>OY856411.1:983401810-983819310 GCA_963693085.1 Alisma plantago-aquatica
ATAAGAATTTTGCCCTCAAAATTCCATCAAGCAAACAAACAAACAGGATAAGACTTCCTTATGTCCATCATGGCTCCCATGTGGCTCTACCCTTTTCCTTGGTGCCTCCCAAGAACCTTCATCATCTCATATTCTTCCATCTGAGTTCTTTCTTACCTTGGTATATCGTACCCTCATAGGTGACTCAGGACTTTTCAGCTTCTAAAAAAATGAATAGGTTCAGGGCTCAGCACATGGCTTGGGTACCTCACATAGTGCTCTAGATCGGACTCATGGAACACATTACTCATCATGCTATCCTGAGGGCACAACTATCTCCACCAATCCATCTGAAATGGACCCATATATCGGGGACTCAGCTTTCTCAGTTGTAGCTTAGAGGGGTCGGATTTTCACATCACATATTCTCCCATAGTGAATTGCATGTCAGTCTACATTGCATTAGCTCGTGACTCATGTCACCTCTAGGCTCTCTCTCGGCCATTGCACGATCAAAGAGACTTCATCTACACACACTATGGTTCTCTTTTGACCTTCGTGAGGCCTCCTTCACCAACATCATCTTATTATAGTTGTGACTGACACAACCTCTCTATAAGACTTCTTGCATCCCGATAAAGGTTATGGTGGTTAACATCACATCTTAAGAACTATCTCTATGTATCACCATGAATGAGCACACATGCTCTCATCAGACCCTCTAGTCTGGATCATACTTTCCATTAGTATGGGGTGTTAAACTGTACTATCATCGAGTTCTTCATGTATCTACTTCCACCTCATGTAAGTAAACCTTGGTCATACCCAAGAACTTCTGAACTCGCATCATGGTATGGTTGAACCATCTTTCTCTCTTAAATAGTTCAACTGAATCTGTCTCGTGACAGTACTCTTCCTCTCTCATGTCCTCTAGGTAAGGCGATCTACCATAACCCATATTGGATCTCGGCCTTCCTTGGTCCAGGGGAAGACCCACAACATCCACAGTGATGAACTCCCCTTCCCTCTCGGGAACTCTTTATACTTTATATCCATGTAATGGGTTACTGGTGTTCGTCCTTTGCCTCCTAGCTTGCATGGCCACATGCTACATGCAACTTTGTTTTAAGCATCCAAAGTGCCACTATCACTCACCATCTTTGTAGTTTCACGGTGTATGGTGATCTTAAAATCATGATCATGATTCCTCAAGATTGATTCCTAAAAAACCCTAAACCACTCTCATCAGGGTTTCATTACCTTCCTATCCAAGGAAGTGTATTCAAGGTTCTACAACCATCCTTTAACACCCAAGGACTAGGCTGGCTAACTAAACAACCATTAACTTGATTAACCGCTATTGATACACTAGGGTGTTTGCCAAACTTATCTCTTTTTCTCAACGAGAGCATTCATTATCGCCTTTCATCCTCCATGTATTATACTTATCATCTCATCTCAAACTCTAAGTTTATCTTCATCAAGAAACTCTGAGTTCATCCACCTGGTGATCAAACTCAACCTTGGTTAACTTGCAAATTCCACATAGCTCCTTATAAAACAACCTCTTAAGCTGAATACACTACTTCTCTTAGTGTTTGTAAACCATCCATGTATCATTCACTCCACCAAGGTATGTTATCATCTCTGTCCTCATACCTCGTAGCAACGTTCCAACCCGCATCATCTTTTATCCTTGGTGTATGGCATGCGTACTGTCCCATCTCTACCTCCCATAACAAGAGGAAATAAGCATTTGGCGGCCATCCAAACACAAATTTCTTCCTGTTCCAAGAGTAGAGATGATACATCCCACATGGCCAGTACACCTTCAATTCTAAGTTGAAACGTGCAACTTATGTCTCTACATCACAATCATCTTGATATCAAAGTTACTTCCATGGAAAACCGGTCTCGAACCTACTCGGGTTACTACACAATCCTCGGTCATCCCCTCTAGGTCTATAGGGTGCCAGAACTTTTGGGGTCATCCCTCTTCCCTCATGCATCAGAGAGTGCCCTACTCATCCACCCTTTGGGTCCCATGAGTTCATGAAGGTTATCAATCTCCTAACCCATGGCCCTCGGACAATGATAGTTGTTACCTCCCGACCCTATGGTCATGTGCAACTAGGGAATTAGGCAACTCCTTCTTCCATCGGTCTTATCCCTACCTGACCCTAGGATAGACTTAGGATTCTATTATAGTACATGTCCAACTTAGAACCTTCCCAAGCATTCATCATCTCTCTTCCTGCATTCGTGGGATGAATTTCATCCTTTCATAGGGATCATGGAAACCTACCTATCTTGGTCAAGCCCCATACTAGTTACCTCCATGGTAACACATCCACATGCACATAGCGATGGTTATCTATGGGTCTATAGGTCCATTCTCATACCATGTACTTCTCACTTAGCTTCTCAAGATCCTATGCAACCTCTTTAGGTTACCCCAAACCCACAAAACTGGTATACACCCTACAAAAGGGTCCCTCTCCCAGGATGGGAGGAAACTACAACAAGTTCACAACCGTCCCTATGTTTAGGGTCTACGTCCATATGCGCATGCTTGACCCTAGCAAGCTATTAAGGAACAAGCAGATCACCTGCTAAACCATGCTAGGTCACCTGTATTCTCGTCCTCAACATTAGATCAACTTAGTTGTGAGGGGGGTTCATCAAACATACCCTTAACTTGAGGGGTTTCTTTTACCTTTTACACATGAGGAGTACCATGCTCGAAACTATAGAGACTCAAATCTCATCATGAGAATTAGGGTACACTGCTTCCCCTCTTAGGCCTAGGAGCCCTAGGTTCACCTTTGGGTATCCAGTTGCATCCTCAATCTCTTAACCACGAATCAAGCATAACCAAGGTATGTCATGTACTTCCATGATCCTTATATACGCAGTACCTCAGAGTTGAGTCCTCCTGAAGGATTTAGCAATTCAAGGCACCAACGAGATCCTTGTTCTCTGCCGTAGGGTTTGGACCAGCAAAAAGAGATGTTGATACCCCCTATCACCGTTCCCTATATAGAGTCGGCAACCCCCTATCAGATTGGGTACTTCCTCAACCGACAACCAAACCTCATCAAACCAAGGGTGTTTCCCTTCGGTTTCTTTCCTTGAGTCCAACAGAATCTTTAGCCAGCTTGCACATCCAGTGAATCACGAGGAATCTAAGATGGAAAGTCCCTCAGTTGGCTGCAGAATCACAGTCCCAGTGGGACTTAGGCGAAGGCCGTTTAACGATGGATCAAGATCCAACGGACCTTGTTGTTTGCGTTCAAACACAAAGGAAAGAAATCGATTTCTTTAATTCCAAATAATTTCCAAATTGGAGATAACTTGGAAAATCGATATCTCCCAAACCATAACTCCAAATTAACTCAAATTTTAAGGGAATGTTCCTGTAATTATTTCCTATCTTTGTACAAAAATTGAGAAATAAAAAGAAATGTATGAGAAGGCTTCCTTCTCTCCCAGGTTCTCTCATTAATTAATCCAAATTAATTTGTATTCCTTTTTTTTCTTTGTGATTATCTTATTAATTTGGGTCCTTTGGACCTCAAGCAATCCCAAAGGCACGGATTCCCATATTGGGGAAAATCTATTTGCCTTTATCTTCACTTGAAAGTCTATTTCTCATATTTCCCTTTTATTAATCAATTTCTTTTCCTTTTTAATTTTCTTTTAAAGGGATTTCTCTTTATCTCTCTCTTCTATTTTCCTATTGGAATTTATTCTAACATTAAGAATCATTGGGATACGAAAATCCACCAAGGATAACTCAATTATACCCCCCTTTTACATATTTTCCACATTTTAACATTATTTTCAATTTGTTTCTTAACAAGGAAATACTTAATTGGTCTTTTCTTTTCTTATTGCATCCTCTATGCAACTTTAGATCCTTGGGACCCAAGGAACCCCAAAGGCACGAAATCCAACTTTGGATTGTATTATTTTTCCTTCTGGAGGTTTCCACACCTTTCTTTTCTCAAAAACTTAATTATTCATTTACTAATTGAATTTCCTTGTTATTGGGCCCAATAGCCAATAAAGCCCACAAAGCAACCATCAAGGCTATTGTATTGAAATTCATGCATTCAATCAAAAGATATCATTATTTGTTCATTTATCTTTAATATGAGAAATTACATTTCTCAGCAAATGAACCCAAAATTGGGGTTGCCACAGTTGGACTTTGGGTGGTACGACTAAAACTCTCCAGGACATAATAAAAGATGTAAGACAACCGTTTAGCATATCTATTTAGGGTTATACACAATGCTTCATATTGTATGATAACCCTTGTTTGCTTTCTTTTCACTGAGATCATGTATAGTACAATAAGAGATAATAGATATGTTTATGTTGTAGTTATGCTCATGTTGTAAACATGCTTATGTTGTCAAGTATACTGACACTGATGGATAAGATGATGCTGCTAGCTATGTTTAATATTGCTAGACATGCCTATGTAATTATAAATGCTTAAACTACTAATCATGCCTATGCAGTTAATTATGCTATGATGTTAGTTATACTTATGATATAAATCTATCCCCTTTATTTGAAATGCCAATATTGATAGCCATGATATGTTACTAGACAGATTCATGATGTCAGGGATGCTTATGCTACTAGATTGATTGTCTTGTTAGCAAGGAATATGATGATAGTCAGATTAATGATAATGATTATTGTTAGCAAGGAATTTGAGGGTCACGATGTTAGGTTTTGGTGGTGGCTGGCGATCTGGAAAGGGAGACGAGACCCACAGAGGAAGACCTCATGAATAAGAAATCAGAAATGAGAGTCAGACAAAGATGAATCCAGGCCACCAGAGAGAACACATGGGAGACCAAAACTAGGGTCAAAAAGGGAAGGGGACACAACAACAGGAAATTATCACAAAACTGGGTATCAACCTGGATTACGACAGCCATCGAAGAAGCCCCTCAGTGGACAGTGGAGAAATCTTCCACGATGCGGCTATGGAGGTGGAAACCCAATCACCACCAGTAGAACATGCTCCCGTTAAGAATGATGAAGCAAGGTGACAGGAGGCTAACAACCGAACTAGGGATGCAATCAGCCAGGAAACTATTGTTCTGAACACCCAGACACAACAATCACGACCCCAAGTCTCTTACAGAGATGTGGTTGATAACACACAAAGAGATGACCCCTTTGATGCGTTCAATATGGGAGCAGTCCAACAATTGAATGACATCGTTGTCAAACTTATTGTTGGAATTCCATCGCTTGATATCAATGATGAAGTGATAGAGAGACTCCTAAAACCGTGGAAATACGCAGTAGTGGTGAAACTAATCTCTAGAGAAATCAGCTATCTCACACTCAGAGACAAGATACAACTATTGTGGAAACCAACCAGAATATTCAATCTCATAGATCTTGAAAATGGCTATTCCTAGTCCAAATGCAGTTAGAGGAGGACTATATGCGAGCATTAACAGGCAGACCTTGGCCTTTGTTTGGTTCTTACATGTCTGTGCAATGGTGGCACCCCCTTTTCTCAATAGAAGGCAGTAATATAGAATGGATGATAGTATGGGCTCACATCCCCAACCTACCAATATATATCTACCATGATACTTTCTTGAACACAATTGGCAATCAAATTGGCAGGACGATCAAAGTTGACATAAACACGACTATGCAAAGAAGAGGTCATTTCGCAAGAATTGCAGTGGAAATCGAAATGGGTAAACCTTTACTATGAACGATCTTCATTCTGGGTAGAAAATACAAAGTACAATATGAAAACATTCCCCCAATTTGCTTGAAATGTGGCAAGGCCAGACATACGGAGCAGTAGTATCCGACTAAAAAGGTAACAAGGGGGAAAATATCGGCGACAGCAACAGACTCCACTGACCAACCAACAATTATGGGTGGAAGGCAGGAATACTCGATGGATATGCATGTTGTACCAATATTCATAATACCAAAGAAAAAAAATGATGGCCATAGAAATGAAGCAACACAAAACCAGAACAGATTTCAAGAACTGCAGGAATCTGAAGAAGATGATGAAGTGGAGGAAGTAATAACTAATGGTAATCACACCCACCAACGACCACAATTTGACTGGAGGGAGCAAAAGAACAACTCAAGAAACAACACGAAGAACAAGGGTAAAAATAGTGACACCAATACATGAGACAATCACAAATAAAATGAAACTACAACACAACAGTAGGAGAAGAATTCAGCTGAAAATCCTCAAAACAGTTCAAACCACACTGCGGTGACTATGATTGGAGATGACCTGATAAGGGAATAGGTGGGAGAGGACAAACCATTCCGACATGTCAGATTCACTGCAGGTGAAGGGGAAGGGACCAGAAGCACTCGTCGTACCACAAACACACAGGTGGGAGTTCACCTACGCAACAAAAAGAAAGTAGATATACCAGTGCAGAATAGAATCAACACGAGGAAAAGGGGGAAGTAGTCCCACCAAGAGGATCTGGAAAATGACTGTCGTGAGGAAGAAGGAGAGGGATTGCAACACACCACTACTAAATAATGTTTATGACCTGGAACGTACATGGTATCCTAGATAAGGATACCCAACGAGTAGCCGTTCATCTTGTACAAAAGTACCACGTTTTGGTACTAGCAATTGTCAAACCTTGCATTAGTGGAAACATAGCTACACAGATGATTAAGGAGATGGGCTTCACAAGGTCTCATCGAGTTGAGGCACAAGGTTTCTCAGGAGGAATCTGGGTCCTTTGGAAGGATAATAATGTGTCTATGGAAATCCTCCAAACACACAAACAATTCATGCTTTGCAGAATCGATGGCGCCTTCCTAGCCACCTTCGTGTATGGAAGCACCACGAGGTATGGGAGACGACTACTGTGGAACAGACTTAAGAACATAAGTGATGAATACAATGAACCATGGATAGTGTGTGGCGATTTCAATGCTCACATCTTCCCACACAAAAAATATGGGGGAAAGACTCTGGACACCGCTAGTTTTAGAGAATTCTCTACTGCTCTTAGTCAATGTGGATTAACAAATCTAGGTGCCAACGGCCCCATCAATGACATTTAAAAGGGGCATGCTTCAAATTCGACTGGATAGGGCTGTTGGAAACAAAAAAATGGCTGGATAACTATAATCACGTGACAGTTCAAGTAGTGGAGCACATCCAATCTGATCACGCTCCCATCCTAATTACAATCCCTCGGTAGAATAGAAACTTAAGAAGAATACAAAGAAAGTATGTTCACTGGAACGAACACCCAGATTTTGAGACAGTAATCTGAAACCATTGGAATCCACGAGAGGGCTACACAGTCAATGTGAAATCCTTCTTAAAAGAGGCAACGCAATGGGACCAACAAATCAGGAGCGAGATATGGAAGAAAAAGAAGACTACAAATTTGGCTGCTACTTACATAAAGACACTTGGCGGAGCAATACAACAGGGAGGCAGAGCAAGTAGTCATTGATTTGCAAACACAAATCCTTGAGGAGATGAGATTGGAGGAGATAGAATTGAAGCAATGAGCGCACTGTGAATGGATCAAATTAGGGGATTACAATAATAACTACTTTCACACCATTGTCAAGGTGAGGAGACAGAAAAACAAGATTGCAAGACTCCAAAATAACGCAGGTGAATGGATTCACGACGAGGTTGCCCTCCAACTCATGATTATTGAACACTTCTCAGAACTACTGACTGACCTACAACCTGGATCATGTGCTTCCTCTGTTGTAGAATACACTGGCATATTCCTGTGCCTCACTAACGAGCAAAGACAAAGACTAGGGAAAATTCCAACTGAGGAAGAGATACATGACAGTCTATTGTCCTTGGCTCCACTGAAGGCCCCCGGACCAGATGGCATAGATGCAGGGTTTCTCCACAGAAACTGGAACTCTACAAAGCAAAGTCTAACAATCTCAGTCCAAAAACCCTTCCTAGAAGGTCGATTGGAACATGATGCAGCAGACTCGACCATCGTGTTAATTCCGAAGATCAAAACACCCACTTCCGATAGCCACCTATGACCTATATCTTTAAACAATGTATGTATCAAGGTGTTATCAAAGATCATTGTAAAGCAATTTAAAAGCCACCTGGAGGGTTGGATATCTCCTATCCAAACAAGCTTTATTCCTGACAAATCCATACATGATAATGTAGTTTTCATGCAGGAGATAATTCACTCGATGGAGAAATGCAAGATGAAGAAACACACAATGGCAATGAAGGTCGACATTTCAAAGGCTTATGAAAAACTAAGCTGTGACTTCATCAAGGATACGCTGAAAAGAACATCTATTCCGGACAACATTATTGTTATAATCATGCAAATCATCTCAGCGGGCAAATCGTCTATTCTCTAGAACGGCACCACCTTGAAGTTGATTGCACCAACGAGGGGGGTCAAGCAGGGCGACCCCCTATCCCCATACATCTTCGTCTTATGTATGGAAAGACTGAGCCAAGACATTTAGAAGAACGTGGAAAACAAGCAATGGAAGCCTGCCATCTTTACCAATAAGAAGATCGAAGTAACTAATGACATTGTTCTTTTTGGGGACGCTACGATGATGCAAGAAAAATGTATAATACTGTGCCTATAGAAGTTTGGGGAAGCATCAGTACTAAGAATCTCTCAAGAAAAATCCTCCGTATTCTTTTCAAAATCCACACCGACGGCACTGGGGCAAAAGATAGCTAGGAAACATAACATGCCACATGTCCTTGATTTAGGGAAACACCTTGGAATCCCCATTGTACACAGAAGAAATGAAAAGGCACTGTACCTAGACTTGATTAGCAATTATCAGGCTAAAGTCAACAATTGGGCAAATCATAAACTATCATCTGCGGGTAAGATCACCTTAGCCAAATCAGCATTGACAACTATTGCTACGCACATTATGTAGTCGTCACGACTGCCAATATCTGTTTGTGATAAGCTGGACTAGATCACACGAGAATACATATGGAGTGGACAACATAACCAAAAAAAAACCCACATAGTGGCTTGGAATAAATTACTAGCTGCTACCAACGAAGGGGGCCTAGGTGTGCGAGCTACGAGGGAATTCAATGCAACATTACTGATGAAACTAGTAGACAAATTCATTAGCCTCTCCAACACCATATGGAAACAGATTATGCAGGCAAATTATAGGAAACGAGAAGAACACAAAGGCACAGCCTCCATGGCATGGAGAGGGATTCAACAACTGTTGCCTCGTGTTAATAGACTCACAACGAAACAATTGGCTAACGGCCACACAATTTCAGTCTGGGAAGACATATGGCTATGGGATGGGAAACAACCAATTCTTAAGAATGGGGTACATATACCCGAGGAACTACAAGATTTAAAAGCCTCAAGTCTGGTCGTACGAGACAGTGTCTGGGATGAAGAATTCCTATCACAATACTTCGAGGAGGAAACAGTGAAGGAAATTACCTCACTATCGACACCAAGCGACGAACTCGGGGAGGATGATATCTATTGGCACACACACCCCCATGGAGATTTCTCTGTCAAAGCAATGTACAATGATTACGTGAGGGAGAAATCCAAGCCTACTCAAGGGAACTAGACATTGCTCTGGAAACAAAAAATTCCTCCAAGAATTAGACATTTCTCATGGCACCTTCACCATGACAGATTACTAACAAACAGCCTGCGAGCACCGAAGAAGATGACTGAAAATGATACCTGTGAACTATGTGGCGATCAAACTGAAACTCCGATTCACGTGATCCGGGACTGCAGAACTATTCAGAACATGTGGAAATGCTTAACTCCGCACTTGCCAACAAATTTCTTTGCTATCAACAGCATACCAGAGTGGATCATCTCAAAATTGACAATATCCTCACCTGAGCCCAACTAGAATATCAAGTTCATGACCGCCTGTTGGAGAGCATGGAATGCTCAGAATATAGTCGTCTTTCAAAAAAGATTTGTCCCCACTGAAGAAACCATCAAACAGGTTCATACCTATGTCCGAAATATCTTGAACATCACACAAGAACAACCGAGAAGAATCAAAAACACATTCAACCAGCATGGTAGCCATGCCCGCAATACTGGCACCAAATTTCAGTGGACACTGTAACTCAGAGCTCACAAAATAAGATGAGCATGACTTTCATAGTTAGAGATGACAAAGGAAATTGGAAGGGAGGAGGAACGCACAAATACTATGGAAATGACCCCTTAGAGGGTGAAATACTGCAATATGGCGGGGACTCCAGATTGCAGTCAATTCCCAGTGGCGACATTGCGAGGTGATCTCAGACTCAAAGATTGCAGTAAAGCTACTTAACGATGACTACAAAATGTCAGCTAAATACAGATCCCTAATCTCGAGAACTAAATGCCCGATGCTTGCACTTGTCGAATGTAATATCAAAAAGATTAGTAGACAAGTGAATAAACCTGCAGATCTACTGGCAAAATGGTTCCTCAAAAGACCACAACCAGAACTCTACATGGAGAGATGCCCAACCTTCATGAAGGAAGTGATAGACAAAGACATTGAGAAAATGAAGGAGCATCAATAATCTCGGAAGCCTGTTGTAACATCCCTGACCTGGGTTATACTCTAACCCTAGGTGTTTTGATTAAGAAAGTTGATTAAATGTTTAATATCATCTTGTGAAAAGTAATTAGGCCTCAAGAGGAACCTATGTTGCAATTCTAGTCCTTTTTGAACATTGTTGAAATCAATGTTTTGTTTGTTTTGGACTAAAGTGCAAATTACCCAAGTTGAGGGATTAACTTGCAAATTGCACATGATAAGATGTTCCTCTGATGTTGAGACATCATAAGGATGAATATGATGTAGTAGTATGGTTTCTACAAGCCTGGACACCAAGATAGAGCTTGTTGGACAATGTTGTGCATTAAAACCTAGTTTTGGAGTAAAGTGCAATTTACCCAAAATCTAGGGTTCAATATGCAAATTACCACTTCAATAAGGTCTTTAATATTTCTTGGAATCATGTATAGCAAAGAAAATGAGAGGTACACCTCATTTGAACTAAGTTGGAGGAGAGAGAATCTGACATTAAAATAATCAAGAATAATGCCTAATTGAAACCCTAATTCAATTTAGGGCAAAAATGAATGTATTAATTAAAGGGCCTTCAACCAAAATGGTATTGGTTGATTTTGAATAAGGATGGAAGTTCCTTTGCAAAGATAAGGAACGAAAATATCTTAAGTAGGTGAAATTCCACTCACCATATTATAAGGAAAAGAATTTCCACTCAAAAAGATATATTAATATTATAATGGATTAAGGTGCTTATTTTCTTTTCCCTTAATCCATGGATAATGGAAGGGAGTTCGGTGTCTTTGAGTTGCCTTTGCATACAAGCAAACCAAGGAGGAAGAGGTGGTACTATTTTTGGGATTAAATGCATTTTAATAAGGCATTTTCTCTCTCATCAATTTCCTTATAAAAGAGCCATTTCCAAGCCCAAACCAAGGCCTTTTTCGGATTTTCTTCTTTCCCTTGCTTGAAAAACCGACCAAGGAGCTAGGGAGGAGCAGGGAGAACGTCCCCAACCTGTGGGTAAGCCCTTGACCTTCGTTCTCCTTGAATTCATGGTGGAAATCGAAAATAAATTTTGGATTCCTTCTTATTTCGATCTCCTCTTCAACCCTAGCCAACTTTTTCATCCACAAGCTTGAGGAAGAGCCTAAGGGGAGTTGTAAGAGCTTCATCCACCATTAATGGCGTGATCTTGGAGCTTTGGAGCTCAATTATAGGCGGGTTTTATAACTCAAACCCTTAAACATTGCTATTGCATCAATTCTCTATGCTTTGTTGATTGATTTCCTCAATTTGATACACTCTTGTTTCTTTGCTGCAATTTCCATCAAGAACGGTTGCTGTTCTTGGTTGTTCGAAGGAAGGGGATGATGACATCATCCTAGATGCTTATCTAAAGAAAATTACCAAGAGAAACCGTTTTGATAGCTACTCCAAATCGTTTTAATTTGATTGGCTATGCGGTTTCAGCAAACCGCTTAAGGGAAAACGGTTTGAAACTGTTTAGGAGAAAACGGTTTCAAGACCATTTGAGATGGTTGAACAAGCATTGACCGTTTAGGAATTTTGTTCCTAATTATGTAGGCTGATAACCCTCCAAATTTGAGGGATTAACTCCAAACGAATCGAGAGTTGAAGGCCAATCAATTAGGCAATCGAATTGAATTATGTGCTGATTTTCAACCTGATTAACTTGACCTGGTTGAGAAAACGGTTTCAAGACCGTTTGCGATGGTTGACCAAGCGTTGACCGTTTGGGATTCCTGTTCATAATTATGTTTATTAATAACCCTCCAAAGTTTAGGGATTAACTCCAAAGGAATCGTGAGTTGAAGCCTAATCAATTAGGGAAACCTAATTGGATTAAGTGCTGATTTTCAATCTGATTTAATTGAACGTTTTGGGCAAACGGTCTCAAGACTGTTTGAGTGCGTTGACCAAGCGTTGACCGTTTGGGATTACTGTTCCTAATGATGTGGTCTAATGACTCACCGAATTTGATGGATTAACGCCCAAGAAATCATGAGTTAAAGGCTATTCAATTAGGCAAACCCTAATTGAAAACAGTGCTGAAATTCCAATGAGTTAAGTTGAGATTTTGGGTTGATTAGCCCAAACGGTTTCAAGACCGTTTGGGGATCACCCAAACGGTCTCAAGACCGTTTGGGGATCACCCCAAGACCTTTTGGAGGTCTGGGGTCAAGTATAGTTGACCAATTGAAGGTCCAATGGTACTAATCATATTGCAATGTAGTGCTGATTTGTTGATCAACTTGATAGACCAATCCATGATGATTTTTCACTAGAATCCAAAGGTTGGATGGGCCAAACGGTCTCAAGACCGTTTGTAGCTCATCCAAACGGTCTCAAGACCGTTTGGTGGTCACCCAAGACCGTTTGGAGGTCTAGGGTTGAGTATGGTTAGGTGTTTGAAGTTCTAAAGGTACCAAGCTGTTATACAATGCAATGCTGATTTGGTGATCAATCCAATGATCCAAACCTTAATTGGATGGCTTGGATTTGAGTGATATGATGGGAAAACGGTCTCAAGACCGTTTGGAGGTCATCCAAACGACCTCAAGACCGTTTGGGGTCAGGTCATACCCAATTTGGATAATGGTTCAATAGTTTCAAAGTAACCAATCTTGCATTGATGAGTGTTGTTGGATCTTCGATTCCAAACCCTAATTCAATTGAATCAAACCCTAATTGATGATCAATTGAGGGTCAATTGAGGGTCAAATCAGTTTAAGGTTGACCTATTAAACTCAATTGAAGTATGAGTATAGGTCCAATTGATGATTGGTTCCATGAATTCAATGATTGAAGGAATCAACATTGAAAACCCCAATTCAATTGGATACCTCATGTCATTGAAGGTCCAATTGATCAAACCTTTTTGGAAACCTAATGTAATTAGGTGAGAGATACCCTTAATGGTACTAATCAATAATGCATAACAAATGCATGGATCCAATATATAATTGTGAAACCCTAGTTGAGGGTGTATCCTTATGAACCCTGGTTGAGGGTGTATCCTTGTGAAACCCTAGTTGAGGGTGTATCCTTATGAACCCTGGTTGAGGGTGTATCCTTGTGAAACCCTAGTTGAGGGTGTATCCTTATAAACCCTAGTTGAGGGTGTATCCTTGTGAAACCCTAGTTGAGGGTGTATCCTTATGAACCCTGGTTGAGGGTGTATCCTTGTGAAACCCTAGTTGAGGGTGTATCCTTATGAACCCTGGTTGAGGGTGTATCCTTGTGAAACCCTAGTTGAGGGTGTATCCTTATAAACCCTGGTTGAGGGTGTATCCTTGTGAAACCCTAGTGGAGGGTGTATCATTGTGAACCCTGGTTGAGGGTGTATCCTTATGAAACCCTAGTGGAGGGTTTATCATTGTGAACCCTGGTTGAGGGTGTATCCTTGTGAAACCCTAGTTGAGGGTGTATCATTGCGATTGTTTATAGGCAACTTTATAATAAAGTTAAGCCTTAAACTAAGATAAGTCCATATCATGTGAGATAGTTGGACAATTCTAATGTGTGGCCTATGCATTATATGCTAAGGGTGAGTATTCTGCGATGGAATGTATTAAGAGGGGAAATACCTTAATACAAGATAAAGTTGGTTAACTCAAGAGGGTCTGAATTAATGAGAAATGGGGAACCCTAACCCTAATTTGGGGAAAAGGGAATGATAAGCCCTGTTTGATAGTGAACCCTAATTCCTGGTTAAGGAATGATGGTGTTACTATTGTATCACATGATGTGATGAATATCTTGTATGACTGTTATCATGCCTAATAACCATGCAAGTATGATGAGATGATGAATATAGCCAAGTTTGGGCTGTGAAATTTATATAATAAATGTTGATTGGCTTTTTCTGCGTTGATGTTGTTGTTGCTTTATAAAAGTAACAATGTGTACGGATCTTGTGAGCCATGTGAATAAGTTGTTTCCTAGTGAGAGGTGACAAGATGTGAATGGCCTTGTGAGCCATGTGAATAAGTTGTTGCCTAGTGAGAGGTGACAAGATGTGAATGGCCTTGTGAGCCATGTGAATAAGTTGTTGCCTAGTGAGAGGTGACAAGATGTGAATGGCCTTGTGAGCCATGTGAATAAGTTGTTGCATAGTGAGAGGTGACAAGATGTGAATGGCCTTGTGAGCCATGTGAATAAGTTGTTGCCTAGTGAGAGGTGACAAGATGTGAATGGCCTTGTGAGCCATGTGAATAATTTGTTGCCTAGTGAGAGGTGACAAGATGTGAAGGGCCTTGTGAGCTATGTGAATAAGTTGTTTCCTAGTGAGAGGTGACAAGATGTGAATGGCCTTGTGAGCCATGTGAATAAGTTGTTGCCTAGTGAGAGGTGACAAGATGTGAATGGCCTTGTGAGCCATGTGAATAAGTTGTTGCCTAGTGAGAGGTGACAAGATATGAATGGCCTTGTGAGCCATATGTGATGCTTGGGTAACAAGTATCATGTTTATTTGTAACATTTGTGTTAGTAAGTTATGCTAGAGAACTTGGCTGATGTTACATTCCTGTTATATATCTATAGTTCATTGATGATTATTCATATCTGTTGTATTCATTACAAGTAGATGGATGAACTATGATTCTACCATGGGTAGATGCAATGCTCTTATTGGAAATGGAGAATTTCTTATTCTGTCTATGAAGAATTATTCTGCTTAATAATGTAAAAGTAACCCCTGCTCAGTTTAATTTCATAATCTGCTATAATAATGTTTCTGGCGGAGAGTTATGTCTCTCGCTGGGGCAATTTTTATAATTGTCTCACCCCCGTGGGAACCACATTTTTAGGTGGATGCAGACGAGAAGATAGAAAACCTTCAATAGGTGAAGGATAGCAACAACAGCAGCAGAGACAGTAGTGAGATCTCAGGTGGAGATATTGTCTGTCAAGTCATATAGATAGTAGTCCTATGTGTCGTCTCTTTACTCTCAGGTCCTCGGAGTAGTAATTAATGATTTCGAGATTTTGGCTCAATGCCTCGAGATTTTGAACTTTCTATGTTTAGCTTGACAGGACAGTTAATGCTTGAAATTCTCTAAAGGAGATGATACAGAATATGTACCTGTGAACAAGAATGTAATTGTGTTACTTTTGTTCTATGTGAGAAAGTTTTTACTTGATGTATCTTTTGATAAAAAGGTTTTAATTTTTAGTGATTTTTTGGTAATCTGCTGCTTAATGAACGCTTCCGCATTAGTTAATCTTGTTTACGCGAGACGGTCATCACACCTGTACCCAAAAAAATGATGTTTGAGCAGATATCTAACCAGAGAAATGGATTTATTTGTTATTTTTATATGCATTGATGATCATACATGTTGCTAAGATTATTTACTTAATCTGTTGTGTATACTTAAAATGTTAAATCTGTATAATTGAATATTAAATACTCCAACTACTTAGTTATCTACTATTTGAAATATTGTAATCAATAAGCGTTGTTGGAGGTTATATCTCTTGCTGGGACATGGGCCTCACCCTTCTGGTTCGCCACATCTTTTTAGGTAATCTGAAGTGATGAAAACAAACATGTGGCAGCAAAGAGAAGATATAGTAATGAATCTATGAGAAAAGTTGATTAGATGTCTAATGTGTCCTAGAGTCGTCCCTATACTCTCAGATCCGGGCAAGAAAAATTTGTATATGGTGTTTCAAACGAATCAGACTTTTGTTAGCATATTTATGCTTGTTTGTGTGGCATATACAAATATTGTTCTCATATGTATATATGTTGTGGCTAAGATGATATAACAGTTTGTATCAAATTCTTAGCATAGTATGGATAAAAGAAAGATGTTGGGCTCTTATGAAATTGTTTCTGAGCATGTGATGATGTTGAAATTAGTTTTAATTTACCCATATTTTTGGGAATGTGGTTAATTCGTGATTTATTGTGTTTCATGTTTTGAGTAATCTCATTTAGTGTAACGGGTTCTCACAAGTTGGTATTAGAGCTTTAGGTTTATTGAGTCTATAGGGACACTAGGACTTAGGACGAGGATGATGTCTAAGTTAAGAATATGACACAAAAATATGGTGCATATTGCCTAATCTGAATACTTGGGTGCCCTGGCCAGGTATTCAAATATTGAAGAAAAGGTAAGTATGGAACTCTTAGATTGTTATTTTTTTATTGCTCTGATCAAGTAGTCATTTTAAAATAATCTAAAGAATATAATGAATTAAAAATCATGGTGCAGATACTCAATATTACCTCAAGAGAATATGAGTATTACATCATTATCTATCAAAACTTGAATGTTTGGTAACTATAAGAGAAAGATACAACACCATGAAATCTAAATCTGAATATAAATAAGAAAAGTAGTTATTGAAGATGTGATTCAAGAAGATAATTAAGTAAAAGACAGATAAGTTTGTGCTTATAAAGTGAATCAAGGTATGAAATTCACATAAGATGGAGAGAACACCTATAATAAGTATAAAATGAGAAGATGAATGGGAACGGTGACAAAGGAATAAGGTGGAACCTGAGTTAATCTTAGACCAATCTATGTGTGTAAGAAAGTGTTAATCTAAAATCAACATGCCATGTGAAATAAATTAAGGGAGATGATCCATGTTTAATGAAGAAAATGAAGAATATGATGATGTACATGTTGATTAGTGGTTGAAAAACATAATAAAATAAGAGAATATGCCCTAGTGGGATAAATAGTCATCAAGTAAGGAGTAATGAGAAATGTTAATCATGATGATTCCTATGCTAATGGCAATGAACCCAAAATGAAAAAGGTAAAATGATACATAAGAAGTTGTAACCTACTTAATGAAAATAGAATTGGTTACCTTTTTGCTAGTGACCCTTGAACAATGTTTCTATGATATGGGAAGTGTGTTTCCCTTTGTGTCTTTCCTTTCTAGGGAACATCTACCAAGTGGATCGTTTCCACTTGGTATGTGTGGATTCATTGTAAACATGAGGTTGGTTGGCTTATTATAGCAGAAAGTTGATTGGACTATGGTTCCAAGACCATAAAGTCTGTGATGAGTATGCTTTTGAGCCTTCCAATAATTAGGGAGACTCCTCTTATATGTCTTGAGATTTTGTTTATGTTGGAAAAAGTAGGTGAGATAAGAATGTGAGTTCCTTATAGCACATGAGGTGGATACCAAGGTAATGAATCCTAGTATCCAAGATGTATCAACAGTATGGGAAGTATGTGAAGGTTGGAGATGTTTATTAAATGAACATTCCAACTATTCCTCTCCCTAAGAGACAGAGAGAGTTTATGATGACCCTCTAAATGTTATTTGGAAGGAAAAACAAAAGTGATTCTATAATGTTGTGTATGGTTCAGTGATAACTGGGCAAGACCACTATCAAGGATATATGGTTTGTTGATCAGTAGACATGCACTACTGTGTTCCTTTAAGATAAACCTAGAATCAAATATCAATGCATAAGAGTTTGAGTGGATGACATAATTTACATTACCGTGATGAGTTTATGGTTATGTCCTTTAGACTAACCAAAGTACCAATAGAATTTATGAATAGGAGGAACAGAGTGTTTAGGTAATGTCTTACAAGTTGTAGCAAGCTTTGAATGATGACATCTCAAAGTATTCTAGAGATGGTCAGTAACATGGTCAATATCTTTGCTAAACCTTAAGAATGTTGAAGTAAGTGTACTTAGGTGTAACAATTCTAGAAAGAGTGAGTAAGGGGTTGACTAGAGTATCCTCTTGGAGTTATTATACCTCTATTAAGTATGTTATGTGAATCATGATAAGATGAAGACAATGTCGTTGCTCCACCCTTAACAAGGCCAATCAGGAAGTTATATTTATTAGGAGGCAAATTGCTCCTCAGAAACAACTTGTATGGACCAGATCTCTAGAGCGATCGAGCGGGCGATCGGGCTGATCCCTAGGGCGATCGGGCTGATCCCTAGGGCGATCGTGCCCTTGGCGGTGCCTCCGCCAAACACTCCGGATTGGTAATCCACCATCCGGGGGCTACCGTCTGTTCGTCGCTGAGGCCCCGAACACGATGTTATCGTCGCCTCTCTTACGCAGAGTGACTCGGCAGAGTATGCGGGGAGTACATGCACAGCAGGCTGTGGCGGAGAGGAGATCCAATATGATGGTGGCTAACGTTCCAACGGAGGAAGTATTACTAGATATTAGAGTTGTGCTGGGCAACGATGAGGAAGGGCACAACAACCTGTCGCCTAGGGTTGATGAGGAGGAAGGCTAGATCGAAGGGAGTCCGGCTGGTTCGGGATCAGCGAGGGCGGAGGACCATGTGATGACTAACAGGAACCAACATGCGGGCAGCCCGACGACATCTCCGATTGGGGGAGACCGCACGTCGCAGACGGCGAAGGAGAAGACCACGGAGGTGATGGAAGAATCGAGACCCTCGCCTAGACCTGGACCGGAGTACGCACCAAGAAAAGTCCCTTTGTATGGCATACCACACGATACATGCTTCAGGTGCATGGGGAGTGGCCATTGGCAATCGCAGTGCAGAAGGAGTAAAGTATGCTACAAGTGCAGAAGACCTGGACATCTTGCCGCGAGGTGCAATCAACAAGTAGAGGTACATCCCAGGCCGCCTGATGTCTATTCCAGAACTGCCTTCCCTCCGCTACCGACGGGTATTCCGGCGAGGGGTGCTCCACAACACACTCTGAAGAGGATCTCGGTCGATGTTGGTCCGGATGATGAGATGAGGAGAAGCAAGATATCTGCCCTATAGAGAGCGGTACAGATCTCATGGCCATACAGAGTGGGTTGGAAGGAGATTGGTCTTTTCTTGCATCATAGATGGCCTTGCGTAGCTGACTTATACAGGTTTGCGGAGAGAAAGGCTATTGCCTTTTTCTCTTGCGAACAGGAGGCAAAGGAGATGGTGGTGAAGGGCATACCAGATTTCTGTGGATGCAAAGTGGAGCTGATACATATGATCGAACGTGAATGACACCAAAGCAAGGAGGCCTTCTGGTTTTGGATAGCTGACCTACCACTCACATGCAGGGATGATGATACACTGTCAAAGATAGTTTCGACATTCGGAAAGTTGGTGCATATTTCTGATTGGCAGAAGGAAAAAGATGATTTATCTGGTCTTGTTATATTGGTGGAGGCTTTCAGTGAAGACATCCCATAGTTTGTATCACTGACATACGGGCAAAGAAGAACATCTGTTCAGTTCAGGATGCCGGCTAGAGGACCGGTGGGCACAGGTAATCCACATCTCACTGAAGTCGGCGTTGACTCTGGGATCCCCTTGGAAGTGCTCAAACTTCTGGAGTCTAGACCGGAGACATCTGCCATGGTGCCCGTGAATCCTGGGCCATCAGTACCTGTTGAAAGGCCGCAGTGAAGGAGTCCTTCTCCGGTGAGAAACCAAACCCGTGCACATAGAAGGATGGTGATCGATAGAGAAGGGAGTAGAAGATACTTATCCAACAGACGCCTAGAAGATTTCATTTTCTTTGAGGACGATAGATACAATGCAAGCAGAAGAAGAGAAGGGAGGAACCAGTCGAGATATGGAAGGCATACAGGTGAGCCACATCTCTACAGAAGGGATTTCTCAAGAATAAGACAATCGGATTGGGAAAGGGATACTTTTGACATTTGCTGATTGGAACAAGAAGGAGGATACAGCCATTGATTCAGATGGATGGGTGAGGAACTGGCGTGCTTTATATGCTTATGGACTGTTCGTCTTTATTCTGGAATATTAGAGGTGCATCCAATAATCCCACGAGAAGGGTTCTCAGTAGAATTTGTAGTCGATACAAACCAGGTGTGGTATGCTTACTTGAGTCGTTTCTTCATGCTGAACAAGCAGTAGAATTGTCGGACATGGTGAGACTCGACTGGGCAGCTGATAATCAAGAGGAGGAAGGGAAAGTATGGTTCTATGCTAATAAAAGTATGAATCCTAGCATTTTCAGAAGTCATAAACAACACTTAACAGTGAGCCTGGAAGCTAACGATGGTTCGAGAATATTTGTTACGGCAATCTATGCCAGCTGCGACATCACAGAAAGAAGAGCGCTATGGAATGAGCTATTGATGATGGCTGAAAGTATAGGGGTTGGAGGATGGTTAATAGCTGGGGATTTTAATGTGGTGAGACATCCTAGGGAGCGAAGGGGGGGAAACCAACCTGGGTTTCAGGACATGTTGGACTTTAATTCTTTGATATCAGATGCAGCTCTAGATGAAATTCCTTTTGAGGGGAGTCAATATACTTGGGTGAACAAGCAGATTCTCACTCCGACAATGTGGCAGAGGATTGATAGGGTTCTTGTAAATGGAGCATGGATGATGAAGAGGCCTGCGTCTAGATGTATTCATTTGACTAGAGCAAGAGTTTTAGATCACTGCCCTATTATCTCGATCCCCGGTACTATGATAGTGGATAAAAAACAGGCTCACTTCTCATTTATGAAAACATGGCTCGAGAATGAGGACTGCATGAAGATAATTGAACAAGCATGGCATGAACCAGTGACCGGACACCCATCAGTTGTTTTCTGCCTTAAACTTAAAAGGGTTTGTGCGGCTCTTCACAGGTGGAGCAAGGAGACATTTGGTGCTAATAGACAACGCATCCTTGATTTGTAGGATGTGGTTTTTACAACGCAAGCTGCTTTTGATGAAAATCCAACTTCTGTCAATGAGTCTAATCTACGAGAGGTAGAATGTGAGCTACAATATTTTCTAGACCAGGAGGAGAAGGAATGGAAGGAGAAAGCACGCATAGATTGGCTACAAGATGGGGAGAGAAATACTAAGTTCTATCATGCTACTATTAAATCTAGAAGAAAGCGGAGAAGGATTAACAAGGTAGTTTTGCAGGCTGGCACTACGATTACGGATTCTAAGAAAATGGCGGAGATGGCAGCAGATCATTACCATAACTTTTACAATGAGGCAACAGTCACAGATGAAAATGAGTTGGTGGAGTTCATAGACTCGATTCTGGAGGTGGTATCTCTTGATGAAAATTTCACCCTAGTGGCATCTCCGAAGGAAGATGAGATCCAAAAGGTGATGATGATGATGGACCCAGCGGAAGCTCCTGGGCCGGATGGTTTCACTCTCCCATTCTTCAAAGCTGCATTGCCTATCATTAAAAGTGATTTCATGGAGTTGACGAAGGTTTTTTTTATCGGTCAACCATGCTTCAGGGGTCTTTTCTGTTGTAGAATCCTGCTTATTCCGAAGAATGATAATCCTAGTAGAATACCGGAGGATTTTAGGCCTATATCCATAGAGAATGTCACCCTGCGCATCCTTGCAAGGGTACTCAGTGAGAGACTTGCTCCTATAATGTCGCGCCTGATCTCCAAGAACCAAGGGGAGTTCGTGAAAGGTACAAATATATCTCACCACATCCGGCTAGCTAAGGAGCTTATGCATGATATTAATAGAGGGCGTGACAATCCTAATGTGATTCTAAAATATGATATGTCAAGGGCATACGACAGGGTTGTCTGGTCTACACTGAGAAAACTTCTGGAGAAGTTTAATTTTACAGAAGAAGTGATTAATCTATGCCTGAGTTTCTTCTCAAATTCATGGGCAACGGTGACTCTAGGGGAGGAAACGGCTGGTTTCTTTCCGATGAGCCGAGGTTTGAAGCAGGGAAGTGCAATTTCTCCATTCCTCTTCATTCTGTTTGAGGAGATGTTATGTAGAAGATTCCTAAGACTCTATGAAGAAGGGGTCATTTCAAGGTTTCAGGTGAAGGGGGTGGTTGTTCCCCCGATCATTCTTCTATATGCGGATGATATTGTAGTTTTCTTTTCAGCTGACCAGAGATCGATGGACAAGGTTTACAGTACCTTTGATGCATATGAATGGGAAACCAGGAAGAGGATAAATAAAATCAAGTCCAAATGCGTGGTAGGAGGCAAGGATCAGGTTGTAGCTCAAGAAGTAGCCGCATCAATGGGGGTTGGTTCTTCTATGGACTCACTGACGTATCTTGGCATACCGATCAAGAAAGGAGCAATGAGGCTCACTGATTTTGAGTTTCTGATGGGCAAGATAAATGACAAGTTTGCGACGTGGAGGTCCAAGTTGCTATCATTTGCGGGGCGGAGACTGTTGGTTGCACACGTCCTGACGTCTATCCCGGTGTACACGACGGCGGCGGTGGGCATTCCTGCAGGGATCATGGTGCGGATTGAAAACAAATTATCAAATTTCCTATGGAGGGATAGGGAGGATAACCACAGGAAGGCATGGATTGGATGGCATAGAGTTGCTATGCCTTTCTCACTTGGCGGTATAGGGTTTCCCTCACTACAGATGATCAATGAAGCCTTCGCTGCAAAAGCATGCTAGGAGGTGCTGACGAAGGATTCGATCTGGGCTTCTTTCTGCAGAGCTAAATATGCAAACTTGACAGGTGGCCGAGACAATATGTATCCTGGTGACTTGAGAAGAGGTTTATCACCTTCACCTTTCTGGAAGAGGATGTGGGATATGTTTCCTCGTATATTTCCTTTATGTCGATGGGTGGTTGGGAATGGAGATTTGTCCTTTTGGGATTCTTGGTGGTGTGAAAGACGCCTTGCTGATCATGCGATCATCCCCAGTGACAGAAGACATCCGTTTTGGGTGAGGGATTTCTAGTTAGAAGGATACGGTTGGGACTGGGAGTCTCTTAGGGTGATCGTTGATGATGAAGGACTAAAGATGATACATGATGCTGAAATTTGGATAGCCAACGAAGATAACTTGCTGGCATGGAGTCCTGAGAGGAGTGGTAGATTCTCTATGAGTTCGATGAAGAGGCTACTGATGCAGGTTGGGAGGGAAGGCCCAGATGGTCTAGGGATGGTATGGGAGGCTGGATACCCCAAGGAAGTGACTTTTATCTGGAAATCGGCCAGAGGAGCTACCCCCCACAGATGATAACATTAGACTCAGATGTGGTATCCCCCTTGCATCTAAATGCTATTGCTGCATTAACCCCCAGGAGTAAGATATAGATCATGTGCTATTTAAAGGGTAGACCGCTGAATTCTTTTGGCAGAGATTCAAAGATTTACTGGACATGGAGGCGTCGGATGACATGAGATCTCTTCTGAATGTGTGTAAAATGACAAAGGTGAAAAGTATTACCGAATGGTTGACAGGTAATTTGGCGATCCTAATCCTCCACAGCATATGGCGCATAAGATGTGGAGCTAAATATGATGGTAAGATGAAGCCGTTCAACCATGAATGGGACCATATTCTTAGACTCCTTAACAATCAGCTGAAAAGAGTAGCTTTCCCTATTATTATAAACAGCGATATCTATGCCAGAATGAAGACGGTGGGCTTGAAGGAACCAAATTCAATGATGAACCAGATTATTTTGCTACGATGAACGAAGTCGGATATACATAATCTCAAGATGAACATCACGGTTGGTAGGGAGAGAGACCCCCACGGTATAAATAGAAGATGGGCAGCTGGTATCATACGCAATCACCAGCCAATATTTGTCTTGTGTTCAGAGCTTGGATCAGGAGCTCGGATTACCTCCTTGCATACATGCAAGCATGCGCCATTGGTCTGAAGCTAGCAGGTGACCACGCTTTGAGCATCTCGAGTAAAGAAGTAGATGATCCTTATACATATGAGATACTATGGAATGGGGGTAGGGAGCCATGGCGGATAACTTCTTTTATTAGAGAGCTGTGAGAAGAGATAGCATCATCTATGATTTCGGGAGCACTAGTTCATAAGGTTATCAACTCGATACCTCGTGAGCTAGGTAGGTGGGGGTGCAGAATGAATGAGATGCTAGTTTCTTCAGATATAACCAATATGCCGATGAGGATTAGAGGCATGGCGTTGTTGGAAAAAAGAAGTACTCCCTATGTGATTCTAAAGAGGACAGAAGTTGGCGATGAACAAGCGTGATTTTAGAGTCCATTGTCTTTGTTGCTTTTCTAGGATATGAGGGTTTTCCTTATGGGATTTTGGGATGATACCCGAGTTATAAGTGCGGGAGATGTATTTTTTCTGTGTGTTAGCCCACAAGAGGGGTGTGGGATGAATAAAAACGACCCCTGGCTTATCCAAAAAAAAGTTATATTAATTAACAATTACATACAAGTGTATGACTCATCAACCAAACAGATGGTCAGTCCACCATTGAGATGATTGAAGAATCCTCTAAAAACATATTCCTTATATTTCTTGAAAATTAGGGGATGCCTACATGGTTGATTGAGTTGTTAATTACAATAACCATTAAAGGAGCTTAGAGATGAAACCTTGTAAAGTTACATATGATAAGAGATGCATAATGTTCTATGTTTGATAAGAGTCAGTGAGTATGACTTTTGAGTAATGTGTTGATACAATAGATATAATTTCAGGATGATAGCTAGAATTTAAAGTTGAAAGTTACTATAAGATTTGTGCAGGTGGCACAACAAGTTTCTATGTTCCATATTTGCAAATGTTTTAATGTGGGGGTTTTTGTGCTGACCTAAGATAAGATATGTATGAATTGAAAGAGAAGAACACGACCTCTATAAGAGTCATGTGACATTACGATAATATGGAAGTAACCATGTGTAATAATGAGGATGACATGCATGAGAAGTTTCCATCTAAGTGTACCTTGGATTTCAGGGGTGAAATCCCTATTAGGGGTTTATGGTTGTGAGACCCCTAACCTTGCTTAAAGTGTTGAACAAGCTTAGTTATCATAATTGAATTATTATAACCCTAATATAACCTTTTTATATGCTTTTAAATCATAATAAATGCTTAAGTTTCAAATTTGGTCCAATTTGGACACTGTTTGAGCAAGTTATGCAATTTTATGCACATTTTGGACTTTTCTGCAATTTACCCAATTGAGAGGTTTTCTTTGCAATTTATCACTTGAATTATGTTCCTTGTATATTATCTCATCATTCTTGAGATTTTGGATCAATGGGGCACCCATTTAAACCTTGTTTTGAAGGTGTTTTCCTCAAGGGTATTTTAGGGTTTACCCCTTCATGGATGAGCTACCTTTAGTAGCTATCGACTAATGAATTATTTTATTGGTTTGGAAATTCGAAAACAGAGATCTAAGAAGGTCTATATGTATGGTGGGGGATCTTCTTGTGTGTGTGATTGTATATTCTTAATAGTTTAAGGCCATGGACACTTGGAAAGATACTAGAGCTTGAACTTTTCCTTTTTCTTTATCTTAAAGTTTCATATACTTATCCCTAAGCACCCAAACGAGCCATTTTCTATCCACCACTTCCCTCCTTCTGCAAACCTCGTTCTCCCTCTGTGCTTCTGTGAATTTCATGTCCAAGGAAGAAGAAAGTGGGGATCTTCTTGGAAAACGAATCTAGGGTTGCAATTGACTTCTTTTAGGGTTTAAAAAGCTTCCTTCTAGAGATCTTGACCTAAAAGAGTAAGAATCACTTTCTTCCCTCCATTTATTTCTTTTTTATCCTTTCTCCTACCTTTCTCCAGATCGGAACCTTGTTTTTCCATGGTATAAATTGCTCTAAAATCCTACCTTTCTTGCTCCTTATGCTTAGGGTTTGCTCATTTGATGAAGAAAGGTGCTAGATGGATGAGTTCACAGCTTATGCTTGAATTTTCTACCCTACTTGCTCGTGTTTTCTTCTGTTTGGGAGTTTATATTCTAATTAGAGGAAATTTTTATAACTTGCTCCATGTTTATTGCTTACCATAAGCTTGCTAGCTCATGTTCTTGCTTTTAAATGATGATCCATGCACTAAAACGTTATGCTTGACTTGGATTTTGATTTTTATAATGTTCCCTATTATGATTTCAGTTCTAGATGAGCCTTTTATCATGTGTACGTTATTCCTAAGGTATAATATGATTTGTATCAGGTTGGTTTGACAACCTATGTTGCTAAGCACCTATCAACCAATGGTTAACTTTAGGGTTTAAAGCTGACTTCTTCTATAAACCCATGACCCGATGGGGGTACCATTACAACAACCATATGGTGTTGTCTTCATGAAAACTTATGGTGGTGACCAAGGGTGTCAACTGACGTTCACCCCTTATGTCATGTGTTGGCCTAATTAGAAGCCTAGTGATTAACAACTAAGTACCCTAATGATGCTATCAATCAATTTGTTATATTAGTTTGATATTTGATGCTGATTAATGAATATAGTGCAGATCTAACAACATATGGTGACTTAATGGTCACTAATGATGGTGGATCAGGTCTCCACAATCTATGGTTAGTTAATCATATAGTTTTAGCATCAATTAAGCCTTAGACCAATGTTTTCTTGGGTCACTTGATGCAATGATCGGGCCTATACTGTAATTGATGGTTTTAACATATGAACTTGATCCAATGGTCAAGATCTAATGTTTATTCCTCCAATAAAGTGGAATGATGACTAATGAAATATTTTGGTCCTAATAATGTGATTTATATGGTTTTCTTTATATGATCAACTTAAGGAGCTTACTTGTTGACAATGGATGGCTTATTTTAAATGAACAGTCGATTGTGGGTTTTACCCTACTCTCATAGAACCCTTATTTTTGCTAATGAAAGGATGTCTAGGGTTAAATGGTCACTTTTATATATCACAACTCAATAACATCCTAGATGATTCATTCAAGGTGTTTATTTATTTCAACTACCAATGGTTTTACCTATTCCACATCCAACGGTTTTGGGTTAATGCTTGAGGCATTTTGGTATGGTTTGAGTGATGTTGAAATCGATAGAGGTTTGCCTTATTTATGTAGTCTTACCTTTTCACTCATATGAATAGAATCGATAATAATCATGTTGTGTTGACATTCAACCCTAATGGGACATATCTTTATACACCTTAAACCTAATGCAATTTGGTGATGGTGATTGATCATAATCAGCCTTCCTTGAATGATTAATAGAACAATAGAGTACTCTCTTATTGTTGTTTAAACTCTAGTATGCCATAAACCAATGGTTACACCTTGATTTATGTGTGGTTTCATTCTTGAGAATACTATGGAATTTGATGGTGACACTTCACCCTATGCATCCATGATCTAATGGGTATTTCGTGAGTTAGGGTTTGGGTATGAGTGCTAAATAGTAACATTAATATAATTTATCTTGTTGAACCTAACGCTAATGCAAATAGATAAAGATGAGTAGTAATGTTAACCATCTTATATGATGGCATGATGGTGAAATAACCTCCATAATATGATCATAACCTTAATGTGTTAATTGGTGGTTATCATATCCACATGGTTGATACTTTCTTATGGTAAACATGTACATTATGAATATGATGAGGGTTAATCATATCTAGATTCTTTGCATGTTGATGTAATAAAGGAATTTTCTTAATGTTAATATAACCCTGCTATGATTTTTTATGAATATCTCCTAGCTCATTAATGCAATATTGTGCTGATATGGTGTATTAAATGTAAGTGATGTTGTTGAGCCTTGTTATAAGGCATGGAAAGATAACAATGATCTTGCAGGGAATAGTATGATGGTCTTAATTACCTTTGGGAATGGTTGAGCCCTAAATGAGGTGTAATCCTCTTGTGTTGATAAGGGTTGATACCCTATGATATTAAAGGATTCATATCCTATGATAGTATGATGGTCTTAATGACCTTTGGGCATGGTTGAGCCCTGAATGAGGTGCAATCCTCTTGTATTGATAAGGGTTGATACCCTGTGATATTGTGAAAAGGATTTATATCTTGTGATAGTATGATGACTAGTGTTGTCTCATGAATGGCATGTGAGTAGTACCATGTGATGATGAGATGAGAAATTATGTTTCACACGTTTTATATCTTTTAAAATTTGTGATATTTATATGCTTTTGTAGAAGTGAATTAGGGTTTTTATGTCCATTTGTTTGATGCAGCCTTAATTCATCCAATTGGCATAACGAATCAAGTGCAACTCTAATCATGTAGTGCCCTGTGTCGTAGAGTCGTCTTTAGTGTCAAAACTTGCTGGATGGTGAAACGCATATTCCTAAGGGAAACTCGGAGCGCATACTATTAAGTATGTGGGGGTGGCAAGTTGAGGATATATCCATGCCATCCACAATGCAGGTTGTGAAGGATGGCTTTGGTCATGCCTCATACATCTGATGTGATTGAGGACAACTATGGTTGTACCTTGAATTAGAGGATTTTGTATACCCTAGTTTCTAGTGTTGTGACCTATAACATGGGCGGACTAGTGGTTAGAAGCTTGATTATATGTCACTCTGGTGGCAACTTTGACTGATATGTCACTGCCTTTTTACTTGTACTGACCGAGGGGAAGAGATCTTAGGATACCAGCACTCCTAGATCTTGTACGGAACCGAATAGCCCTTCGCAGGGGTCGGTTGGACTTTGGGTGGTACGACTCAAACTCCCTGGGGCATAATAAAAGATGTAAGATAGCCACGTAGCATATATGTTTAGGGTTATACACAACACTTCATATTGGATGATAACCTTTATTTGCTTTCTTTTCACTGAGATCATGTATAGTACAATAAGAGATAATATATATGTTTATGGCGTAGTTATGCTCATGTTGTAAACATGCTTATTTTGTCAAATATATTGACACTAATGGTTAAGATGATGATGCTAGCTATGTTTAATATTGCTAGACATGCCTATGTAATTAGAAATTCTTAAACTGCTAATCATGCCTATGCATTTAATTGTGCTATGATGTTAGTTATACTTATGATATAGATCTGTCCCCTTTATTTGAAATGCCAATATTGATAGCCATGTTATGTTACTAGACATATCCATGATGTCAAGGATGCTTATGATACTAGATTGCTTGTGTTGTTAGCAAGGAATATGATGATAGTCAGATTAATGACAATGATTGTTATTAGATGCAATTTGATGATATTTGAGTAGATATCTAACCAGAGAAATGGATTTATTTGTTATCTATATATGCATTGATGATCATACTTGTTTCTAAGATTATTTGCTTAATTTGTTTTAGTATACTTAAATTTTTCAATACATTCAATTGATTATTAAATACTCCAACTGCTTAGTTATCTACTATTTAAAATATTGTAATCAATAAGCGTTGTTGGAGGTTATATCTCTTGATGGGACATGGGTCTCACCCTTGTGGTTCACCACATCTTTTTAGGTAATAGGAAGTGACGAAAACAAACTTGTGGCAACAAAGAGGATTTGTAGTAATGAATTTGTGAGAAAAGTTGATCACATGTCTAGTGTGTCCTAGAGTCATCCCTGTACTCTCAGGTCTGGGTGAGAAAAAATTGTATATGATGTTTCAAATGAATCAGACTTTTGTTAGCATATTAATGCTTGTTTGTGTGGCATATACAAATATTGTTCTCTTGGGTATATATGTTGTGGCTAAGACGATAGAACAATTTGTATCAAATTCTTGGCATAGTATGGATATAAGAAAAATGTTGGGCTCTAACGCAAATGTTTATGAGAAGGTGTTGATGTTGAAATCAGTTTTAATTTACCCATATTTTTGGGTATGTGGTTCATTGGTGATTGGTTGTGTCTCATGTTTTAAGTAATCTCGTTTAGTGTAATGGGTTCTCACACATTGTAATAAGGGTGTGTATACAACAAGTGTTGCACTAATTGGAATATATGTGATTTAGACAACACTTGATGCATGTTGTAGTTTCCTAGACACACCCATTGTAAAAGAGGTAGAAATACTCATTATAATAGGGGTGATTTACACAACAAGTGTTTTTGTTGTAGTACCAAACCTATTACAACATGTCACTAATTGTTGTTTTTATTTATATCTTTTAACAATATTTTATAGTATACCACTCATGTCAAACTAGTTTGATTAATAAATTTATCTGAGTTCAAATATTTTATAATACATAAAAATATACTTTTTATATATCACAAAAATAAACTTATGGCACAGTGCAGGAACATGACGCAGGGGACGATAGGGTGGGTGATGTAGCATTTTCAGCCATGGAGTAATTAGATATGGAAGTCTAATCAAGATTGCGACGTGTGAAATACTCATAGAGACTCAAGGAATCCACTATTGATTAATATTGCTTTTTTGGATCAACTAGAAGGATGGTCAGAGTATTCAATGCTAGAAAGATCAACTAGACTGCTACCATTGAAACCAATGAAGGTTACCCTCATTGATGGAAAATTACTATATCCAAAAGTAGAAGTGATGGAGAATTCAAGTATGTGGAACAACTACTTACTTGTATGCATCATTGACTTCAATCTGCACATCACAAATCTGATCAACTATCTCAAGTGTATGTGGCATTTTTCTGTGTCTATATAAGTGTTGAACCGTGCATATGGTATGTTCCTCATTAGATTCACAAATCCATCTGATCTAGATCATGCTTTCTCATGGAACTGGTTTGTGAAGAACAAACCACTTTTTCTAACAAGATGGATTCAAGGTGACGCCATTCACAAAGAAGAACATAAAAGAAGTGTTGGTTTGGGTACATCTTTATCGTCTTCCATTGGACCTATGGGATGGCTAGATGTATGAAAGCATAGGCTCTTTGTTAGGTATCCCAATCAATACTAATTAATCCACTCAACTATGTTTTAAGAGGGATTTTTCTAGAACCCAACTGTTATTTCCATCAGATCCATCCTTTCCAAAATGCATTACTCAGTTAAGTAATGAATATAAGACCCCTAACACGTGTTTTGGGTTAACTTGGTTTTCTTTGGCTTCATGATGTGCTCAGAACCTTACTCTAATCCTTTTACATGATCTTGGAACATGTGGAGAGCTTAAGTCTCCAGTTTGAGCTTGTTTGGATGTTGTTTGTGCCTTCAGAGCTAGTTTTGGTGCAAATTGCAAATTACCCATTAGAAGGGGTATTCTTGTAATTTTCCACCTCTAGAGTGTTCTTTCTCTCTATTGGATTCATGAGGGAGGTTTTTGTGCTTTAGGGAGCCTTGGTGGACCCTTAGTCGAGTAGTACCACCCTTAGTGGTGATAGGGTTTTTAGGGTTGGTGTGCCTTGACCATATGACCCTTGTTGGTTTGTTTCGACCTAGGTCGCGACCTAGAGCCTAGTTGGAGGGTTTCATGATTGAGACACCTCTTTTAGGTATGTTTTTCATGATATATATGGTCTTGGGTCAAGATGGGTACTCTTTTGTAGAGTGTTGTGACCTAGGGTTGTGGTAACCTTATATTGTGGCTTGGTAGTTCTTGGTGGTGTGTCATGACCATGGGTGTTTAGGTGTGTTGCGGTTGTGACATGCGGTTTGGGTGGCCTAGGTGGTCAAGATCCAACCTAGAGTATATCACTATCTCTTTCATGTGGTCCTTATGTGGTTTCATGTTAGTTGCTTGGGTGGATAAGTGTCCCTTTGGGGTCTTCTTTCATTGACACCTCATCCCTTGCCCTATACCTCTTCTCCTTTTCTATATAAACCCTATTTTCTCCTTGAAAGTGATCTTTTTTAGTCATTCTCTTTCTCCTTCCTTTCTTGGACAATTTTGGACCTTGGTGGAGCAAGAAGGATCTATTCTTGGTGCTTTGGTGATGGTTCACCCTTGCATGTGGTGTTTGTGGTGATCCTTGATCATCATCAACCTTAGTGAGTGTTTATCTTTCCTCTTGGATGTTTTCTTTGGATCTTCTACCCCACCTTCTTCCTTTTTTCTCGGCCTTATACTATGTTTTGACTTGGTGGTCATTATTCCGAGTATGCTCCTCGTCACAAGGTAATAGGTCATGTTTTGACAAGGTGACACCCAAGTGAGAGGGAGTTTCTTCTCTCTTTTCCCCCTATCTTTCTTTTGGTTTAGCCTTGAGATTCTTACCTCTTTCTTGAGATATCTTTTAACCATGGAGTTTCTTCTTTCTTTAGGTGATCTTGTGTCTGAAAGTGGAGCTTGATCTTCCTTGGTGATCATGTGCTTGGATCTTGCCTTCCTTGGAGTGATCTTCCCTAAGGCGGGTTATATAACTCTTAACCTTTGCTATTATTGCACTTTCCATGCTTGCATGTTTCTATTTTCTCTCTAGATGTTGCCTTAATGTGCTAGTTGATATTGATAGTCTCTAGAGCTTGGATGATGTTGAGATTATGCTTTGTTTGGATGCAATTTGAAACCCTGATTTCCCTTTATACCCAATTGTGGTGTTTGTAGTGCAGGATGGTTTTCCTTCCTTCTTGACCTCGATTTGAGTTGCATGCATGATGATTGAGTGTTTTAGTGTTCTATGAAGCATTGGTTCATTTTTTGTGGTGACAATCTTGGTTTCTCTCCCTTTTTGAGGCTCCTTTTCTTGGTGGTTTCATGAAGCTTTTTTTAGGGTTTGGCGACCATATTCCATGAGGTTTTCCTTATATGATGATGATGTGTTTCCCTTGTTGTGTCACCTATTTTGGTCATGGGTTACTTCTATTTTTACCTTGGTTGATCTTGGTCCTTGGTCTTAGTGGTGGCTTGACCCTTGGCGGTTACCTTGCCTTGTTTTTTCTTGAGTCACAACATCTCTTACCCTAGTGTTGGTCGTGGTCGTAATGCTGTATTTTTTGTCACAGTCCTAATGCCACATTTTGGTTTTTGGGATCATGATATGTCTTCTCCTTGGTGTGTCGTGATCACAACATCAGGGTTGGTCGTGACCCATGGACTGCTTCGGTTGGGATTCCCTTATTAAGCGTCATTTTCTCCTACCTTGACTTGGTAGAACATTGCTTCTGTTTTGGATGAATTCTTGCTCTAGTGTCAAAGACATCCCCTTTCCTTGTTTTGAGTCATGACATGTTCTCCCTTGGGTGGTTGATCCCTATCCCTAACTGATGTGACCTGGTTTCCTATGGGACGAGCCTTGATACATCCTTGGTGTGTCACAATCATGGCATGAGGTAGGTCACCATGGGTGATGGTGGTCGTGACACAAGATGGTGGTTGTCACGAAATATAGTTGAGGCATGGCAGTGACACATGCTTGAGTACCGAACCCGTGTACATCTATGAGTAATGTTTGAGCCATGTGTAGTGCTATGTGGATAATGTCTTGCTTAGACTTAATCATGCTTCTTAACTCTAAGTTTTCTAAGGATGTGAAAGATGCTATATTTAGGGTTTAGTTCTTGTATGCATTTACAAAACCCTAATCGGCTAAATCTTATAACCCTAACCCTAATGTTGAATTATGTGTTTGCTTTCTCTCTTATGAGATATTCATCATGTACAATATTTTTCTCTTTCTTGTTTATAAGCCCTAACCTTGAAGGTGATATGTATGGCATGGCTTATGTATGCTATGGTGATGGTTATGTGATACAGGGTGGTGCTTATGCACACTAATTAGACAATATGTGATGATGAACATGCACAACTTAATGTGATAGGTCATATGACCTGGTGATGACTTGATGCCTATTGAGAGGTGATGTCTTCAAGTGATGTGATTAAGGGATTAAGATCCCATGGTGATATGTGATCTTGATGATTTCCTTGTGGATGGCAAAACTTTGAGTACCATGTGGTGGTTGTCTGACAAGATCACACCGTGTACATTTTACATCTTTTGGAGTTGAAACCCACCCTTATTCTTATAGAGTTTGTTTTAGTTTTATATGTTGTAACTTTTTTGATGCTAAAAGTCACCTGATCGGTTAACTAATCAAGTCAAACCTAATCATGTAGCTTGCTCTGTGCCATAGATTCAATTGTAGTGTTATCTTTATTTGCTGGATTGGTGAAACGATTATAACTCGAAGCACATATTTTTTAATATGCGGGGTGCAAGTGAGTATCTCCTTGCATCCTTAATTTCAAGTGGTGTGAGATGGCCATGCATTAGCCAATTTACTTGTGATATGGATGGCCTTGAGTGAGCCACTCCTTCTTAAGAATGGGGATACATGAGCCTGTTCTTCTAGCATTGTTACCTGTATCAATGTGGGCTAGGTGTTTATGTTTATGGACGTCCATGCATGAGCTGATCTTGTGCTGACTATATGTCACTCTGTTAGAGTTGACTGATATATCTCTATGGTGTTCTCATGAGCTGACCAAGAGGTGTTGGAGACGTTGTGGATTTCGGCTCTTTCATGGATATTATATAGCATTTATTTTGACTTAGTAGTGGTCAGTTGGATTTGGGTGGTACGACTAAAAACCTCAGGGTAAAATAAAAGATGTAACACAGCCATGTAGTATATATTTATATGCTTAGGTGACATACGTCTCATATTGGTTGAGCCTTTGCCTTGTCTTTTTACTAATTTCTTGAATTATAAGGCAGTAAGAGAAGTCAACTGGTATACATGTTCCTCATATTCCTTTTAAGAACATAACTTGATCTACTAATTTAGTGGTGGATTCCTTATCTTGTTTAGTCTGTTTCATCAGTTACATACATATCATTTAGTTGAATCTTCTCATTCCATTAACATGTTGTTTTATTTATTCAGTTTACATGTGCTTTACTAGCATTGGAGTAGAGTTATATCTCTCATTGGGGTGTTTGGTCTCACCCTGTGGGTTGCCACATCTTTTAGGTGACCTTACAAGAATAGGTAGAGGTCGTGCAGCTGAGGAAGAGTAGCAGCAAGAGCAGTAGCTGATAAGGTTGGATGTGCTACTAGTCTTTTGGTGTTAGAGTCCTAGAGTTGTCCATGTACACTCATGTCCTTGGGGTGGTTTTTAGATGTTTTGTGGTGATGTATTTGATATGAGGTTCTTGGTGTGTGTGTGTATGTGTGTGTGTGTGTGTGTGTATATATATATATATATATATATATATATATATATATATATATATATATATATGTGTGTGTGTGTGTGTGTGTGTGTATATGTATATATATATATATGTGTGTGTGTGTGTGTGTGTGTGTGTGTGTGCGAGAGAGAGAGAGAGAAAGAGTGGAACCTGTGTCTTGTGTGTAACACCCCTGACCTGGGTTATGAGCTAACCCTAGGTGTTTTGCCTAATTATGAAATTAGATGGTTGTAATTATCCTTTAGTATATAATTAAAGCTTTTATGGAACATATGTTTCCCTTTCTGTCCCTTATAAACCAATGTTGAAGTATTGGTTGCAATACAGGGACCTATGTGCAATTTGCCCAATCAGAGGGGTTAAACTGCAATTTTACATGTTTATATGTTCCTTTAATGTTGAGACAACATAAGAATGAATATGATGGGGTTTGAGGGATTTCCCAAGTTTGAGCACCAAGGTGCAGCTGTGGAAGCAACCCCTGTACTTAAAAACCCTAAATTGGTGTAAAATGCAATTTACCCAATTTGAGGGGTGCAACTTGTAAAATACATCATCTGAAACATCTTGTATGACTTTTAGCATCATTTATAAGAGGAATGATGAAAAGGTCACTCCATTTGAATAATCATATAATAAAGAACACCTTTGTGATTGAATAATCAAGGTGTATGTATAATAGCCCTTTTATGTGTATGCTTTAGTGATGGGATGATCCTCTTTGCCTTCAATTCTTGACCTTAGAAGGAGTTTGTCCTTATAAATAAGATGTGGGGACGTGCAAGGAATAAAGGAAGGACTTAGATGAGAAATGAGGAAAACATATGTCCTTATGTTGAAAATTCACCTAAGTATATATACAACTTTTCCACTTAGCAAGGGAACGACCCTCTCCCTTTCATTTCTTTTTCCCTTGCTCAAACCGACTAAGGAGAGCTCTGGAGCTCAGGAGGACGACCAGGGGAGTGCAAGGTAGGTTTGGATCCTTCCTTTTGCTTAAATTCTTGGATGAAACTCGAATTCAAGGTCAAATTCATGGCTAGCTCACTTAGCTCTATCTTTCTAGCCATCTCTTCTCAACTTTGCTTGGAGGATTCACCTTGGCCGACCTGTGGAGCTTCTAGGATGCCATTAAAGGCTTGGAGCTCGAAAGCTTGGAGCTCAAGGAGCAAGCTTTAGGTGGGTTTTATAACTCTAAACTTTATGCTTTGATTATACATCTTTTCTATGCATATAGTTGCTAGTTCTTCTTCTTCCCTATCTTCCCTTGCATCCTTGCAAGCAAAATCATGAAGAACTGCTACTGTTCTTAAGGTAGAAGATAAGGGCGTTAATTCCTATGCTTATCCATGGATTTCCAATTTATCAAACGACCTCCACCTATTGCTCAAACGGTTTCAAACCGTTTGGTGGGCAAACGGTTTCAGGGTCGTGTGAGGGAAAACGGTCTTAAAGACCGTTTGGTCCCGTTGACCAAGCAAAGACCTTATAGGAATCTTGTTCATAATTATGTAGGTTAATCACCCACAAAATTTTAGAGGTTAACTCCAAAGGAATCGTGAGATATAAGCAAATCAAATAGCAAAACCAATTGAATTAAGTTCTGATTTTCAATCTGTTTAATTTGCCCTTTTTGGGCAAACGGTCTCAAGACCGTTTAAGATGGTTGACCCAATGTTGACCGTTTGGTATTACTGTTCATGATGATGTTAGTTAACTACTCACCAAATTTTAGGGATTAATTCCAAACGAGTCATGAGTTGAAGGATGATTAATAGGGCAAACCCTAATTGAAATTAGTGCTGAATCTCCAATGAGTTATGTTGAGATTTTGGGTTGATTAGCCCAAACGGTTTCAAGACCGTTTGGGAATCACCCAAACGGTCTCAAGACCATTTGGGGGTCACCCCAAGACCATTTGGAGGTCTGGGGTCAAGTATAGTTGATCAATTTAAGGTCCAAAGGTACCAAATCATATTGCAATTAAGTATTGATGTGATGATCAACTCAATAGATCAAACCTTGATGAATTTTCACTAGAGTCCAAAGGATGGATGGGCAAACGGTCTCAAGACCGTTTGGTGTCAACCAAAGACCGTTTGGAGGTCTAGGGTTAAGATAATTTGATCAATTGAGGGCCCAATTACAGTGGGTTATTAGAATAATCAAATTGCTGTTTTCTAAGTATAGATCTTGTTGAGTTTTGGGTTGAAGGACCCAAACGGTCTCAAGACCATTTGGGGGTTCCTCCAAACGGTCACCCAAGACCGTTTGGAGGTCTAGGGTTGAGATAATCTAATGGTTTGAAGGTCCAATTGCAATAAGTTGATGGATTGATAAAAATGCTGATGTTAGACCTAATTGGAGTTCAATCCTCGTCCAACCGACTTGGTTTTTTATCAAACTTTGGGCAAATGGTCTCAAGACCGTTTGGATGATGTCCAAACGATCTCAAGACCGTTTGGGCCAAGTTTGGGCCCAATTGGAGGTCAATTGATAGGTTCAACCTTGAATTGATTCACATTGTTGAATATTGATGACCATCCGAATTGAAACCCTAATTGAATTAGAATCAACCCTAATTGGCTTTCAATTGAGGGTCAATTTGATATCCAATTGATTAAGGCTAATCTTGGCTAACTCAATTTATAATTGGTTATCATGGATTTGGTTAATTGAGGGGTTTAACATACATATCCATGACCAATTGTAACTTTTGAACCACTTTGGAGGTCCAAACGGTTTGAGCCCATTTGGACCAAACGGTCTCAAGACCCTTTGAGTCCAAACGGTCTCAAGACCGTTTGGGCTCAAACGATCTCAAGGTCGTTTGGACCAATCGATCTCAAGGCAATTGATCAAACGGTTTCAAACCGCATGAGCTTCAAACGGTTTGAAAGTCAAAACGGTCAACGTACCCAAACGGTCTCAAGACCGTTTGAGGTCAAACGGTTTCAATACCATTTGAGGGCAAACGGTCTCAAGACCGTTTGACACCAAACGGTTTCAAGACCGTTTGGTGGTTGAAGGTTGAAACCGTTTGAAGGTTCTCAAGGTGGTTTGTACTTAATCAATTGATGGTGTAATTGGTTCAATGGTGATCCAATATAAACCCTAATGGTAACCTAAGTCATTAAAGGACTAAGTGACTAATGAATTGACCCATGATGGTGATCATGAGGTAAATTACCAAAATACCCTTGAGGGGTTTAATTGGGTAAATACCTTGTTCTAGTCAAACCCTAATCACATGATAGTGATGTTTTGGCTTATGCTAGTCAATGAGGACTTAACCCAACTTAATCTAGAGTAGTGTTATCACCATCTACTAGTAAGAGAGAGAAAGTATCCTAAGAGAGAGAAAGTACCCATTTATGGTGGAAACTCAAGTAAGATACCTTCAATACACATGAATGTGCATGATTAGGGTATGATCCACCTATGTGAGATCATGGAAACCCTAATTATGATGTTTAGTGAATCTTAATCTTATATAAGAGCTTTAATGATGATGTTTCTCATACATGATGATGTTATGAGTTCAATTCACCATGAGGTGAATAGTAAACCCTAAATTTAGGGTAATGACATGTGATGTGATTAGTAAACCCTAATTTATGGAGATGTTTATAAGGTAATACCTTTAAATAAAGTATAGTCAAATCAATGAGTATGATGTGTTCACACCATGATAAGATTGAGAAGTGAATTCATACCTTGAATTGATAATCGTTATGATGTTCAATAAATGTTGTTTTTAAGGCAAATACTCACCATACCCTGGTATGCTTCCAAGGATGGTAGAGTTGCATACTAGAATTGGACTAATAATCAAAAAAGGAAATATTATCAATGAAGGATGGGGTATGTTAACCTTAGTCCTGTGTCATGCCTTTAAGTATGGAACTTTGAGAACAAGTTAACAAATATGATGTCATATAAGAAAAAGAGATTTAATAACCTTATTTTGTATAGGGTGAAACCCTATTTCCAGTTGTGCTTTTAAGCATGAATCCTCATGTTTGAAGTATGAGATGAGGAAACAATATTCCTAATCAAAGGTAAAGGAAATGAATAACCCTAATTGATGAAAATTGGGGAAACTGATTCTTCTATGAGTTTGAAGGTATAACCTCTAGAATGAATTGTTTACTGTTATCAGTTGAATTAACCATGCAGGTTGTTATGAGATGATGATCATATCCAGGTATGGGTTATGAAACTATATTCATTGAAAGCATGCTTTAGCTTTATGAATAGTGATATATCCTGTTGCCTTGTCAATGGCAACCTATGAATTAAATGGGCTGTGAGAGCCATAAATACCATCAAGGTCATGCTTTAGAGATGACTTGTGATGAATGTATTGAGAAATGATGATTGATAAGAGTTAGGCTTGTTACATTTAGTATTCTCATTTTATAGTTGTTATGCCAATGTTATTGTTTGAAGAACAATGTATGATGTTGAAAGAATACTGAATGTACCTAACTAATCAAGTGAAATGTAGAGCCCTGATCATAGATCCATCATTGTCAGAGTCTAAATGATGGTGAAACAGGTTTTCCCAAGGGAACTCCTGGATCACATACTTTTGAGTATGTGGGGTATATGGATGTGTAGAACCTTACATCCTAGTATAGGAATTGATGTAGATTTTTATAGTCCGTCAAACCTTCACTACAAAACCCAAAAGGTGAGATGTATCACTATTCTCCCAAAGTAAACATAAACACCGCATCAGTGAAAGATAATCAATAAATCTTCCGATGACGAAGAGAGTACAGAATGCCACTGTAACTCTAAAAACATAGCGAAGGTCCAGTTTACCCTGGTGAGCTATAAATAGCAGACGTCCTGCCAGATGTCCTGCAAACAATCCTCTAACTGACTGAGGAAGATGAGGTCATAAGAATCTGGCTCTTTTAATGACCTATGTATGATACTGATGTGACTTCTTAGCGATCAGTTGGAGTATGAGTGGTATGCCTCATCTCCATAGGGCATAATAATGTTTGTAAAACATAATCAACCGCGTATTATATCTTCTTAGGTTAAACTACGAGGAACAATGTTTGGTGATACATTGTTTACATTAATGATCTGTTCAGATATTTTGTATACATGTCCTTTATATGCTTTAAATACGTGATTGCTTAAGTAGAAGTTGCTTCACTTGTTATTAAACTTGCTGTTGTATGATTTATGTTATAATAAAGCTTCTAGTTGAGAGTTATACCTCTCGCTGGGACAATTTGTATATTGTCTCACCCCGTAGACTTCAACTTTTTAGGTGGTCGTCAAAGACGGAGGAACCAGAATACCGGTGGTCAATCCCAGCAGTAACAGCACCAGGAGCAACAGTAAATCTCAGGTGGAGATATTGGATGCTGAGTTATGTAGTTAGATAGTCCTATGCGTCTCTTTACTCTCAGGTTCTAGGAATCAGTGGTTTGAGTTTTTGGTGTTGGCTCCTGAAGATTTTGAATCATGTTGTATATAACTACTCAAGAAGTGGTTTAACAGAGATGTAAACTGTTTACTTGGTTTCTTATAAAAAGGAATTTTATAATTTCCAGATCTTGTCTCAAAAATTTTAATTTCCCGTGATTTTTGTCTTCCGCTGTTAATCGATTGCTTCCGCTCGTGTTTAAATCGTGGTTTGGAGATCGGAGCCCACATTGTGTAACTGGTTGGTGACAAGAATGTTGATCTACATTGACATAAGCACCATGTGGCATGATATATATTACATATGGCAGGCTTCATGGACTCATTTGTAATAAGTTTCTAACTTATGGTGCTTTAATGAGATTGATTTTTAATTACATGTGTTTTCTAGTAATCCATTTTCTTACCGTTGTTACCATTTTGGTTTTGAGTAATCTTTCTTTATGGCATGATGGGGCATCATAGTTTGGTTGCTATCAGAGCTTTAGGTTTGCTGAGTCTATAGGGACCTAGTACTAGGGTTTGTGTCTATTGTAGTGTACTCCAGTCTATCTTATAGTGACTTCTACTTATGCAGAAGAAGAAGATGAAGAGTAAAAAGATGGTTGGAGAACACAAAAAACATCTTGCAGAGAGCAGTGTTGCTGCATCGAGTGGTGATGCGAGGGCTCAGGCAATAGAATATTGGGTTCCTAAAGAGCCCCAATTCGACCCGGTTGCATTGGAGAACCCTGCCTTCCAATCTCTATTTGGGAAGTTTATGGTGGTGATGATGCACATAGCGGAAAGAATGCCTACCCCTCAGCCTAGGGCATCTGTCCCCCGTGCCTAATCTCCAGGATTTGGGAAGACCTTTGAGAGGATGAGATGTGTGGATGTTGTGGAGTATGCTGGTACAGCTAATCCAGTCGATGTTGATCTTTGGCTGATGGAGTTAGAAAAGGCTTTCAACATCCTTAATATCCCCAAGGCTGATAAGGTAAAGCACATAGTGTATCTCCTAAAGGGGAGTGAGGCCATTGGTGGGTCATTGAAGAGGAGAAATGACCAGGTGTTGATATCAATTACGAGGAGTTTAGATGATAGTTTGTAAGTAGGTACTTTCCATGTACCTATCTAGATGAGAAAATTAATCAGTTTGAGTGGATCCACTAGAGATCCATGTTTATCAATGAGTATGAAAAAAAGTTTATGGAGCTGTTGAGGTTCTATCCTCACATGGTGTTGACAGATGAGAAAGGATCAAACAATTTGAGAAGGGTATGAGCGGTGAGCTAAGGACGACGATGATGGTGTTTCTTGAGAACCGTGAGAAGTTTGTAGCATTTGTCAAGTCTATTAGGATGATTGAATGGTCTATGGTCGAGAAGTGGGAGAGGAGTGTCAAGAAGAGGTTGGTGTAGTCTCAAGAGCAGTCGTTGGGAGGCTTTAAGAAGACGAGGTTTTCTGCACTGACACAGTGGTCGCCCAGTAAGGGGAGAGGATGCAACTTTCCACTGGTGGGAGCTCAGAGTGTGGCATCAGCCTCGGTGATTGGGTCATCTCAACCATGGTATGAGAGTAAGACCTACTATAACTATGGATAGGTTAGGCATACGAAGTTGTTCTTCCCTATGAAGGATGAAGAGATCACCTAGAAACTAAGGTAGAGCCAGCAACGCTCGTAGAGACAACAATTCAATAGCAGTGGAAGGAGACATGGTCAAGCATCTCAAGTTGGTTCTTCAGGATAGGCCAGCAGAGGAAGAGGGTGGCAACATGCGACAACTATATTCTACGCTATGAGTCAGCCTGAAGGAGTGGTCAACCGTAGTGGCATGTCAGATGGAGTTCTTTCATTTTGATCTGTCCTCTTCTTGCTTTATATCTATTTTGGTTGACCCGGGTGTGATGCACTCTTTTGTCACTCGAGAAGTTGTAGATGCTTGTCGTTTACCTATTAGTCATAGACAAGATAGTCTTCATTTAGAAACCTCATTAGTTGGTCCCGTGGAGTTGCGGTAGGTGTGTCCTTGTGTCCTTTCTTTCTCAGGACATAGCATTCAAGTGGACCTCTTACCACTTTACATGCATGGATTCGATGAGATCCTTGGAATGGATACTTTGGAAAAATACTAGGTGGTCTTGGACTATAGTTCCAAGGTGGTGATGTTTGTAAACGGTGCTGAGACGTGGACCTTCCAAAGTGATAGAAAGATTCTTCCTACCTATTTGGTGTTAGTGTTGGTGGTTGAGAAGTTGATGAGATGATGTGTTCTTAGCACATGTGGTGGACACCAAAGCAAGGAGACCGAGTATCCAAGAGGTGCTGATTGTCATAGAATTTAAGGATATGTTCCCAGACGAGTTCCCAGGTGTTCCCCCTATTAGAGAGATTGATTTTGAGATCAATCTAGTCCCACACATGCAACCAATAGTGTAGAAACTATATAGGATGGCACCAGTAGAGATGGGCAGAGTTGATGAAATAGTTGCAAGAGCTGCTTGAGAAAGGTTTCATCAGACCGAGTACATCACCGTGGGGTGTTCCCACGTTGTTTGTAAAGAAGAAAGATAGATCCATGAGGTTGTGTATATACAACATATAGGTGAATAAGGTCACGATAAAGACCAAGTATCCCTTGCCACGGATAGATGACTTGTTTGATCAGTTACGAGGTCCTATAGTTTTCTCTAAGATAGACCTAAGGTTGGGGTATCACCAGTTGCAGATCAAGGTGGATGATATACCTAAGTCGGCTTTTAGGACTACGTATGGTCATTACGGATTTGTGGTTATGCCGTTTGGGCTAACCAATGCACCGACAGTGTTCATGAACTTGATGAACAAAGTGTTTCATCTGTTTCTTGATCATTTTGTGGTGTTCTTCATAGATGGCATCCTAATATACAGTCATGACAGCCAGCAACACAAATAGTATCTCCATCAGGCATTGATAGGGTTGAGGCAACATCAGGTGTATGTTGGCTAAAGGAGGTGTCTTTCCTAGGACACGTGATATCTACCCAAGGTGTTCATGTGTACCCTAAGATGGTAGAATCCGTGTTGGAGTGGGAACAACCGAAGACGCCAATGAAAGTGTGCAATTTTCTAGGTTTGGCAAATTACTACAGGAGGTTCATTAAGAACTTCAGCTCTATGGTGTTTCCCTTAACCAAGCTGACTAGGAAGTACGTACCTTTTGTTGGTATAACAAATGTCAATGTGCCTTTCAATTGTTGAAGGAGAAGCTAATGAGTGCACCAGTGCTATTTCTTCCTGAGAAAGGGAAAGGTTACATAGTATTTTGTTATGCATCGCGGAATGATTTGGGTTGTGTACTGATGCAGGGTAAGAATGTGACATCTTTTGTTCCATGATAGTTGAAGAAGCATGAGGAGAACTATCCTACCCATTATCTACAGTTGGCCATAGTGGTTCATGCTTTAAAGACCTAGAGACACTACCTTTATGTTGAAAAGTGTTAGATCTTCACAAATCACAAGAACCTAAAATATATCTTCTCACAACATGAGTTGAACATACAACAGAGGTGGACGATGTAATTAATCAAGGACTATGATTGTACCATTGATTATCGCTCAAGAAAGGCAAATGTCGTGGTAGATGTGTTGAGCAGAATGTCTTCTTCAACATCACTAGTGGGTAGTTCACAGTTGAACTCTTTGGTGTGTCATAAGAGAGACATGTTGGTCTCTTTTTATCAGATGAATGTGAAGCTAGAGGTGTCCATGCTAGCAGGGATGTTGGCATAGTTGCAGGTGAATCTCACATTGAGATAGTAGATCAACGAGGCACAACATGCTGATAGTGTTATACATTAGATACGATCAAAGTTCGATAGTGAGAAGCATGATGGGTTCTATGAGGCAGGTGATGAGACACTTTGTTACCATGAAAGTGTTGTCATTTTCGATGCTAGTAATCTGAGGAAGATGGTTCTAAAATAGGCTCACTCTTCGATGTACGCTATGCACCCTGGAAGAACCAAGATGTATCATAACCTTAAGGATCTATATTGGTGTCCTAGCTTGAAGTGGGATGTGGTTGAGTTCGTGGCTAAGTGTGTGACATGTCAGCAAGTCAAGGCAGAGCATCAAATTCCTATAGGGATGTTGTAGTTGTTACCCTTACCGCAGTGGAAGTGGGATCATGTCATAATGGACTTTATGGTTGGTCTTCCTAGGACAGCCAAAGGACATGATTCCATTTGGTGATATTTGATCGGCTGACAAAGTCAGCACAATTCTTTCCAATGAAGACAACTTATCCAGCAGAGATTCTCACTTAGATATACATGGATGAGATAGTGAATTTGCACGGTGTCCCAACTACTATCGTGTCACATAAAGGTTATTAGTTTACAAGCCACTTTTGGGAGCGTTTGCCCACAACTTTGGGTATGCAGTTGAGCTTCAGCACTGCTTTCCACCCACATACATATGGTCAGTCTGAGATGACCATACAAACTTTGGAGGACCTATTAAGGGCTTTTGTATTGTAGTTTTTGGGGAATTGGGACATTCTTCTCAGTCTGATAGAGTTTTCCTAGAATAGCAGCTAGCATATGAGAATTGATATGGCGTCGTATGAGCTGTTGTATGGGAGACATTGTAGGTCTCCGTTATGTTGGTATGAGATAGGTGAATATCAGCTTCTTGGTCCTGAGCTAGTGCAACACACAACAGAGAAGATCAAATTGATTTGACAGTAGTTGAAAGTAGCACAGGACAGACAATAGACATATGATGATAACTGCCAAATAACCTTGGAGTTCCAAGTGGGGGACAAGGTGTATTTCAAAGTCTCTCCTTGTAAGGGTGATTTGAGGTTTGGAAAGAAAGGTAAGCTGGATCCTAGATATATGGGACCTTATCTTGTGATGGAACATGTTGGGAAGGTGGCCTATAGGTTGGATCTATGATCTAAGTTGCACAGGTTGCATCTGGTGTTCCACATGTCTAAGCTGAGGAAGTGCCACCCTGATACTGAGTTTGTTTGGTAGTCAGTGGAGGTTGATCTTAATGAGGACATATCCTATGTTGAAGGGCCCATGTAGATCCTTGAAAGGAGAGTGAAGAAGTTGAATGAGAAGTACATAGTTCTTTTGAAGGTTCTGTGGCTTCACTGTGTCATTGAGTAACCCATGTGGGAGCTTGAGGAAGAGATGCATAAGAAGTACCTGTCTCTTTTTGCTTAGGGTTTTGGGGGCAAAATCCTTATTATGGGTTTATGGCTTGTAAGACCCTTGACCCGTGTTTTGAGTTAACCTAGTTTACTTTGGCTTGATGATGTTCTTAGAACCTTTCTCTGATCCTTTAACATGATCTTGGATCATGTGGAGAGCTTAAGTCTCCAGTTTGACCTTGTTTGGATGTTGTTTGTGCCTTCAAAGCTAGTTTTAGTGCAAATTGCAAATTACCCATTAGTAGGGGTATTCATGTAATTTCCCACCTCAAGAGTGTTTCCCACCTCAAGAGTGTTCTTTTTCTCTCTTTTCTTTATGAGGGAGGATGTGGTGCTTTAGGGTGCCTTGGTGGACCCTTAGTTGAGTAGTATCACCTGTAGTGGTGATTAGGGTTTCTAGGGTTGGTGTGCTTTGACCATGTGACCCTTGTTGGTTTGTTTTGACCTAGGTCGCGACCTAGGGCCTAGCTAGAGGGTGTCGCAATAAAAAAACCTAGCCTAGCCTAGGTATGGTTTTCATGACCTAGATGGTCTTAGGTGTCTTGGGTCGAGATGGGTGTTCTTGTGTAGAGTGTTGCGATCTAGGGTTGTGGTAACCTTGTGTCGCGACCTGGTAGTTCTTGGTGGTGTGTCCCGACCATGGGTGTTTCCCTTGGTGTTTTGTAGTCGTGACATGAGGGTTGGGTATCCTAGGTGGTCCAGATCCAACCTAGAGTGTATCACTATCTCTTGCATGTGGGCTTAATGTGGTTGTATGTTAGTTTCTAGGATGGACAAGTGTCCCTTTGGGATATTCTTTTATTGACACCGCATCCCTTACCCTACCTCTCTTCTCCTTTTCTATATAAACCCTCTTTTCTCCATGCAATTGATCTTTTTAATCCATTCTCTTTCTTCTTTTTTTGCTTGGACGATGTTGGAGCTTGGTGGAGCAAGAAGGATCTTTTTTGTGGTGCTTTGGAGGTGGTTCACCCTTGCATGTGGTGTTTGTGGCAATCCTAGATCATCCTCAACCTTGGTGATTGTTTGTATTTCCTCTTAGATGTTTTCTTTGGATCTTCTACCCCACCTTCTGTTGGGTTTTAGGGGAGGCAGAGAAGGCAGCGGAAACAAAAAATTTCTCCTCCCCAAACCTAGAACAAGGAAATGCGTCAACGTCTATACAATAGGAAAAGATGGTTTGTGGAATCATACCTTGTCCCGAGGCATGCTCGGCGACAATACCTCGCGGATTGCACAGTCTTCACCTCCGGTCTTGGACGGTGTCTGTGCAGCTCCTGGTCGCACCGGGACTGATGACTCCTGGTCTCACCGGGACTGTCGGGATTGACAGTTGTCCTCCGAGCGGCAGAAATGTCCCACCTCTGAAGTAGTCCACACGGACCACCTAGAACTCCAATCTCCTTGTCCTATAAGGAATTGGAAGGAGTCACACCCTCCTGTCAGCGTATTAGTCACTGACACGCTCTCGTGCCACCAGTCGCTTTCTACAGTTGTCTTTCCCTTGTTGTGCCTCCCTTATCGGGTAGCACTTGCTCGGTCTCTCTCGATTACCAAAACCAGAGAGAACGACAACTTTACAGAGCAACTGGTTGCACTGAGTTGTTCTTTGACAAGCCCCCAATACCCCTGTATATATAGGAGGGTCATGGGACAGGATTCTCTATCCCGAGCAATATGGGACTAAAGAAGGAGTAGAAGGGTTCGAGATTTTCCACAAAACAACCAACTGCGCAACCTGAACCGATCATTTCATTTCTGAAACGGTCAGTTGGGGACTTGAGCCGGTCGGTTGACACCTCAACTGGTCAGTTGGGACCCATGAAACGGTCGGTTCACTTCTGAACCAGTCGGTTCATGGTCCTGGTCAGTTCCCAATTGACTTTTCCTCTTTTGTTTCGAATTGGTACCAAATACCAATCCTTGTTTCAATCAAATTGGGCAAGTGAAAGGAAAAGAAATTTCTCACCAATCCTACTTTCCCAACGTGCTCGGTTGCATCAGTTGAACCGATCATTTCAACACTTGAAGCAATCATTTCACCCTATCCATGAGCCGATTGATTCACCACCTGAGTCGATCGGTTCACCAAGCTTAGCCGATCGGTTCATCACATGAGCCGATCGGTTTGGAGTGCAGATTGTGCAGAATCAGTCAATTGTAGTTTCAATCAATTCGATACTCTAATCAATCAGTCCAACACCTTGAACATTATGATACTGAGCTATCAATTAATTGAGTGTTTAATTGAACTACTAAACTCCTTTAGTAATCAATCTAAACATTGTTTGTGGACAAAACTCCTTTTCAAGGTTAAATCCTATGTGTGTGACCCTACAGGTCCATTTCACGTTGGCAATGAAAGTCCATAACACTTATGACTTCACAAGCAAAGAGCGGTGCCTAGTCACACATCAGTGCTACCCAAGTGAAATAGAAAGTTGGAGAACAACTTTCAATCCTACAATCCGTGAATGGTGTTACAGTGAATGTATAATTCCTTTTTCATTGATATCCCGAATGAACTCGAGGCATGGAATAGTCATCCTGTCAACGTTCATTCACTTTCTTGATCTCAGAGTAGATTGGAAGAGATATGTATGACATCAATATCACATATTGATTCACACATGCATGCATGCCTTTCTCAATCCTACTCATCAAATGGCCATGGATATCATACTCCCTCAGGATGGACAAATCCCATATCTATCACTCACCCCTCAAAAGCCCCATGTGTCTAAGCCACCCAATCATCACCTTTATAACAACCCATGTTTCAGGACTGCATTTGATGATGTCAAAGGGTGCCCAACAACATGTGTTGAGTGTAGTTATTTTAGGTCAAAGAATCACACCCACCACCATCACTGTGAGTACTGACTGTGACTACAGTGTCATGGTTCCATGTGTCAAACTCACAGTGGGTCTATTCGGTACACTTGTTCTCTAACAAGTACCTATGTGTTTGGTTTGATATCTCTATATCATGACTAATGAGATTCTGTCATCAACCAACACCACAATCTAGTCTTGTGTGTCTTTGGTGTCAATCTACCTTCCACAATGACATCTGACTAGGGACATAATGAGAATGTACAAACTCTTAGCATCTATATGATCTCATCGTTCAGGTCCTTAACCTGAAAGCATACGTAATTTAGTATTTTCATTCTCTAGACATTCAATTTGTTCTATCACTATCTCATATGACTGAACCAGAAAGAATTGGAAGCTTGCCTTTGATGTTTATCAAATCAATCTTAATGTATCCCACCAATCATCCCATGATTAGCTCTCAGGGCATACATACCAACAGACTCCCACTTGCACTTTGAGCCAATCACCCTTAAATCATATTCATAGTGATCTTCAAACATGTCCCACATGTTACTGTGCTCTACTGTGAACATTGTGAGTAATGGCAACACCTTGCCAAAGTCTGTTTTTAACTGCATGTCTCTCATCTCTTCACTGTACGTCACACGTATGAGATGTAGTTGTCGTAATATGCAATCTAGTATTCCTTTGCTAACCTTTAGCCACATTGCGTGATCAAGGATTCCATACTTGTCATCAATGAGCGGAATATCTATAAGTTCATCTCATGAACTTCCAGATCCATATAGTATCCACTGTTGTTCTCCAACACATAGATACACAACATTTCCTTTTAAATGGTTTTATTGGAACACTTCCAATTATCAACAAACTTTCACTTTTATATATCCTATATATATTTTGCGATTAATTTTCTGTCCTTTCGGAAGTTCGCATCAATGTAACTCTTTACATTGAACTCTTCCTTATCTCCATAGAACTAGTACTTCTAAAGTACTTATCAAGTTCTCATGGTATTCCAGTTACCTTTACTGGAAGTAGACAGACATCCACTCGTCATGTCTCACATACGAGTTTTCAGGATGAGCACATCATATTGCCATGTCCTACATACAAGATGATGAATGCATTTTGTTCTTGCCATGTCGATACATGCAAGATAATGGGATGATTACATACATGATAGATCCATATCTATTCTTAGTGTTCCCATTCTTCATAAGAATTGGACACTTGGCCTTGGGATACTAACTCCATGTAACATGGACAAGTTTTCTCCCACTAAATCTGTGCATACTGAATCCTTCAGTACAGATTGCCAATGTATGTTTTCTCCTTTTAGTTCAAGAGGTTTTCGAGAACTATCTCTATAGATCTCTATTCCTATCACATAGGAAACATCTCTATCTTCCTTAAAGATAATTTCCACTTTTGGATTTCCATTTTAGAACATTTCCATTTCACATCAACATGTGGAATGTGAACACACTCCCACTAAATCACAGATCCCTTCTTTATCTTTGACATATTAGTCAAACACTTTGACTATATCATCAAAGTAAAGATCTAATTCTGAGTTGCTTGTACTCAATCAATCACATTGATTAGTCCATTATAACTTATAGACTTCATTTGCATTAGTGGATTCATAAACCTTATAGGTTGTGTCACGTACACATCCTTGTTTTATTCCTCATAGGAATGCGGTTTTAGTATCCATATGCCAAATGTCTTAGTCATTAAGTTGAAATCAACAAGCATCATCCTTCTCAAAATGTTATCCATGTGTCTTAACACTTAAGATTCATTTGCACTTATGGATTTCATCCAATGGGTTCTACCATCAAGGTCATACCTTATGGTTCACATGGATGTCATTTAGGATGTAATGGTCATAAACCATAACTCAAAATTTGGTTCCTCATATTCATCTAGATAGTTGACTCATCACATGAACAACTCATCACATAGATAATTGAGGTGTAAGGATATAAGAATTCACAACCCTTGTGATTCTTAATTTCTTTTATTAGTGAGGGATATTCTTTTATTAAGAAGAATTCAGTTATTTGATAATCATTCTCTAACTCCTTAGAGTATGATTCCTTCTTGATTTAGACATCACCATGCCTTAATCATGAGTTCACTATGATACACTATCATAATCACTCATAAGGATCTCAAACATTTGGTCCAAGTATTTCATTCATTGATCTCATCAAGAATTAACACTTTACCAAATCTGCACTTCATCTATGATAATCTTGAACACTTCAAGATATTCATATTGGTATTTCTCTAAACACCATTTGAAGTATTAGTATTTGTTCCAATAGGTATACATCACATGTATCATACCTAACAGGATAACCATTCTCCCACTACCTTTAGTGAAGATTGATTAATCATGTCCAAGATATTCATGTCTCTTACTGGTTCTCTAACCAAAAGAGTCTAGATTTATCCATCACATGGAAACTAGAAATGAATTTCTCATGATTGATGCTAATTTGATTGCTTGAGTTATCTATAACTTTTAGGTATCATTTTATCTTATGCATATCAAATACCACAAGATAAACAAGGCATTGCCACAAAGATCATTATGAAACATCTCTTTATTAATTTCCATCATTATCATACAATATGCAAAAATAAAGTGTTACTATCTATTGGCAAATATGAAATAGAAGTTCTCAACTCTATTTCGTGCCCTTTAGGCTGAAATAAACTGAAAGTACTCCTATCTATGACGGCAACACTTGCCCCATTTATTGAGTGCTTTACACTTTACATCTTGGTATCATATACCTCAAAAGTGTTACAAGTTTATTTTCATGACACCTTTAAGTGGAGACATCAGGCGCCTCCTTCTTCTTTTGTTCTTCCAGATAGAGAGGACAATTCCTTTTCCAACAATGGTGGCAATTGCCTTTCTTGGTCACGCCTCCCTTGGCCTTGAGAGTTGAAGATGACTTGGGCTCCTAGCTAGCATTAGAACCTTTCTTAGCTTTGCCCTTGCCATTGAGCTTGGACTTGCCTTTCTTGCTCGTGATCACCATCACAAACTTAGGCTTGTCCTTCTTCATCTGTGTCTCGGCTGTCCCCAACATGCCCAACAACTCTGACAGTGGCCTATCAAAGTTGTTCATGTTGTAGTTCATCACAAACTGATTGTAGGATTCTGGCAGCGATTGTAGTATCACGTTAGTAGCCAACTCTTGGCTCAGTGGGAATCCCAGTCTTGTCAGGTTCTCCACATACCCAATAATCTTGAGTGTGTGAGGACCAACTGGATCTCCTTCTGTCATGATGCACTTGAACAGTGCCCTTGAGACATCATATCTCTCTTGTCGTGTTTGATCTTCATACATGTTCCTGAGATGCTGAATCATCTCAATGACACCCATGTTCTCATGTTGTCTCTGCAACTCATGGTTCATTGAGCACAACATCAAGCACTTTGCATCAATGGCATCATCAGAATGCTTCTTGTAAGCATCCCTTTCTGCCTTTGGTGCATTAGGAGCAGGTTCCTCTGGAATTGGAGTATCCAGGATATAGAGCTTTCACTCTTAAGTGAGAACAATTCTCAATGTCCTATACCAGTCATGGAAGTTTGTCCCATTTAGCTTGTCCTTTTCAAGGACTGATCGCAAAGAAAAGTGATTGTTGTTTGTTGTCATTTGTACTACAAAAGGAAATATGCACTTTTAGTCCAAAAACTCATTTTTGACTTATTTCATTGATTTGAAAAGATGACGATATAATTAGGCCTTTAATTAATTATCGCTCCCACTATTTTAGTTCAAATTGATAGCCCTCACCATCAATTCAGAAGATTGCAGCGTACAACCTTCTAGTGGGCAAGATCCTGAAATCCTCTGTCATGGACCAGCTTGGGCAGTCACCCACAACTTAGATCTCTCAGGTAGGCAACTCTTGCCAATTTCATCATATGCAACTCTTGATAAGATGTCATATGCAACTCCTTGCCATCATCATCTCCATGCATCAAGGTGCTAGATCCTATCTAGGTCACCTTGTTAAGTTCGACACAAAGCCAACACGATGAATATGCACCCTTCTTGGGAAGAACCACATATCCATCCTTCACGCTTCCACGAGATCGATGGTGCACCATGCTTGGGCATGCCCACACTTGGTTGATCAAGCTTTTCACATGTGTCGCATTTGGAAGGCATCTAAAACTTAATATTTAATGAGGGATTTGGTTTTTATATACATATACATATCCAATCACCACAATATATAGTACATATTATATACATGCTATATCCCACAGAAAACATACGAAACAATAAAAGTGATGATTATGGCCATCCTAATGTGATTCCTTGAGACAAGAGTAATCACGGTCATCTAGGTCTACATCACATGCAACCTGTACAAGATGAACATTGTGCTTTGCCTTTCTAGGTTAGATCAACTCATCACATGACTGATCGGCTCACCATCAGGCCGGTCGGCTGGGTGCCACCAGCCGATCGGTTGGCTCCTCCAACCAATCGATTCGCCTGGTCATCGTGCATCTCATCAGGGCTGCCACCCGCTCGTCTCACTCCTCGAACCGGTCATCAACCGATTGGCTCATTCCTTGAACCGATCGTCTTGAACGTGAACCGATCGGTTCGTGCCTTGAACTGATCGTCTCAGCTATCGTAAGGATGTCCTGTGTTCTTTGACATAATAGGAAATAAAATTCTATCCTATTTTACTTTGTAAAAAGAGAAACCTCGAGTTACATTCAAGGGGAGCAAAGGTAGGAAAGAAATCTCGAATTATTTTGAGTTAAATCAGGAATAGGAGAAGTAAGATCAGTGCACAGAACGAGATGCAAGCAACCACATACAACCATACACAGATAGGGTCTATTGGCCATAACCACGCTACACATCCACCACAAAACTCATTTAAGGGCGACGTGTATCGAGTGCATTCATAATACATATCATATATGTAAATTGGGATTTGTGGATTTAGGATTGGACATGCATAAAGCCAATTTTATTTGCATCGTATGCAATAAATAAAGGTGACAAACCAAAATTGATCATATCGATAATCCTAAAGTATAGAGCAGTTGACGTGGCTCTGATACCACTTTTGGGTTTTAGGGGAGGCAGAGAAGGTAGTGGAAACAAAAATTTTCTCCTCCCCAAACCCAGAACAAGGAAACGCGTCAACGTCTATACAATAGGAAAGTATGGTTTGTGGAATCATACCTTGTCCCGAGGCTTGATCGGCGACAATACCTCACGGCTTGTGCGGTCTTCACCTTCGGTCTTGGATGGTGTCTGTGCAGCTCCTGGTCGCACCGGGACTGATGACTCCTGGTCTCGCCGGGACTATCGGGATTGACAACTGTCCTCTGAGCGACAGAAATCTCCCGCCTCTGAAGTAGTCCACACGGACCACCTGGAACTCCAATCTCCTTGTCCTACAAGGAATTGGAAGGAGTCGCACCCTCCTGTCAGCGTACTAGTCACTGACACGCTCTCCTGCCACCAGTCACTTTCAGTAGTTGTCTTTCCCTTGTTGTGCCTCCCTTATCGGGTAGCACTTGCTCGGGCTCTCTCGGTTACCAAAACCAGAGAGAACAACAACTTTACAGAGCAACTGGTTGCACTGAGTTGTTCTTTGAGAAGCCCCCAATACCCCTATATATATAGGAGGGTCATAGGATAGGCTTCTCTATCCCGGGAAATATGGGACTAAAGCATGAGTAGAAGGGTTCAAGATTTTCCACAAAACAACCAACTGCGCAACCTGAACCGATCGTTTCATTTCTAAAATGGTTGGTTGGGGACCTGAGCTGGTCGGTTGACACCTCAATCGATTGGTTGGGACCCATGAAACGGTCGGTTCACTTCTGAACCGGTCGGTTCGTGGTCTTGGTCAGTTCCCAATTGACTTTTCCTCTTTTGTTTCGAATTGGTACCAAATACCAATTCTTGTTTCAATCAAATTGGGAAAGTGAAACAAAAAGAAATTTCTCACCAATCCTACTGTGACGTCCTCGGATTTTGATTTCTCCAAACCCTATTGGGAATGAGATGTCAGAATCCGAAAACATCATCCAATCATATCAGAAAGCAATGCGGAAGCATAATGCGCATACATGAACATACAACCATAACATTTCTCAACATTCAACATGTATATTTACACAACATGAATTATTACACAAGATTTACAATTACATATTGAATGAAAATTCTAAAAGTCTATGAGCATGTATGCTAACAATATCTTAACACAAAAGGTACAACCTGAAATTAAAAGTATGAATATAACATGTACCCTTAGGGGTGATGTAATCCTAAGATATCATTATGTCATGCTATGGCTAAGACATTAAGTGATGCTTCCACATAATAAGGTGGGGTGGACATGCCCAAGAATCTCTAGACCCTAAGCTGGAAACTTAGACTGCACACAATTATGGTGGTCTTAGAACCTAAGAAATAATGATGTATATGAAGTTCGACCCCAAAAATAGCCTCTTAAGGATGAGATTAGTTGAATTTTGAGGATGAAATTCCATATAAGGTGGGGTGAATGTGACAACCTTGATTTTTAGGTTTCATATCCAATATAGTAATTGGAGTTCATGACTTTTCTTAATTGACTAGTTCCAAGTTGAGGTGACATTTATCCAACGATGGATGCCTTTAAACCACAAATATGACTATAGTTCCATTATAGGATGAATACTTTTATCAAGGGCCTTCTTTGGACATGCAGGTACTTAACATGTACTATTAGTTATTTTGATTTTATTATGAAGTGAAGTGTCAAACTGAAGTATAAAAGGACTCAATTGGTTCAATGATGAGATGTAGGGTGTAACATGATCAAATTTTACAAGTTAAACTTGTTTCATCAAGAACTGATGATTTATTGGTTTGGATTTTAGGTTTATCCACTTTTTATGGGTTTACTTGAGGATTTAATCTGGATGACGAAATTTTAGAGTTTAGATCTCAAACGTGGTTATACAAGGCCTTATGTGATGGGGAATCCATGGTTGAAATTTCATCTAAACAGGGGGTTCCTACTAGAAGATATAAGAATTTGTAATTATCAATGTTGGTTCAAATATCTTGCCAAACCATAGTCTTATTGTTTAAGACTTTAGAAACTGTGACATTTAAACGTCACTCGGCCCAGATATCGTGAGTGCACAGCTCACTCTCCCAGCCATAGATCTTAGATCTGTGAGCCGGAACATCATCTCCTACCTCCAAACTTCACGGGAGGCAGGGGCACCAGGTCTATGAGATAGGACACCTCGTCTTTGGACTGCCCCCCCTTCCACACGATTCTTTTCATAGTTTCAGATCCGAGAAGTTTGGAGATCTCCAACAGACCCTGCCTTAGGTGGGGAGGCGGCGTATTTGGAGAGGACCAAGCCATCTTCCTAGCATCATCTCCATCAGTGAGAACTAGAGAGATCGACTCCCTGCTTCCTCCTTTCATGATCATGTTTTGCAGTGACCAGGCAAACCAGAGCCCAAGGATGTGAGGAGAGGATAACCCCAATTGCCTCCCACCTAGCCCCGTCGTCACCGAGAGTGGAATAGACTGAGATCTCCCAGACTCCCCATCTCCAGGACATCGTCCCTGTATCGTCCAACTGCAAAGTCCCTGGTCTAATGGCGGTGCAGACCCAGGTGTCGGAGGAGACCGCACGGAGGCACACCACGGTGGCGCCATGGACCATCACCGTGTTGTCGACGCACGCACAGTAGACCAGAGTCCCACTGCGGACTCTGCTTGAAGCGAACGTGAGGACATGAGAGGATTCGACGAATTATCTCTGAACGGAGGCTGGAGCCAACGGCGGAGCTCGCGAGCAGACGGCTGCAGGCTCCCCAAAGATTTGAGATGGTCGGGGTAGGGATAGATCCGCTGCGGATATCCGGAGCCTCTAGAAAGAATGAGTAGAAGGGAAGCCTTTGTTTTCTCATAGTAGCTCAACCGAAGGACTTAGAGGATGCCGCAGGTTTCAAAGAGGCTGTCTTCCTCACCGGAGTAGGCCCTCCATGGCAGCGGTTGTGAGATAGAACACGCTGTCCGCGTCGGGCGTGAACGCGTGAGAAAGAAAAGGAGAGGGTGGTCCAGAACCAAGCCCAACTCCAGACCAGTCATGAACCGACTGGGTTAAAGCTAAACCAGGAAGCCAGACCAAGTGAACCGCACCCTGCCTTGGAGCCACGTGGCGGACTCCTATTGGCCAAAAAGGTATGAAACTCCCAAAAATATGTATATCTTAGATAAATCACAGTAATTAGCCTGCTTATCAGAAAATTTCGAACAAGGTACCGAAATTCTCAGAAACATTAGTAGAACAATATGAAACCATAATATCAGTCTTTTGATGAACTAATCTTAGCCATATCATGTAAGATGATATATAGTTGTTTCATGGACAATAAATAGTAAACAATGGCCTAAAATTATGAGAACATGTCAGTAGACTCCTAATTATGTTTGTGATGCATATGATATCAGTTATGGTCATGTTGATGTACGAAATTATGTAATTTGCTTAATATGTCTAATTAGGGCTGATAACCCTAATAAAATCCAATAAATGCATACATGGTCAATAAAAGATGAAATTCACAGAGTAAGCTTATATCAGTATATTGAACCTCAGTTTTAATTATGAGACCAGGAAGATGAACAAAATCCATGTTATATGAAGATGAATATTAATACATGGTTTAAAACCCTAATCTAGGTTAATGATGTAACCTAGGGTTAATATGTGCACAAAAATAGAATATGGAACCTAATATTCAGATAATGAATCATAATCTAGAAAATGACATCAGTAAGATAAATATAAGACAACAATGCAAGTAAACATGGGAATATCCTAATGAGATAATATAAACCCTAATGAGCATGACTAGGGTTAAGATGATGAGAATCTGATGATAGTATGTGGTCTTCTCTTAATCAGGTGATGACCAGACTTCTAGATGATCAAGGATAAGTTAGGAATCTCTGAACTCAGGTATGTGGGATTTATTAAGTATAAGACTAGTTTTCTGGTTGCATATGATATGTGATATCTTGAATGCTCGTATTTGGATATGATTGCTTGGTTGAACTCGTATGAGTTATACTTCGCCAAATCTAATAGAACATAAATGAGTGTGATGGGTTGTAGCTACTAGAGCACATAGCTTGGTGTGGATGTATGTTGCCTAACATGGATGTATGATTCCTTGGCCCATGTTATATGTATGATGATACTATATTGCCCACACTAGATGTAAGTCAAGTGCAAGTATGAGTAGTACAACCGCATCAAAGTGAAAGCAATAAAAGGAATGTTTACCTGATTATTACTTTAAATAATGTTTTCTTTTACTCTTTCTTTCTCAAGTTATTTCAATTATGCAAACATATTAGTATGTATCTTTCTACCCACGTACACAACACCTTGTGTGTTGATTCGTTGTTTTACGTATGTTTTAGGTTCAGAGCTAGCTTGGGATAAAAGACGGGAAGTGAGCAGTTGTCCAGGTTGTACCTATTGTCTAAGATCCTAGATAGCATACATGTTCATAGGTTGTAGAATCTTCATTCAATATGTAATTGTAAATTATTGTGTAATAATTTATGTTATATAAATTTGCATGTTGAATGTTGAGAATGTTATGGTTGTATGTTCATGTATGCGTATTATGCTTCCGCATCACTTTCTGATATGATTGGATGATGTTTTCGGATTTGGACATCTCATTCCCATTAGGGTTTGGAGAAAGCTAAAATCTGGGGACGTTACACCTACTTTCCCAACTTGTTCGGTTGCATCAGTTGAACCGATCGTTTCAACACTTGAAGCAATCGTTTCACCCTATCCATGAGCCGATCGATTCACCACCTGAGCCGATCGGTTCACCAAGCTGAGCCGATCGGTTCATCACATGAGCCGATCGGTTGGGAGTATAGATTGTGCAGAATCAATCAATTGCAGTTTCAATCAATCTGATACTCTAATCAATTAGTCCAATACCTTGAACATTATGATACTGAGCTATCAATTAATTGAGTGTTTAATTGAACTACTAAACTCCTTTAGTAATCAATCTAAACATTATTTGTGGACAAAACTCCTTTTCCAGGTTAAATCCTATCTGTGTGACCCTGCAGGTCCATTTCACATTGTCAGTGAAAGTCCATAACACTTATGACTTCACAAGCAAAGAGTAGTGCCTAGTCACACATCAGTGCTACCCAAGTGAAATAGAAAGTTGGAGAAACAACTTTCAATCCTACAATCTGTGAATAGTGTTACAATGAATGTATAATTCCTTTGTCACTGATATCCCAAATTAACTCGAGGCATGGAACAGTCATCCTGTCAACATTCATTCACTTTCCTGATCTCAGAGTAGATTGGAAGAGATATGTATGACATTAATATCACATACTGATTCACACATGCGTGCACACCTTTCTCAATCCTACTCATCAAGTGGCCATGGATATCATACTCCCTCAGGAGGGACAAATCCCATATCTATCACTCACCCCTCAAAAGCCCCATGTGTCAAAGCCACCCAATCATCACCTTTATAACAACCCATGTTTCAGGACTGCATTTGATGATGTCAAAGTGTGCCCAACGACATGAGTTGAGTGTAGTGATTTCAGGTCAAAGAATCACACTCACCACCATCAATGTGAGTACTGACTGTGACTACCATGTCATGGTTCCATGTGTCAAACTCACGGTGGGTCTGTTCAGTACACTTGTTCTCTAACAAGTACCTATGTGTTTGGTTTGATATCTCTATATCATGACTAATGAGATTTTGTCATCAACCAACACCACAATCTAGTCTTGTGTGTCATTGTTGTCTATCTACCTTCCACAATGACATCCGACTAGGGACATAATGAGAATGTACAAACTCTTAGCATATGTATGATCTCATCGTTCAGGTCCTTAACCTAAAAGCATACGTCATTGAGTACTGTCATTCTCTAGACATTCAGTCTGTTCTATCACTATCTCATATGACTGAACCAGAAAGAATTGGAAGCTTGCCTTTGATGTTTATCAAATCAATCTTAATGTATCCCACCAATCATCCCATGATTGGCTCTCAGGGCATACATACCAACACCTTCTTCCTTTCTTCTCAGCCTTAGACTATGTTTTGACATGGTGGTCGTTCTTGAGAGTAAGTTCCTCATCACAAGGGTAATATGCCATGTTTTGACAAGGAGACACCCAAGTGAGAGGGAGTTTTTTCTCTCTATTCCCCCTTTCTTGATTTTGGTACATCCTTGAACTTCTTGCCTCTTTCTTGAGGTGATCTTATGTCCGAAAGTGGAGCTTTAGGTGGAGCTTGATCTTCCTTGGTGATTGTGTGCTTGGAGCTTGCCTTCCTTGGAGTGATATTCCCTAAGGCGGGTTATATAACTCTTAACCTTATCTATTATTGCAATTTCCATGATTACATGTTGCTATTTACTCTCCAAATGTTACCTTAATGTGCTAGTAGATGTTGATAGTCTCTACATCTTGGATGATCTTGAGAATATGCTTTGTTCGGATGCAATCTAAAACCCTAATTTCCTTTATACCTGATTGTGGTGTTTGTAGTGTAGGATGGTTTTCCTTCCTTCTTGAACTTGGTTTCTGTTTCAACCATGAAGATCAAGTGTTTTAGTGTTCTATGAAGCCTTGGTTCAGTTTTTGTGGTGATAATCTTGGTTTCTCTCCCTTGTTGAGGCTCCTTTTCTTGGTGGTTTCATGAAGTTTGTTTTTAGGGTTTGGCAACCGTTTTGCATGAGGTTTTCCTTCTATAATGATGATGTGTTTCCCTTGTTATGTCACCTATTTTAGTCATGGGTTACCTATATTTTGACCTTTGTTGATTTTGGTCTTTGGTCTTAGTGGTGTCTTGACCCTTAGTGGTTACCTTGCCTTGTTTTTCCTTGATTCGAGACATCTCTTGCCCTAGTGTTGGTCGCGTCATAACGTTGTGTTTTTTGTCGTGATTATAACACCACATTTTGGTTTTTAGGATCATGATAGGTCTTCTCCTTGGTGTGTTGCAGTCGCGACATCAGGGTTGGTCACGACCCATGGGCTACTTGGGTTGGGATGCCCTTGTTGAACGTCCTTTTCTCCTACCTTGACTTGGTAGGACCTTGCTACTGTTTTGGATGAATTCTTGCTCTTGTGTCGAAGATACCCCTGTCCTTGTTTTGAGTCGTGACATGTTCTCCCCTGGGTGGTTGAACCCTATCCCTAGATGATGTGACCTGGTTGCTTGTGGGTCGAGCATTTATACATCCTTGGTGTGTCACAATCGTGACATGAGGTAGGTTGGATGTGGTCATGACACCATGGATGATACTAGTCGTGACCTAAGATAGTGGTGGTCGCGACACATAGTTGAGGCATGGTGGTGACACATGCTTGAGTATTTAGCCCATGTACATCTATGAGTAATGTTTGAGCCACCTGTAGTGTTATTTGGATAACAACTTGCTTGACCTTAATTACGCTTCTTAACTCTAAGTGTTCCAAGTATGTGGAAGATTCTATAGTTAGGGTTTAGTTCTTACATTTATTTACAATACCCTAATCGGCTAAAGCTTACAACCCTAACCCTAATGCTGAATTATGTGTTTGCTTTCTCTCTTATGATATATTCATCACATAGAATGTGTTTCTCTCTCTTGTTTATAAACCCTAACCTTGCAGGTGATATGTATGCCATGGCTTATGTATGATATGGTGATGGTTATGTGATACAGGGTGGTGCTTATGCACACTAATGAGACAATATGAGATGATGAACATGCAAGGCTTAATGTGATAGGTCCTATAACCTGGTGATAGCTTGATCCCTATTGAGAGGTGATGTCCTCAAGTGATGTGATTAAGGGATTAAGATCCCATGGTGATATGTGATCTTTATTATTACCTTGTGGATGTCAAAACTTTGAGTACCATGTGGTGGTTGTGTCACAAGATTACACCGTGTACGTTTTACATCTTTTAGAATTGCAGCACACCTTTATTCTTATAGAGTTTATTTAAGTTTTATACTTTGTAACTTGATTGATGCTAAAAGTCACCTAATCAGCCAACTAATCAAGTGAAACCTAATCATGTAGCTTTCCATGTGCCATAGATCCAATTCTAGTGTTAACTTTATTTGGTGGATCGGTAAATTGAGTATAAATTGGAGTGCATATTTTTTAATATTTGGGGTGCAAGTGAGTATCTCCTTGCATCCTTAATTTGAGGTGGTGTGAGATGGCCATGCATGAGCTGATCTCATTGTGATATGGATGGCCATGAGTGAGCCACTCCTTCTTAAGAACGGTCATGTGTGATCCTATTCTTATAGCGTCGTTACCTGTACCAAGGTGGGCTAGGTGTTTATGTTTATGGATGGCCATGCATGAGATGATCCTTGTGTTGACTATGTGCCACTCTTTTGCAATTGATTGATATGTCTCTACGGTGTTTTCTTGACCGGACCAAGAGGTGTTGGAGTGGTCATGGGTTCTGGCTCTTCCATGGACCTTATATGGCACTAATTTCGACTTAGTGGTGGTAAGTTGGATTTGGGTGGTGCGACTCAAATCCTTGGGGCATAATAAAAGATGTAACACAACCATGTAGTAAATATTTATATGCTTAGGTGACATACGTCTTACATTGGTTGAGCCTTTGCCTTGTCTTTTTACGGATTTCTTAAATTATAAGGCAGTAAGAGAAGTCAACGGGTATACATGTTCTTCATTTTCCTTTTAACAACATAACTTGATCTATTAATTCAGTGGTGGATGCCTAATCTTGTTAATCTATTTTATCGGTTACATACATATCATTTACCTAAATCTGCTCATCTTGTTAACATGTTGTTTTGCCTATTTAGTTTACTTGTGCTTTAATAGCATTGACTGAGAGTTATATCTCTGGTTGGGATGTTTGGTCTCACACCGTGGGTTTCCACATCCTTTAGATGACCGTGCACTAAGAGGTAGAGGTCATGCAACTGAGGAAGAGCAGCGACAAGAGCAGTAGTTGATAAGGTTGGATGTGTTGCGAGTATTTTGGTGTTAGAGTCATGGAGTCGTTACTATAGACTCATGTCCTTGGGGTGTTTTGAAATGTTTTCTGGTGATGTATTCAATACGAGGTTCTTGGTTTGTATTCATGTATATATATATACATATATAATGTGTGTGTGTCTGTGTGTGTGGAACCAATGTTTTCTGTAATAGGTTGATGACAAGAATGTTGATCTATAGTGATGTAGGCATCATGTGACATGATATATGATGCATGTGGCTGGCTCCATGGACTCATATATAATAAGTTTCTAACTTATGGTGCTTTAATTAGATCGGTTTTTAATTACCTGTGTTTTTTAGTAATTTTTTTGCTTAGTGTTGTTCCCACTTTTGGTTTTGATTAATTTCGCTTTGTGGCACAATGGGGCATCACAATGAAGGTGACAGTCATTCCATAGATATTTCACATGAATGGATCCATATGTAAATGTTGTTTCTATTTTGGGCATGACAAAACTCTATGTCATCCTGCTCCTCCTGGCATCAGAGTACATGAACCACAAAAATAGATATGGAAAGAGAAAGAACATATCTCAATCAATGATTATAATCAAGAAGAAGCTATTGTTGATGCAGTGTTATCCTTGAATAAACTAGAATCTGATCATGATGATGAAATTATTCGTCAACATTTAGAGAAAGTAAATTTAGGATGGAGATCAATACCTTCTACTCTAATACATGTTCTCTTATTGATCCTAATGAAGGTGCAGTTGAGCACGGTTTCAAGGAACTGCACAAGAGAAGAAAGTATCCACCAAAATGTTTTTATAAATTATACAAACTCAATCATTATCATACTACTCCTTTGAATATGATGATATATCATTAGGTAACTAACTCTATATTTTCCCCAATGTATAACAATTTTGGTGTTTTGGAAATTATAAATGAAGAACCACTTGTAGAGGTTGTCAGCTTAACAACCCAAGTCATTAAATAAATACAAACTTATCCATCACTTTTTGGAACATCATAGGAATAAGAAATAAAATCAAAGGGGTCTTAGAGGAAATAAAGAGTTCTAGAAGTGATATTGTGGTTCTCGAAGAGACAGAGATAATACATCCTAAAGTTTCTAGGTTCATGGATAAGTACTTTCCTAATTGTAAGTGGGTCTCAAATCATGCTTCACGTGCTCTTGGTAGAGTTATCATATTATGGAAGAATTTTTTTGTGTCTATGATTTGAGATGTGGATCAGATCATTTTGTGGAAGCTGAAGTCAATGAGTTATCCTCTCTTTATTACAATAGTCTATGGTCATAATGGAGATACCAAAAGAGTTAATCTTTGGGATAACATTTAAATGAACCAAAATAGAATCAAATAGCCTTGGGTCTTTATTGGAGATTTTAACATTGTAAGGAAGCATTGTGAAAAAGTGGGCAAACAACCTCCCTCAAAAAAGACCATAGAGGACTTCAATAGTTGTATCCTCAATTGTGGACTTTGAATTGTATATCAATGGTCCTTTCTTTACATGGGATAATCACCAAGAGGGACAAAATTACATCACTTCTAAAATCGACAATGTCATTTATAATTCTGATTTCTTAGCTTCTATTATAGAGTTTAAAGGAGAAATTAGTTATAATTATAATAGTCATCACAAAAGACTCCTTTTGCCTATTGGAAAGGTCAGGCATGTCAAAGAATCATTCATATTTGTGAATGTTTTGTATAATCGTGGAAATTTTAAATCTGTTCACTTGGATGCATGGAGTATAAGGGTTGATAGTTTTTCTTTTTATCAACTATATAAAAAATCAAACCACTTGAAATATAGACTAATAAGCTAGTACAAGGATATGGTTTGAGACATATATGATAGAGCTAAAGCTGACAGATCTATTGATAACATTTTGCAAACTAAAGTCAATATGTATCCTCTAGATGATGTGCTTATAGAAGAAGTCAAAATCTCTAGATTAATTGTTCTTGAGAAGTCTAAGTTGAAGAGTCCCTTCTAAGACAATAGTTTGGAGTATAGTGGCTTAAGGAAGGTGACACCAATTCTATAGAAAATTATTCTTCTCTTAAGACAAGAAGACATCAAAACAAGATCATGAGCCTTTAAGTGAATGACTCCATTAGTCATAACCCTGACATTATTAAAAAATCTATTCTTGATTTCTTTTCTGACTTATTCGTCAAACCTAGTGAAATGACTATAATTTGATTGGCTAAGTGGATAGGAAGCACTATTTCTAATGCACAAAAGATTCTCCTTGTTGCTCCTATTATGATAAGTGAAGTCAACAAAGTGGTGAGCAATTTAAATCCTGAAAAGGCCTCTGGGCCTGATGGGTTTGATAGGTTTTTCTATAAGAGAACCTTGAGCAGTATTTGAAATGATCTCTATGAATTTTTTTAACGAATTTTCTATAATGGCAGCCTTCTCAAGGAAACAAATAAAACCCCCAACTCTCTTCTACCCATGAATGTTGACACAAACCTGATTGCCGATTGAAAACCTATTGCAGTATGCAATGTCTTATTCATAATCATTTCACAGATTCTTACTAATAGACTACAACCTTTTCTTGCATTGATCATTCATAACAGCCAATGCACGTTTGTCAAATGTAGGAGCATAAGGCATGCAATTCTAGTTACAAATGAGATCATTAGTAATTTAAAGAAAACCATTGGAACTGCTAACATGTGCATACATGTAGATATTTCGAAAGCTTATAATTTAGTAAGATGAAAATACCTCTTTTCCATAATGTATAAGATGGGATTTCCCTCAACCTGGATCAAATGTATTGAGAATATCTTCAATATTGCATCGTATCATATTGTAATTAATGGAGAACCTTTAGAGTAGTTCTTTCCATCAAATGACATAAGGCAAGTAAATCACATTGCTCCTTACTTATTCATCATTGTGATGCAAGGATCCTATGAATTGACAAAGAAGGTTTTCAATGAGAAGAACATAATCCTTGTAAAAGCTTCTAAACACATGAATATTTCACACTTGACTTTTGTTGATAATTTAATGATTTACATGGTATCTAATGATACTAGTGCTTCTAACCTTCAAGATATTTTCTACAGGAATGGGAAGGAATCATGTTTGAATAAAAACGTTTAGCGATTTTTAGCAACAGTGCAAATACATCTATCTTGGATGCTATTCGTATGGAAGAGAGTGTGGTAAGTACACCTTGGATTACCTATTGTTTTTGGTAAACTCTTGAAGAGGCTATGTGTTTCTCTTGTTGATAAAATCAACAATAGCTCGACTGTTGGAAATCTAAACTACTGACTATGGAAGGTAGATGTGAAATTATAAAGTCTACTCTATTGTCCATTCACCTTTGTTGGATTTTTTATTTTCCACTACATGCTTCTACTCTAGATGATATTGACAAGATTTATAGTGACTTTCTATGGGTCCATTCAAATGCTAAAAAGAACTTACACCTTGTGAAGTGGGATAAAGTAACTTTTCCAAAACTTGAAGGTGGACTAGGTTTAAGGAAAAGCAAAGAAGTTGCTAAAGCATGCCTAATGATGAACGCTTGGAACATTGCATTTAAAAAATACATGTTGTGGGTGAAGTAGATAAATGAGAAGTATATTAAGAAACATACTTTTTGGAGTATTGATGAATCACCCAATTTTTCCTAGCTTTTTAATAATATCTTGAGAGCAAGAGATCTTTTACTAACCCTAGTGAAGTTCAACATTGGTATTGGTGATTTGTTTAAACTATAGAAGGACCCTTGGTTAAACAGAAGGTTCTTTGTCAACATTGTGGCTAAGTACATGCTCATTAGATCAAAACTTTATGAAAGTCCTTATGTCGGTAGTATCATCAGTAATGGGAACTTGGTCATTCTTGAAGGCAGATTCTCAGACACTATCTACCAGGTTGTACTCTCTAATAACTTGACTCTTTCATTTCTTGATTCCATCTCTTTTAACGGCTACACCAATGTTAAGCTTGGGAATATATGAAATACCATTCGGGATAAGGGTGAAGAGAAAGGCATCTTTAAATGGTTCTGGGAGTGAAAGGCTCCAAGTAAATGTATTTTTTATCTATGGAAGGTTATACCGAATAAGCTCTCGACCATCATATTACACTAGGAGAAGGGATATTCATGTTGTTTCTAATTTCTTCATGTATCTGAATGAATATGAGGATTCTTTCCACTTATCTTTTTCATGCTATTATTTGAAAGTAATCTAGTCTGTTGCAATGACTATTGGATATTTGGAATTTGTTCCTAATGATTGGAAGGAGTTCAGCAAGTTGGCATGTAAGCCTACAAGAATAGGTAGTGTATTTATTTTGTACCATTGTTGGATGGAGAGGAATAATAGAGTGTGTGATAATGTTTGTTGAGATCCCAAGACACTCTGTACCTGCATAAATCTTGATATTATGCTATTTTCTGATCCACATGATGTTTGTATTCTATGATAGTCACCTAGAGGTGGAAATGTGAGGTTGATGATGATTTTCTTTGCTTCTCTCGAACTCCTCCAATTTGATTTTTTATGACGATTCTTTGTGTACATATATCCACCTACATCCCTCTCTGAATTCTGCTCATTCTTTCCTTTTGCTAACCCTTCCCCTCCCTCTCTATTTGGAATGTTTATTTCATTTATTCTTTATTTAGTAATTGTTTTCCTAAAAATGCAAAAAAAACATGATTCTAACCAACCAAAACAATATCACAAAAAATAGAGAACTGACCATATTGAAGCTTGCAAAAACGTTGTATTGAAATTAATATTTAGTCATACATAAAAATATTCAATCAAACAAACAAATATCATAGAACTATTGTGATATTGATTATACACTCTAGAGTCAAACCCAAAAGTACCTATGAAAGTTTTAGACACTCATCAGAGACCACCAATTCATGTCAGAAAATTTGGTGTATGTTGAAGAACACACATTTCCTACTCATTTTGGTCCTCATTGATCTCTTCTTGGTTGAAGTAAACCTCTATACTTTGAATAATATTGCAATCATATGTCAAATATTTCAGCATACTACAAATTATTCATTGCATTTTGAAGTTTAAACAAATTAAACAAAAATAATAATTCACTTACATCTACATGAATATTTCTAATTCTCATATAATGTTTCTCATGTACTTCATTACATCATACATGTAATTTGTATTGTTTGGATTATTTGGCCACTATAAAATTCATATAATATAAATAGAATATAAATTAGTGACAATTAAGAAAGAACAAAATAATTATGTGATGGAAATAGACCACTCCTATTATGAGAAATATTTCCAGACCAATAGCAAACAAAGGAGACAAAATTCCTTGAATTTGATGCCCATGTCCAAGAACTCCACAAGACCAACCTAGAGTGGGATAGTTGAATGCCTTGAAATTTGAGGTTAATCAATTTAAGACTACTCTTGATGGTGTAGAGAGGAGGTACTAGGAAGAACAAGTGATTCCTATAGGGCACATGTGGCCAGTTTTAGACTTTGGACTCTAATTCCTATATGCACTATGTAGAAGCAGTTTTCCATGGATATTATGTTTAAGTTGATCAACCATTGAGTTACTAATGGCACTACACTCAAAATTTAGGTAACATGTGAGTAATTGATGCTACCACTAGACAACATAGGGGTGTCTACAAGTTATTTGATGTAGCTTAGTCAAAGATTGTTTAATTACTTGCATTTCTATATAAAACTATCTTATTTAAACAAATATTAGCTAGATAAGAAGATAATGTAATGAAAGAAGGAGTTCCAACTGGAGGATATCTAGCTCTAGATGAAGGAGTTCCAACTGGAGGACGACCTGCCAGACAATGTTGTAATGTCGGTAACAATTTTAAGTTTACTATTACATGTATATGTTTTAGCAATCTTTGAAACAATGGTACCCACACTATGTGTTCTGGTGAAAGTTTATACTCACGCGAAGATATTTATGTGATATACCAAGTGATAGACCAAGGATGACCATCCTACTCAATCTCTCCCAACTCATATGCAATATGAATCCAGTCATTTATGTGTATTGGTAAAAAAATATTATCAGACTAAGGAATGAAGTATCAATGTTATGATTTTGAAAATAAAGGAAAACTAAAAAGCAAGTTATCTTATATACATAACATATTAATGTAATGAAAAATCTAGAAGGATGTCATTTTTCTTTACCGTCAATAACAAGATCAAAAACATGTACTTGTATTTTTCATATATATTCATGTTGAATTAATCTACTCTCTTGTCAAAGGGTATATCTTGTGTCACCGATATACAAGTTGCACCTATTGGTTTCATTAAACTAATTCTTATAAAGATTCATTAAGTGTTTTGTCATTGTCTTCTACACAATGGTATATCACAAATTTACTATGAACACTCCAAAAATCATGTGCCAATAAATATATTAAAAATGATTGCTACTCACATGCAATGAAACTTTAAGAAATAAATGATATACTTAAATGCTTATTGTTTAAGATAAACTAGCTATAGAAAAACATATATGAGATTTAAGGAGATATCTTGTTTACCTTAGTAGGGTTAGAAAATAGAAATGTTCATACTGAAGGAAGTCAAGGCAATGGCACAAGTTGCATGTTACTAAGACTGCCAATTCAAGCTTGCAATGTCCCATCTTTTCTAGGTCACTGATTTGCATCTCTATCTCTGGGTCGTTGACATCAGCCCAATAATTAGGATCATCACAATACTCATGTTCCAATTGGAATGATTTACACTACAAATTTATTGCATAAAGTACTCTATTAGAACGATAATCTCATTAAACCAGGAAAAATAATTTCTTTCCAATACAACAATGTTGTTGAATTACTAAATTGGTCTATACATCAATTGACAAGAAAAAACAACATAACTTCTATACTTAACTTATTTAATTAGATTATGTGGGATATATAAAGAAAAACATGGGTTTGGAAGATATGCTTTTTGAAGTCAGACCATTATTAGCCTTGATAAATCCATGCATAGAGTATTTGAAATGTAGTTCGAGAGCCAATAATTTTTTTGGACAGTTATGTTCAGTAAAGTTTCTAAATTAGGATACTTATTTGCACAGATAGAGGTATATTTGGCTGGAAGTTGGATGTTATTAAGGGAAAATATTGAGATACAAAAGCTTCTCTGGAAATTCAAGATATGAAAAAATAGTATCTATAGAAGTTCTACAATCAGTTCTTCACAAGATATATGTGTATATGAGAAGATTAAGAGTGTGAGGGTTAGAAGTATTATAGATCTTCCATAGAAAACTCATCATGAAGTAGATATATTGAGGCATAGATCTGAAAAATGTCAAAGGAATGCCGGTTGCAAAAACTGGAAGCTATATATGTAGGTTAATATGAAAAAATTATGAAATTTATGACCATTGATAAAAGTATGATAAAGTAAGAAAGTTTTTCAAATACAGGGAACATAATATCTTCAGTGAGTCTTTGTTGGACTGACTCATGCTATAAATCTTCCTTAAGGACTATTTACTAAGACATTGATGGATAACCATGTTTATAAAAATAACATTGTAACATACCTGAATCACGAGTCATTACTCAAACCCTTAATCTACTTAGGCCCTTTTTTATGTTAGATAATTCCATAATTCCTTAAATAAGACCAAATTATTAATAATTAGTGGTCAAGTAATGTAGTGTACGATGAATACCCTTTATTTATAATATTGAATAAGGAACTAAGTTTATCATCGGGATAGTTATAACTGATGGAGCTAGGATTTACACCAAAAGATTGCTCTTCCAATGGAATTCCTAATATGCACCAAAAACCCTAGGGAGTTGATGTTCTCTCTAGGTTTACCTACAACTGGTGCTAGATAAATGCTCCAACCCCACATGAGTGCGGAAGCCTTATCATAGTACAGATTTAGGATTGAACCCAAAGGACAATGTTAAGAATCTGAGTGTCTTTTTATCATTTCGTATCGATTCAAGTTAATCATCTAAGACCAAGAGTTTTATTTGAGTTATTTAACCTAAAACATGCAAAAGAAAAGGCAAGAATAAAAACTAGTCTGAAGATTAAAATCTAAGATTAGCAAATGATGATGGATCATTGGGGTGATATGGGTTTTCACCACCACTACACATGTATTGTACATGTACCAATCATAGCAATACCTACAAGCAAGATACATGGATGTTATGCAATGTCGATGTCTTTTATGACAAGAGCATTACACACATCCTTCACGGGTTGAGTAACTCTCATCTGGTACATATCTACGTGTCAATGAAGATATGTAGTCTCCGAAGAGATAACCTTACTCAACCTCGTGAAACGTGCATCGGAAAACAAAAAAGTGAACGATAATCATCAATTCGATTAGTATCCTTATAGACTATCCCTCTCTCAAGGAAATAGCTATGAGAAATGTGGGAGTGTTGCAATGTTAGCCATTCCCGAACGAATGGTCAAATACCTTGCACCACTCCCTCCGCAGAATGTGTTCCTCTATCCATCAAAGTTGCACTTTTGTACGTCAATTGATTCCATTTCATAGTGCGGAAGTGCAACGATGGAGGTGAATTTACTCCATCCCTCGGGAAGCGTTCCTAGATACCAAAATGGATGTACGGTGGATACGCACACCAGAAACCAACACTAAATTGGTATTCGAGTCCCAAGAGCATTGCAACGAAAGACAATAGATGCATACAAGAACGAGGCCAACATTCAAGCATGTATGAAATGATTTAGTATTGAATCAGAAAGATAATGTCTTTTAGTACAGACCCCAGTGGATGAAACTACTCGCTCCTCATAGAGGGAGCAACAAGGAAAGAGAAGAGAGAGAGAAAGTATCGTCAGAGCATAAGAGTAGATCTGTGACAGCCCGGTGTAGATCGTTGTAGTCTCCGGGACTGCTCCATCTGAAAAACCACTAGAGGGGGGTGAATAGGGTTTTAAAGTTAATTTAACAATTATTTAACTAAAACAACCAACCACAAAAATATTGGACAAGGGGACAAGGATTTAGAGTGGTTCCAACCTTAGAAAATACTAAGGAAGTCAGTCCACTACCTGGTTGCTTATCCAACCGGGATTTTGAAAGAATTAAATTTTATTACCTCGCAAGGACTTTACATAAAATTACAATTCTTTCACCAAACCCTTCGAACAGCCTTCACCTAGAAGTAATTGCACCAACCTTGAAGCAGCCTTCTTGAAGTAACTTCAAGCTCCCCCTTGAAGTAGCCTTCCTCTTGAAGTAGCTTACCGTTGCAATAGCCTTCTTGAAGTAGTTCGAAGTCCACCTTCTCCACCGAGAAGAACCTTCTCCAATCCGTAGCCTCCAACCCTAGGAGTAGCAAGGAGAATACAAAGGATAAAAGGAACAAGAAGGAAAATGGAAATTACACTTAACCTTTGAAGCACAAGGCTTGATTTGCCTATATCAAGCGTGTAGATCTCCTAACCAATGTATATGGAAGTGTGATTGCTGTGGATAGGAGATACTAGCCTATAGGACACGAAATTATAGCAAGGAGAAGAATAGCCAATGCAAGTGTTGCTCAATTTCTCAAAACAGATTGACAATTGCAAGCGTAAGCTCAAGTGTATCACAAGTGTAGATTAGTGAGTTTAGGTGTCCTATGGCATGTCCTATTTATAGAAATGGCCTACAAGTGCTTAAGGACATTCTAGACACTTTCTAGGGGGTTCTTAGTGCTCAACTAGCCGTTATGTGTCCACTAATTGCATTTGCAATGGCTAGTTAATTGACCCTGAAAAGTGCAGACAGAACTCTTCTCGGTCATAGATTTGTCGACCGAGAGTCCTTCTCGGTCGAAGATTTGTCGACCGAGGGACTTCCTGGATCAAGTGTTTACAACATTCATTTCCAACTCCCAACCACCTTGTCTGCTGGGTCTAATGGCTAGTAGGGTCTATTCTCGATCGAAGATTTTGTCGACCGAGAGTTTCTCGGTCGAAGTTTTTGTCGACCGATATTTTCTCGATCGACGATTTGTCGACCGAGAATATTACTGACTCAATGTATTCATTTACTAAGTGTGTGTATCAATGTGCAATTGTGATACTATCTTGGGGAATGACCTATCTAAGTGTTGTGAGTGGATAGGGAAGATCTAAACACTTGATTTACATGATATCTAATTACTTGTACATTATATACTTGTATAAGCATTTACATTTGTTTACAATCATGAAAATAAAGCGATTTTATCAAATTGTTCTTCCAAGGCTTTGTTATCCACCACCTTCTATGCTTGTTCCTGAAATACTCAAATAGCACGTTAAAACCACAAGAATGAAATGTTTGTCATCATCAAAACAAAGAGATTATAATAATGTCCAATTTAGCCAACAATCTCCCCCTTTTTGAAGATGACAAACATTTCCTAAATATAAAATAAGGAAATATAAATCATATGAGTTTCATACATGAAGTTTACCTTTTGTAGCCATTCTTGTTTTTGCAAGTGGGTGCCGGCCGAGATATTATGAAACTCATTTTATTTTATGTTTTTAATTTTATATTATTTCTCCCCCTTTGTCATTTCAAAAAGATATCCAAGATAATCATTTAGTATGACTTTTTATTTCTACCCCTTAATTTTATGCTATGCTCCCCCTTAAAGAGATATTTAATTTAAAATCAAGGGATTAATGCAATCCAATTAATGTTAAATTTAGCCACAATTTATTTCGCAATCATTTGCAAAGGATGTTAAGCCTTGAAATGATATGAGTTCCTTTAAAGTTCATGGCATGTGTGTATTCATTTCTCACCCATTTTACAAGGAATGTTAAGCCCTGAAATGATGTGAGATTCTTTTAAGCTTATAGTAGAAAGTACCTCTAATCAAATGCATGGGATGTTAAGCCCTAATTTGTTTAGAGAATTCCATTAAGAACAATATATATGTCATATTCATGAATTTTTGTAGATTTCTTTGTTTCCATAAAAATTACTTTTAAGAATACTAAGGTCATAACAAGCTTCAAAGTTTTGTAAGCTTCTTAATCTTATAATCAAATTTGTTTTTGTGAGCTCCCCCTTAATCTTATAATTAAGACAATTTAAGGATTCTAAGGTCACAAATGATTTGTAAGATTTGATTTTGTCCTTTTATTAGAACACATTTTTTGAATCAAGATACTAAGGTTGAGTGTAGTAAAAAGGATGTACAAAATAAGCATTTTGTCAAGCTTATTTTAGGTCGACCTTGACTACGACCATAGCGCCCCTTGGTCAAATTTGATTTCAACCAAGAGGCAATTTCTGCAGATTTACAGTTTAAGCACTTTCATTGAATTACACATTTATGTTAATATATGTAAAATATAAAGTTTTTATGTAATACGATCGAATGTATATTAATTTGAAGCATTTTGAGTGATACCTATTTTGAAGAAGTTTTATCAATTTAAAGCTTAATATAGGCATCACAATGAAGTCTTTGTCTTTAATTTTCCTAAACTGTATGTTTTACATTCATTTTGAATGATATCTCATAAGCTTTGCTATAGGTACTTAAATATCAATTCCCATTTCTTTTTGTACCCTCATTTTTAGATTAATCATAAGATTCTTTAGAGACATATATCCTTTAAAGCAAGATTAATATCTTAAAATCAAGATTTTGCTTTTGATTTCTTAGAACAAGCAAATAGATAAAACATTAATATTTTTGTTCTAAGAGACACTGTTTGTCTTGTCATAGCATCATCATTCATAATAATCATTATCTATTATGTCAAGATGCATTTATGCTATGGCATTTTCAATGATCTTGAATAGTATTCATTCATGGTTTGTATATATGCATCACAGATTATTTTAGACAAACCAATGAAACACAATGATCATGGCACAACAAATTATGATAGAAAAGTAGAAGCATATCCATAATACAATGATCAGCATATAAATGCAATAATTATGATCATTTAAGCTAAATTTCAACACACATGGTTCCTATATAGATATACCAAGAAGTACTTAGGAAAAACCATGTGGATTATGATAAAACAGTAACTTCCTTGATTAAATCCATTCATAATTTTCAGTTTTAGGTCAAACCATGTAGAGGATAATACCAAGATAATCTCATTTATGGTTCATGGATTTTCAAATTTAAGACAAACCATGTAAATGAATATGCTTAATAAACTTTTTCAATAAATGAATAAGGTTTGTTCAAAATCAGTCTTCATATAACACTTTTGCAATATGTTTAAGGATTTCATATAGTGTTATATCTTAATTCATGATGCAAAATATCAATATGTCTTGTTTCAAAGATGATCTCCAAGAGTTATTCTTGATTAAAGAACTTTTTATTATTGCTGAATTGATAGCAAATAAGAAACAGCAGAAGATATTTTCCAGACTTTTGCTCGGTCGAACAATTTGTTGACCGAATTATTTTCGGTTGAAGTATTTCTCAACCGAGAATGTTTCTGCAGATTTTATTCAGCAATCTATATGTTCTAGTTTATGTGCTGTAATACTTTGTTATTCAATTGTGTGAAGTTAAGATAGATATAAGGTTACTCAATTCAAGATTATTGATTATATCTCATACTTAATTAGTGCATATACATTTTGATGTCACAATGATATTTATTCTTTTGATTTTCTTAGAACAAATTATCATTATCATTCTAATGGAAATTTTAAGATAGACTATTTATGCTTAATCATCAAGAAAGTAGCAATTGAAATTTGATAACATTTGAATTTTCAAAGAAAGCATAATCAATTTCAATTTGCATACAGATCAGAATTTTACAAGTTGTAGTTTGCATCAAGTTTAATGGGGATGTTATTAACATATATGTAATGATGAAAACTACTAATATGCTTGAGAAATTTGTCTTCAAGATATGTGACTTATTTTTTCAATCAAGTATGTCTACTTGTAGTAAGAGTATAGATTCCAGTATCATTTTTCTTTGCAAGCATCATTTTTGCAGCAATTTTAGTAAAATCTATCTTTTTCTCTTGTATACTTGATCATTTAATCATGAAAAGTATTTAGTTTTGATGCTCATATATTCTTCCTTTTGATTTGGATCATTCAAATGTTTAAAGCACAAGAATATATAAAGTTCATTATATGCTTAAGTTGATTGTGATTTAAGTGTCTTTTATTTAAACAGTCTTGCTAGAGTTTTACTCGGTCGAAAAAGTTTTCGACCGACATTGTCTCGGTCGACAATTTCTCGACCGAAATTTTTACTATTTCTGTATTGTTTTCAGTAATTGTTTCTAAATAAAACATATATCACTTCCAATTCAATTTTGCAATTTAAAACTCAGTTTAGTTGAGATAAAACATATGAATATCAAGGCAACATTTTGATCAAATCTCAACTAATATTATTCAAATCTTTAGATTTTAAGAACCCTAATTAAGACAAGTTTTCAAGGATGTGTCTCTGCAGATTTGTAGATTTAGAAATTTTAATTACTTGAATCAATTTGTTATTTCATTATGTTAAGTTGAGATAGACATAGAGATATACAACTAGAGTCTTTGGTCATATCTCAACTTAATTTATTCATTTAGTTTGGGGGTTTTGGAACCCATACTAACTCAACATCCTTTTTCTTGTATGGACATGAGAAAGAATAATGTCCAAGACGCAAACAATAGTGACAACATATGGAATCAACCTCATATCTCTTTCTATGATTTTGTTCAAGGATTTTCTTGGGTATGTATTTGCCTTTGGGTACATACATAGATTGTCTCTTTGGCACTTGTGTTCTTCCCCAACTAGGTTTTTGATAAGATTTTCCTTTAGGCTCATATCCTAGTCCTCTCCTTCCAATTTGATGATAAGAATTATTTAAAATTTTATCAAGAGTATCATTGTTACTCAAACTATTAACTTTTTGTTGCAGCTTAACAATCTCATCCATTCTTTTAGTTATGTCTAACTTTGCTTGATCTAGATTAGATAACAAGGAATCTCTTTCTTTCACTATAGTATCATAATCTAGATGCGTACACAGAACAGGTTGTTTTTTAAGATCATTTACTTGAGTTTGCAAATTTAACTTTTCTAGAGAAAGAAGATTTCAATTTGCTTCTACAGATTTTAGTTTAATATCATGACCTTCAATAACCTTTTTGAGATCTTCATTTTCATATGTAAGAGCAAGAATTTTAGCATGTAACTCATCATTTGTTTTATTAGATTTCTTCAATTTCTTCTTGCATTCAATATATTTATTATGTGTCTCTTCAAGACTAGCAACTAGCTCTTCTTTAGATAAATAAAAAAGACTTACCTCTTCTTCTTATTCTTCACTTATTGTAGCAATAAGGCATTCTTTATGTGTATCTTCCTTCTTTGACCTCCATGGGCAACCAAGTGTTGTGTGGCTTGTTCCTAAGCACCAACTGCAACTTGTTGAAGATTGGTCCATACTTTTCCTTTGTTTGTGGTTGTAGACACCACCACCCTTCATACTTCAAGACTCAATTTGAGCTCCTTGAAGCCTGCTCTGATACCAATTGAAAAACCACTAGAGGGGGGTGAATAGGGTTTTAAAGTGAATTTAACAATTATTTAACTCAAACAACCAACCACAAAAATATTGGACAAGGGGACAAGGATTTAGAGTGGTTCCAACCTTAGCAAATACTAAGGAATTCAGTCCACTACCCGGTTGCTTACCCAACCGGGATTTTGAAAGAATTAAATTGTATTACCTCGCAAGGACTTTACATAAAATTACAATTCTTTCACCAAACCCTTCGAACAGCCTTCACCTAGAAGTAATTGCACCAACCTTGAAGCAGCCTTCTTGAAGTAACTTCAAGCTCCCCCTTGAAGTAGCCTTCCTCTTGAAGTAGCTTCCCGTTGAAATAGCCTTCTTGAAGTAGTTTGAAGTCCACCTTCTCCACCGAGAAGAACCTTCTCCAATCCGAAGCCTCCAACCCTAGGAGTAGCAAGGAGAATACAAAGGATAAAAGGAACAAGAAGGAAAATGGAAATTACACTTAACCTTTGAAGCACAAGGCTTGATTTGCCTATATCAAGCATGTAGATCTCCTAACCAATGTATATGGAAGTGTGATTGTTGTGGATAGGAGATACTAGCCTATAGGACACGAAATTAGAGCAAGGAGAAGAATAGCCAATGCAAGTGTTGCTCAATTTCTCAAAACAGATTGACAATTGCAAGCGTAAGCTCAAGTGTATCACAAGTGTAGATTAGTGAGTTTAGGTGTCCTAAGGCATGTCCTATTTATAAAAATGGCCTACAAGTGCTTAAGGATGTTCTAGACACTTTCTAGGGGGTTCTTAGTGCTCAACTAGCCGTTATGTGTCCACTAATTGCATTTGCAACGGCTAGTTAATTGACCCTGAAAAGTGCAGACAAAACTCTTCTCGGTCGAAGATTTGTCGACCAAGAGTCCTTCTCGGTCGAAGATTTGTCGACCGAGGGACTTCCTGGATCAAGTGTTTACAACGTTCATTTCCAACTCCCAACCACCTTGTCTACTGGGTCTAACGGCTAGTAGGGTCTATTCTCGATCGAAGATTTTGTCGACCGAGAGTTTCTCAGTCGAAGTTTTTGTCGACCGATATTTTCTCGATCGATGATTTGTCGACCGAGAATATTACTGACTCAATGTATTCATTTACTAAGTATGTGTATCAATGTGCAATTGTGATACTATCTTGGGGAATGACCTATCTAAGTGTTGTGAGTGGATAGGGAAGATCTAAACACTTGATTTACATGATATCTAATTACTTGTACATTATATACTTGTACAAGCATTTACATTTGTTTACAATCATGAAAATAAAGCGATTTTATCAAATTGTTCTTCCAAGTCTTTGTTATCCACCACCTTATATGCTTGTTCCTGAAATACTCAAATAGCACATTAAAACCACAAGAATGAAATGTTTGTCATCATCAAAACAAAGAGATTATAATAATGTCCAATTTAGCCAACACCATCATGATCGATGATGTTCGCCTCTCTGCCTCGATTCTCATGTCTACCTCTGGGATTACATGAGTAGAATGAGGTAGAACTATGGCGGAACAATGGTGGAAGTGGGCTGGCAGTGGAGTAGCCTTTTGGACTTTTGGATCTGGTCCCAGTCCGGCAGCCTTGGGCTGTAGTGAGATAGCTTCCCAAGACCATGCCTCTACCTTTCTATTTATAGGCTTGGCATGTGTCTTGGACGGATTGGGTTAGATCAGCAATTTGCCCAAAAACATCTTGGTCCATACGGTTTCCAGCCTTAAACAGTTTGAGAGAGCGTCAGTCTGTCTTCTCTCGGTCTTGGAAACCAATTGCTCTTCTTTCGGTTTATCCCATTCGGTTTTGGGGTCTCTCGGTCTTGCACCTCTTGGTCTTGACACCGTGAGAGGTCGCTCAGTCTTGAGACCGTGAGAGTTCTCACGGTCTTGAGACCGTGAGAGGCTTCACGGTTTTGCCCACACAGTCCGTCGTCACTGCTCAATGACCCAAACGGTCTTGATGCTCCTTTTGTCAAATGGTTTGCGTGATTGCTGACCTTGCGTTTGATCGGTCTTGAACTCCCAGTGATCCAAACGGTCTTTGTGTCAGTGTTTGTGGCTTCCAAACGATCTGAGATCGCACGCTCCTCTAAACGGTCTAGGACCGTGCGCTCCTCCAAGCGGTCTAGGACCGTGAGGCGCTGCAGGTCATCACTACTATTGGTGAGGAGGGCGACGCCGGGGGCCATGGAGCTTTGGAGCATTAGGTTGAGAAGTTAGAAGCGTCGGGAGGTAGGGGATGACGCGCCACGGCTGTGTTGAGGCACCACGGTCGTGGTGATGTTGCTGCCCCACAGTCGTGTTGTCTTGCACGGGCGTGGCGGGTGAGAACTTGGGCTCTGATGGCATTATGCCACGGTCATAGTGAGGCTATATCCCCACGGCTGTGCCGCTTTGCACGGGCGCGGCAGGTGAGAGCATGGGTACTGTTGGTGATGCACCACGGCCGTGGTGTGTGAAACACAGTCTTGGCGGTTTGAGGCTTGGCACTGTTTGGCAATGTGCCACGGCCGTGGCGAGGAGAACACAATCGTGGTTATTGTTTTGCTTCATGATCTTGATCTGTTGTTGCACAAGCTTAATTTAGACTTCAGACGGTCTCTGCTGGCCTATCGGTCTTGAGACCGTTTGGACTCAAACGGTCTTGGTACCGTTTGTTCAGACAGTCTTGGGACCGTTTGGGCTCAGACAGTCTTGAGATCGTTTGTGCTCAGACAGTCTTGAGACCATTTGAGTCAAAGTTGTAAAGTCATGACTGTTGGCAATGGTTGAGGATGATCTGCAAAGGAGGGAGAGTGTGAGTAGGGGAGGATGAGATCAAATAAACTGGAAACTAGGGTAATTAAAACTAGTAATGCACTATTTATATGAAACTAAAGAAATACTTAAAGTAAATCAAAGCAAGGGTAGATCAGTTGATATGAGGCACAAAAATCTTAAAAATGGCGACTGAGAGGATGAATCTGGAGGATTCATCACCACCCCGAACTTAAGCATTGCTCGTCCCGAGGAATGAAAAAGCCTAAGATAGTCTCCAAATGCTCATTCATTTCATAATTACCTCGTTTTCGTGCAAATGTCAGAAATTTCATGAAACTGAAAAAAACAAAGCAAAACAAAATTAGGGCAAAAATGTCAGAAAACCTTTGAATTGGTGACTGATGATGGATCTAGGGGATTCATCACCACACTAAACTTAAGTGTTGCTCGTCCCGAGGAATGAAAAACTTAAAGCAGTCTCCAACGAAATTGTTCATCTCGTGGTTGCCTCATCCTTATGTCATATCATAATTTTGTTCATGGCTCATAATGATATAGCATCAAGACTTCCTTAGATCACAGAATACATCTTATGGTATCCTTGTTTCTGATTTCATTTTACTGAAGTATTTCCTTCTCACTCTCTGTTGTATCAGTCATGTTTAGAAGTTTTATGAGACTTTAAAAAGACCCGCTGAATCAAGCAAACATGTATATGATATGTCGCTGGTGTTTCTAAGAAAAGGAAAGAGTAGGGTGTGATCAAGATATAAGAGTCTCTCCTCTAATTTATTCAAGACTCTTATTATTGGTGGATTCATCAAGATATTTTGAGTGTTTTGTGCACAACTTTGGTTGACTTAGCCTTACACCCGATTTTTTGCTAAAGGTAACTCAGAAGTGTGTATAGGTTGGCTTTAAGGCTTTTGGCTATTTTACCTCTTCGAGAGGAGGTAAGGGGTCATTTTTGGATCCTTAGGATCTCACTACCGGTCGTGACACATCTGCCTTTGTGAGGGCAACTAATGTACCGGTCGGGCAAGACCTTTATCAGTTATCCTTATTCAGGGCACAACTCTCATGTTTTTATTAACACTCTGGCTTTTATTCATTCTCACTTGGCTTAGGAGAAAGGGTATTTTTGGATTTTTGTAAATTTGGGCTGCCGGGCCTCTTTTTGGAATTAGGGTAGATTTTTAATCAACCTTGGTATGTGCACAATCATCATGGTATACTCTTTGAATCAAAGTGAGAAGGTGATACGCCCCTGTTATGTATTGAGGGGTATGGAAGAAGTGGTACTAGAAAAAGAGGTGTGGTGTACCACACCGAACTTAGAGTTCGACAGAGGTGTGGTTTACCACACCAAACTTAGAGTTTGGCGGAGGTGTGGTTCACCACACCGAACTTAAAGTTCGGCGATGTTCTAGTTTTCACTAGAAAGGAGTGTGGTGTGCCACACCGAACTTAAAGCTTTGGCATGATTGGTGGGTGGAAAGGTGTGAAATTGAAGGAAGAAGTGTAGAAGAGAGTTTGGATCATAATGCAGTTTGCTTAGTGATTCCATATGATGAGTTCCTTTTCTCCATCACACTCTACTCAAAAAGTGACATGATAGAACTTCAAATGAGAATTCCATACAGCAGATCCATTATTCAGTTAGAAGCACGATGCATTTGATCTATCTCAGACTTATTGAGGCTTGTCATTCTTATGGAGTATATGACATTAAGGTTCATAGACTATACAAGATGAAATCATTTATCGGTTAGTTTTAAGAATAGGTTCCTCGAGGATTTGCAACGAAAAGAGGTGATGACCGCAGATTCGAAAAGCAAAAGCCGACTAGGTAAAGGTTTTATTTTTAGAAGGCTACAAAAATGTGGAAAAATTACAAGAAAGGAGCTAGAATGGAGAAATAGAAAATAGTAAAGATAGAGGGTGGAGTGAGAAACATACCACCCACCCTCCACATCGAACTTATGAGTTTGCTTGTTTATGAGAAAACACTAAGTTCGAGATGGAGGGGAAGAGTTATGCAGTATTAACCAGGTGGTCCTCGTAATTGGAAGAAGGTCCCATGAAGATGCTTCATGAGGGTCAGAACTGAGAGCAAGGAAGTGGCATGGACAACTTGTGGCAACTCAAACGGGTTTTCTGGATGACTTGGAAGCACATTTTTTTCACCTCTTTGTCCATCCAGAAGAATCTAGAGACCTTCCCCCATCAGTGAGGGAGGTGGAATATAAGCAATAGAGACTTGAGGACTAGGTGAGTAATCTAGGTATTACCTATTTGTGTCCTCTAGTTGTGGTTTGCCCTCAAAGTTCAAAGTAAAATTGCTTTCTTCAAAATCCAGAGCAGTTGATTGAGGGTCAGCCACTTGGACCTTCTCCTGTCCTGGATCAGGTGGCAGATCTGGTTCAGGCTTCATTTTGTCACCTGGGTTTTCTTGTGTAGGATGTGGTAGCCATGATGATGTTTCTTCATCAAAGGAGTTATTTTGAGAAGTATCATAATCTTTATCTTTGTGGAAATGGATAAGAGCGTCATTCTTCTTTTCAAGATTTTGTTCAGAATTTTCCTCGTAGAACACCCTTAATTCATCCAAGTAACTAGAAGATGATTCAACTGGTAGAACGAACTCTTGCTCGGGCAAAGGAATCATGGGATTTTGGGGTAGAGGTTCCAAAGATGTTTCTTCATGGGAGGGATTAAAATATTCCATTTCTAAGTTAGGTTGTTGTTCTAGTACTTCTTCATGGTATTCCTCCAATTCTATTAAGCACTCGGGAAGAGTCACTACGGGAAGAATGAAAACTTGTGCAGGTAATGGAAGTATCTCATTCTCTTGAATATGTGGTAACTCAGGAGGAGCTTCTTCATAGGGATGAGTTGCTATAAGAGGATAGGTTTGTGGCCTGGTGTCCTCCCACAAGTCCTTTTTGTTATTATAAAGGTCTAAGGAAATATTGTAATCCATTCCAAAATCAAGAGATGGTTTATGTTTCTCTTCATAGTGCACTATCAACTCATTCAAGTGACTAGAAGGAGACTTAATAGAAAGATCATGCTCTTGTTTGAGAACTGGCTCGGTTTGGACTTCTTATAGAGGTGGTATCTCTAGTAATGCCATCTCATGGAAAAGGTCGTTCATAGATTCATCATGAGATCCATCCCCCTCACATGATTCTTTTTCATCATCAGGGTTAGTGAGAGTAGCATGATCCATTTCTGAGTCAAGATTTTGATCAGTTCCATCCTCAAAGTTTGTTTCTGGATCAGCCGAATGATTAGAAATTTCTTCATAAGGACAAATCAGATCATGTTCCAATAATGGGGTTAGTTGAGTCTCTTGCATAAAATATATCTCCTCATTCGAATCAGTCATATATTCCTCTGAGTCTGACTATGAAGGAGTGTAGAGTTCTTGTGACATAAACCCTTCTTCTATGGATTTCATTGATGAGACAGCTGAAGTTGAAGAGATTTTGTCATTGAGGGAGTCGATCATTACTAATTTCTCCTTAATAGTTGGATTTGGGTCTATGAAGTCAGAAAGTAGGTGAGTGTTGAAGTTTATCTCCAATTGATCTCCTGAATGTAGAGAATCCCCATGTTGGCTACTCAACCTTCCCTCTAAGAGAATAGTGCATGAATCATTATCTGAGTCAGACCTTGGCTTAGAAAATAATTCTTTCCCTTGTGACGTTATGAGGAAATCATCTTTGAGTTCAGTTATTAGCTCTGAGGATGATTCCTTACCTTTCACTGACGCTTGAAGATTATTGGAAGGCATATCCCACATGATTTCATAATCATCGTCATAATCAACATGTGGGTTAGGGATGTGCCTAGTTGAAGTTTGTGGCTGTTCTACATGTTGGTCAAAAGTGTTGATAAATCACGTAAGTTGATCAAGATCAGCTATCAACTTCTTGGTCGCGGCTGTCTGATCAGCTAGTTGTTGAGCCACCGATATCTGTAAAGCTCGTAGTTCTTCCATCAATGTGTGTTGATCTTCATGAAAAGGCCCTTCACTACACCCGTTGGGTTGATATTGATAATAGCTCTCCTCATCATAGTATTGATCTGCATTGTTTTCCTGGTTCCCTCCTACATTGTAGTTTACGCCTTGAAATCTGTCATAGTTAGGTTTTTCATAGTAGCTTCTAGGGTGATACGGATTATAACTTGTGTTATATCCATAGTTGTATGAAGAGGCTACTTTGAGTTTCCCAACTATACGATTCACGATCACTTGATGCAGAGCCATCACGTAGAGAGGAGGGACGTTGAAGCAGTAAATCGACGTATGAGAATAGTCACCACATAGTTGACATCTAATGGTTGGTGGTGTCGACTGCTTCATTTTGAAGAGAGTTGGTACCTGAAACCAAAGAAAGAGAGTTGGTATCAGGCTTGACCAACCATTTCAAACCCAAGAAGATATGTGAGATTAAGTCCTTCACTTTTTTTTTAGGTTTTTGAAAAGAAGATGGAAAACCCTCAAGAAATCTAAATTGACACGGAATTCAAAAAAGACGATTCTTATACCGTTGTCCTTGGCAACGACGCCATTTTTTGATGGAGCTAGGATTTACACCAAAAGATTGTTCTTCCAATGGAAGCCCTAATATGCACCAAAAACCCTAGGGAGTTGATGTTCTCTCTAGGTTTACCTACAACTAGTGCTAGATAAATGCTCCAACCCCACAAGAGTGTGGAAGCCTTATCATAGTATAGATTTAGGATCGAACCCAAAGGACAACGTTAAGAATCTGAGTGTCTTTTTCTCATTTCGTATCGATTCAAGTTAATCATCTAAGACCAAGAGTTTGATTTGAGTTATTTAACCTAAAACATGCAAAAGCAAAGGCAAGAATAACAACTAGTCTCTAGATTAAAATCTAAGATTAGAAAATGATGATGGATCATTGGGGTGATATAGGTTTTCACCACCACTACACATGTATTGTACCTATACCAATAATAGCAAGACCTGCAAGCAAGATACATGGATGTTATGCAATGTCAATGTCTTTTATGATAAGAGCATTGCACACATCCTTCATGGGTTGAGTAACTCTCATCCGGTACATATCTATGTGACAATGAAGATATGTAGTCTCCAAAGAGAGAACCTTACTCAACCTCATGAAACGTGAATCGGAAAACTAACAAGCTAGCGATAATCATCAATTCGATTAGTATCCTTATAGACTATCCCTCTCTTGAGGAAATAGCTATGAGAAACGTGGGAGTGTTGCAATGTCAGCCATTCCCGAACGAATGGTCAAATACCTTGCACCACTCCCTCCGTAGAATGTGTTCCTTGACCCATCAAGGTTGCACTTTTGTACGTCAGCTGATTTCATTTCATAGTGCGGAAGTGCAACGATGGAGGTGAGTTTACTCCATCCCTCGGGAAGTGTTCCTAGATACCGAAACGGATGTGCGGTGGATACGCACACCAGAAACCAACACTAAATCGATATTCGAGGCCCAAGAGAAGTCTTAGACAAACCGCAACGAAAGACAATAGATGCATATAAGAACACGGCCAACATTCAAGCATGTATGAAATGATTTAGTATTGAATCAAAAAGATAATGTCTTTTAGTACATATTACAAAACATGGGCAGCAGGGCTAGTCCCCGCACCCCAGTGAATGAAACTACTCGCTCCTCATAGAGGGAGCAACAAGGAAAGAGAAGAGAGAGAAAGAAAGCATCATCGGAGCAGAAGAGTAGATTTGTGACAGCCCAGTGTAGATCGTCATAGTCTCTGGGACTGCTCTGTCATGGACGATGACGTCCATCTCTCCGCCCCGATTCTCATATCTACCTCAGAGATTACACAAGTAGAATGAGGTGGAACTATGGCAAAGCAATGGTGGAAGTGGGCTGGCAGTGGAGCAGCCTTCTGGACTTCTGGCTCTGGTCCCAATCCGACAGCCTTGGGCTCTAGTGAGATAGCTACCCAAGACCATGCCTCTACCTTTCTATTTATAGGCTTGGCATGTGTCTTGGACGGATTGGGTTAGAACTGCAATTTGCCCAAAAAAATCTTGGTCCATACGGTTTCTAGCCTTAAATAGTTTGAGAGAGCGTCAGCCTCTCTTCTCTCGGTCTTGGAAACTGATTGCTCTTCTTTTGGTTTAGCCCATTCGGTTTTTAGGTCTCTCAATCTTGTGCCTCTCGGTCTTGAGATCGTGAAAGGTCTCTCGGTCTTGAGACCGTAAGAGGCCTCACAGTCTTTAGACCGTGAGAGGCTTCATGGTTTTGCCCACACAGTCTGTCGTCACCACTCAATGACCCAAATGGTCTTGATGCTCCTTTTGTCAAACGGTCTACTGCTTAACAGTCTACGTGATTGCTGGCCTTGCGTCCAATTGGTCTTGAACTCCCAATGATCCAAATGGTCTTTGTGTCAATGTATGTGGCTTCCAAACGATCTGAGATCGGGCGCTCCTCCAAACGGTCTAGGACCGTGTGCTCCTCCAAGCGGTCTAGGACCGTGAGGCGCTGCAGGTCATCACTACTATTGGTGAGGAGGGCGACTCCAGGGGCCATGGAGCTTTGGAGCAGTAGGTTGAGAACTTAGTAGCGTTGGGAGGTAGGGGACGACGTTCCACGGATGTGTTGAGGCACCACGGTCGTGGTGATGCTACTGCCCCACGGCCGTGCTACCTTGCACATGTGTGGAGGGTGAGAACTTGGGCTCTGATGGCATTGTGCCACGGTCATGGCATGACACCATGGTCGTGGTGATGTTGCTGCCCCACAACTGTTCTGCCTTGCACGTGCGTGGCGGGTGAGAACTTGGGCTCTGATGGCATTATGCCACGGTCGTGACATGACACCACGGTCGTGGTGAGGCTATAGCCCCACGACCGTACCGCCTTGCACGGGCATGGCGGGTGAGAGCATGGGTACTGTTGGTGATGCACCACAGCTGTGGTGTGTCAAACACGGTCATGGCGGTTGGAGGCTTGGCACTCTTTGGTGATGTGCCATGGTTGTGGCGATGAGAACAAGGTCGTGGCGATTGTTTTGCTTCATGATCTTGATCTGTTGTTGCACATGCTTGAGTTAGACTTTACATGGTCTCTGCTAGCCTATCGGTCTTGAGACTATTTGTTCAGATAGTCTTGGGACCGTTTGGGCTCAGACGGTCTTGAGACCGTTTGGGCTCAGACGGTCTTGAGACTATTTGAGTCAAAGTTTTAAGGGTCATGACTGTTGGCAATGGTTGAGGATGATCTACAAAGGAGGGAGAGTGTGAGTAGGGGAGGATGAGATCAAATAAACTGGAAACTAGGGTAATTAGAAGTAGTAATGCACTATTTATATGAAAATGAAGAGATACTTAAAGTAAAACAAAGAAAGGGTAGATCAGTCGATATGAGGCACAAAAATCCTAGAAATGGTGACTGAGAGGATGAATCTAGAGGATTCATCAATAACTTCCCAATTAAATGATATGTTTGACATCCTTGGATCTTCCTATGATTAAAAGAAGACAGAAATCAAATTAATATGTGAATGGTGTTACAATTGATTAATTTAGTGGTATAAATGTATTAAGTTAACACATTATATGAAATTTTAATGGAATATGACGTCAAAACACTTTCAAAATATAAAATTTATGGTAAATTAAACTTACCATATCCCATTTAGCCTAAATCTCAATTCCTATGACAAGCAGACTTCCTTTTCTATCTCAATTAAATAGAAAATGAAATAGACTAAGTTAATATATTAATACCATTGATTACTACAGGTTTCAAGTATTATAGATGTAACTCTCATCATCTTCTTTCTTATTACATCAAACACGGTCTTCCCCTTCCCTAGCCACATTCTCGCTTGATCTAGTGCATGAAATGACCAAAAGCCAGTCTACCCAACACTTCTTCCCGACCTCCTCCTCTCTTGTGGATATTCCTTATCTCTTATCATCTCCATCCTTACCTCTTCTTTAACCTATCCACACCCTTCTCATCTTCAATTCTAACCTACATCTTTGGTGATACACTTGCAGCCAACAACACTCCTTGAGAGGTGTCATCTTTCTACTTTGCCTCATGCCATTCATCTCCTCCCCCTTCACTCTCTGAACCTCACCTTGTCCTGATCTCCTTCTCCTTCTCATGTTTCCTTCCTCCTCCCTCAACACCACCATTGACATGACAACATGTTGCACTCATTCTCGCCAAACCCTGAAGATATCCTCCATCATCGCACAAGTTGGATTTAAACCCCATAAGCTTCACTTTCCTTGCAATAGCCAGCAAGATCGCAGCAGGGTGTTGTAGCCTGCTGTTACAGTCCTGGTAGATGCCACCACTTGATGTGGCGGCAACTCTTCTATCTATCAAGGGGCACATAGATCTACTCTCTCCCTTCCTCTTCATCGTTTGGTTCCTTGCAAAGCTTGGCCTCAAGGGATCCCTTAAAATTTTAACCTACACCTGGAAATGAAGACATGATGGACTTCATCTCCTTCCTCTTGTTGGTCTGAACATAATTTCAATCAAATTCAATGAACACAAAACTCAAGTTTAACAACACAGAAAGAGAAGAACGTGAGAGAACAAAACTGAATGCGATATTGAGTTGCCTATCCCCATCAATGGTTTCCTCTATTTATGCATAACGAGGTTACAGAGTTACTAATAATGGATCCTACTTAATTGATCATAGACCACTAGTTGTTTTGTGGTCATAATTAAACACATATTTGACATCTTGTTTATGGATATACTTAGCATAAACTAAACAAATGGACACGAACATGATTACTAATGATATTCACCTTCCTCATCATGTTGCTACATGAGGGTTTGGATTCCAATTCTTTGCCACATCTGTATGAACTTGAGTTCTCCTAGTGTCTTTGTAAGAATGTCTACCAACTGATCACTAGTAAGAACACACTCCACTTCAATTTTCCCTTCTTCCATGCACTCACATATGAAATGATACCATGTATCAATATGTTTTCTTCTATCGTGTTGAACTATATTTTTGCAAAGTACAATTGTTGATCTATTATCCACCTTGAGTACCACTTTGACATTGTTTTGCATCTTTAATTCATCAAGTAGACATCTAAGCCAAATTCCTTTACAAGCCAAGGTTGTAGCTGCAATGTATTCTACTTCGCATGAAAACAATGTCCCTATCTTCTGCTTTTGTGATGCCCAAGTCATTAGGTTTGATCCAAGAAAGAACAGAACATTTGATGTGCTCTTTCGTTCATCTACATCTCCATCCATATTGATATCACTATAACCCACAAAATTTGACTCTCCTTTTTTCTTCTTCATGTAACAACATCCATAATTAATTGTATCACAGACATATATTAGAATATGCTTCACAGTAACCATGCATTGTTGGTTTTGTGCCTCCATGTAGAAGCTCACAATCCCAACTGCATAGGCTCTGTCGGGTCTAGTATTCATCAAGTATAGGAAGCTCCCTACTATATTGCAGCAGTAGGTTTTATCAACATGGGGACTCGAACATGTCTACCTCAATTTCAATCTCACCTTTGTTGGTATTTGTGCCAGATTGTAATCTACCATCCCACACTTCTCTAGGATCTTGGCCGCATAAGATGCTTGGGACAACAAGATTTCTTCCAGCTTTTTTTGTACCTCTATTGCTAAATAGTAACTCAATAAGCCGAGGTCACTCATACTGAATAACTCCTTCATATGCAACTTGAACCTTGTAATTTTAGTTGTGCTCACCTCTATGATGACTAGGTCATCTACATATATGCCAACTAGAATGCTTGTGCTGCCATGATATCTCTTATAGAAAGCATGCTCCACTGGGCACCTTTCAAAACGAAGTGAGATTAGAGTTTCTTATAATTTGGTGTTCCAGGATCTTGGTGCTTTTCATGGACCATATAATTCTTTCTTGAGCCTTAATACCATGTCTTCATTTCCCTACTTTGCATAGTCAGGCGTTTATGCCACATCCACCTCCTCCTTCAAGTCTTCATTGAGGAAGGTAGATGTTACATCCATGTGAAGCACTTCTTACCCTTCTTGTGCAGCTAATGTAAGGAGGACTCACACCGCCTCAAGTCATGCGACCGGTGCAAAAACTTCATAAAAATTCACACCTTATTTCTAGACATAGCCTTTAGAAATGAGGCATTCTTTGTGCTTGACAATAATGCCTTGGGGATCTTTCTTCACCTTAAATACCCACTTCAAACCAATGGGTTTTTGATGATTGGGAGATTGACAAGCCCCCAATTACCATTTCTTTAAAAAGCATTGAGCTCCTTGTGCATAGTATGTCTTCAACATGCCTATCTTTCAGCTTCTTGAAAGTTCACAGGCTCCTCCATGGCATACATGCATAAGTATACAAGCCAACCTCCTCTGCATCATCATACACATCCACTAGAGAGTGAAAACGCCTTAGTGGTGTAGATGGAGGGCTATCTGAAATAGGTTGTGCACTCGGGCCAGCCATGGCTGATGACAAGCTTGTTGATGTTCCTTCATTGTTTTAGTATGGCGAGTTGTGCACCGTACTGCCAGTGTTGGCTGCACTTGGTGAACTATATGTCTCCTTTTATCATTGTATTAACATAAGGTGGATAATACACATTAAAAATCTCATTGGTTTCATGTACTATTCAAACAGAATTGGATTCCTAATGCTATTGTATAGCTTCTTTAAATACTATATCTCTTGACACATGCAACTTCTTTGTCACTAGATTGTACACGCGATATGCCTTGGATCTAGGTTCATATTTGATGAACATCATGGGAATACTATGATCATAGAGCTTCTTAAGGTGTGGTTCCACCACCTTGACATGTGCCATGCAGCAAAAAGTTTGAAGGTGCTGCACTGTGGGATTCTTCTTGTACAAAGCTTCATATGGTATCTTTCCAATGATGCTTTGAGTTGGGGCACAATTTATGAGATAGACTGTCATTGCAACGGTCTCTTCCCAAAAACTCCCTGCATCATCTTACTCTTAAACATGCTCCTTGCCATTTTGACCATTGTTTGGTTTCTCTTTGCCACTACTCCATTCTGTTGTGGTGAATACGGCGTGTGAGAAACCGCTTGATGCCCAATTTCTCACAGTATTCATGGAACTCATAAGAGATGAACTCCCCACCTCAATTAGTATGGAGTGCCCCCATCTTTGCATTTGCCTCCATCTCAGCATGAGCCTTGATTTTCTTGAAGGCTGTGAAGGATTCATCCTTGCTTCTGAATAATGCAACCCACATATATCGACTATAATCATAAACTAACAACATGAAGTATATGTTACATCCATGTGTTGCAAGTGTGATTGGGTTGCACAAATCACAGTGTAACAATTGTAATGGGTGCTCTACGTGATAGGTTGATGCCAATTAGAACGGTGCATGACTTTTCTTGCCGATCATACAACCATCACAAACTTTGTAAATGTGTGGCATGCCTTTCACCATCCCATGATGAGATAGGTTCCACAGTGCCTGGAAATTTAGATGGTCATATTGACCATTCCAAAACCATGCATCCTCCTTGATACATGCCATGAGGCACACTAGTTGCACCAAGTTGGGGTTGAGCTTGTCCAACCTATTCCTAGATTTCTCTACCTTAGCTAATAGTTTCCTATCTCGATCATAGATGCATAGCAAGACACCCTCCAAAATAGTTTTAAAACTATTTTCTCCCACCTGTCCTAGACTAACAATGTTGCTCTTGAGATGTGGTATGTAGTATACATTAGTGAGGACACGGTGCTATCCATTCTGACATCAAAAAAGCACAGTTTTACACCCATATATCTCTATAGATGAGTCATCTCCAAATCAGACTATACCCGTTATGATCTTATTCAGCTCAGTAAACATTTTCTCACAACCAGTCATATGGTTGTTGGCTCATATGTCAAGGTACCATGCCTTATCTGAGTATTGGCCCGATCCTTCAGTTTGCCAAATCCTCTCCCTGTTAAGCATGATAATGTCATGTGCCTATTGTGTGCACATGGAAAGTAACATGGCTGGCTCATAATTCTTATCTTTGGCAAGGTGAGCTGCTTCATCGCATTCACTTTGTGGTTTGTGACACTCATACACATAGTGCCCATAGATTTCATAGTTGAAGCACTTGACCTTGCTATTTTCACGGCCATTGCCAAACTCACGGCCATACTCACCCTCCTTCTCCTTAGCATCATGCCCACTTTTATCGCATTCTTGGCCACGACCACGACCACCTATCCTACCACTACCACAGCCTCGTCCATGACCATAACTGATAGAGTTGTTGCACATCTTTGATCCTAAGGGTGAGTCATTATTGTCATTTTTCTTCACCTAAGCAAGCCACTCAGTATGTGTGAGTAGCAAGTTCTCCTCATCCTCCTTTTTTCTATAGCCATGAAGTCACTCTTCATGGGCTTTGAAACGACCAACCAGTTCCTCAACTGTCATAGTCTTGAGTTATACCAGTTGTTCGATCGATGTCAAGAGCTGCATGAACCTTGTCGGTACAACACAGAGGAATTTGTGGATGACTGAGGTCTCATCTACCTTCTATCCCAACACTTGGATTTCATTGACAATCGTTGTCAACTTCATGACAAAGTCATCTATTGACTTTCCATCCTTCATGTGAATTACATCAAAGTCACTCTTCAGGGTTTGCAACTTCGCTTCCTTGATGAGTTTCGTGCCCATGTGCATCACTTTGAGTGTCTCCCATGCCTCTTTGGCCAAGTCGTTCTCGACTAGCATGAGGAGGACATCCTCCGGTACTCCTTGGAAAATGGTTGTAAGTGCCATCCCATCTCTACACTTGTTGACGTCATCTTTCACTACAGCATCCCACACATCTTGTGCCTACAAGTTGACTTGCATCTTTAGTTCCCAAGTGGCATGGTTGCTTCATTTTAGAAGGGGGTATTTTAGTGTCACACTGCTCTCCTTCCCCTTCTTGGATGTTGTGTCTGCACCTGAAAATGACTCAGATCTCGATGACTTCGGCATGATTTTTTGTGTGTGTGTCAACTAATAATTGATTGGCTTTGGTACTACTTGTTGGCCCAAGCTTAATTTCAGTCAAAGTCAACACACACAAAACACAAGTTTCATGACACCAAAAGAGAAGAACATGAGAGAACGAAACTGATGGGATATTGAGTTGCCTCTCCCCATCGATAGCTTCCTCTATTTATACTGACGTTATAGAGTTACTTATAATAGATCTACTTAATTGATCAAACCACTTGTTTTTTTGTGGTCATAATTAAACACACGTCTGACATCTTGTTTGTGGCTATACTTGGAAGAAACAAAACTAATGTACACAAACCTGATTATAAATAATACCTCTAGTTGCCCTATAGAACCACAAAGTAGTAAGTGTAGAATCTTGATGGCCATGACCATGGAGACCACCAATGCGACTATAAGCTCTTCCCCCTCACCACATGGCAGCTGCCATAGGGACCTATCCCAACTATCACCCCCCTTCTAGCAGACATGCAACTCTAAGACATGACACTCACAATCATCACCTACATCTTCTACCCTAAATCAGCAATTACGGTGGATCTGACTCACCAAAACTCAACTAACTACAAACAAACCACTACTTCATCTACAAACTTAAGCAGTTCTCATCTACACCACAAAAATCTCACAGCCAACAGATTGACCCAAAAAAATTGATCCTAGCTACGCCCTTTGTTGCTAGTGATCTGAGTCTAAGAGATTCAGACCTCAGCAAGCACCAAATGTGCCTTAGTTGAAGCTTGATTGATGGCATCATTACACAATGGATAGCTTGTACCCACCTCTACAGTGTGATAGCCTCTTCAATTCTGAATCATGTGGCCTACCTATATGATGACCACCTACCTATAGATGAACAAAATCCAAGTTGTTGTGACAACATGGTGAGGACAAAGCCCAACTCCTAGACAAACTTTACTGATGACCTTGACCCTAGTCATGTTAAAGGGAGTATGATGAGGAGATACCAAACAAGTTCATCTATGAGACTCCGTGCATCAATCATAGGTAGTTTTTTCTATAACCTCATAATCATAGGAAATTGTAACACGTAATTAGGTATAACCCTAGGTTATAAAATGCTAATACACACTCACACATGTATATTCATATGATGGTGTAGTACTGCCAGTTAACAACTAGTCTATAAATTTTTGTTTTAGTAAAATAATTAGTGGAAATATGCTAGATAAGACATGAGCTAATAATTAATGCATTTTCTAGTGATAACAGTTTTATTGGATTAATTAAATAGTCAACTCTTCGTATGGTATTAGCACAAATAATTAATAATTAGTAAAACTCCATAGAAAGCTTGTAAGATATGTGCCTTTGTCTACTATATGTATACTCTTGAAAATTACTTAGTATCTATTAGTTACATAGGATACTTGATACCAATCGATCTAAACTTTAATGATAAAGTCTCGTTATAAATAGATCTAAACTTCAATGATTGTTAAAATGTCAATTTAGATCTTACATGAAACCTAGATTCTAATCATGTCAATATATATTTGTTAATTACTAGTAGTTATATAGAGACATAATTTCAAGCAGCTAATTAGTGGAAATGTTTCTACATGGTTATATTATTCTATGTTGGAGAACTAAAACCATAGGAATGGAAGTAAAGATACTCTCGATAATCATATAGTAATAAAGAAGTCATTTGAAGCAAAAAAGGACATGTAATCTAATCTACCTATTCTATAGTCCCAAACTAAATAATGGTATACATTGGATTAAATAATATGGTTAAAATCCCTCGTATTCCCTTAGGATATCAGCAATAGGGTAACAATATATATAAGAGTAGCCATGTATGCGCATGTTTGTTTTTGTTTGACTAACATACCTAAGGTGTTACTAAAATGAATACTTGATTTTGAAGACAAAGTATATGTGTTATGTCGACAACTTGTTGTGAAGATCAATTATGTGCAATCCCTATTTTATTTTGGGCATTATCAAGACTTTGATTGAATATTGAGGCATTTACTTGAATATTATCCCTTTTTGGAAATCCAAAAGTTTGACATCCATATTTAATTATTTGAAATATGTGTACTCTTGTGGATGTTGAACTATTCTATTTAAATGGGTCCTTTGACCTCACATGCTATTCTTTTAATACCTAATGTGAATTATTGACTGAAATGCTAGTCTTTCTACTCTATTTGGTGCATGCTAAATGTTTGATTAGAATATCTAGAATAGTGGTACTTATGTACAATAATACTTATAAAGAGTGTGTGCTTTCACCCGTACTTCTTAGGCTATGATCCTATGATGTTATTGCCCTATTCTAAGTATATTTAGTATATGTTGTTTATGGATGCAAAGATATTGTTTATTTAGAAATTGTGAATGTTGATATGGCAAGATGCTTCTTTTATCTCAAATATTTCTCTCAATAAATATGATATCTAGATCTCATTATTTGACTTTTGTTTAACTTACCTATTTCTATATAGCCCTTTTTCATGGGAACATTTGTTTTATACATTTAACCCAATGTAATGCCTAAATGTTATTTATATGCACATACTTAGTATTTGTTGATGCATATCCTTTTGTTTCCTATTTTCTAGGTGATTTTTGTTGGCTAATCTAGACATCTCATATTATTCTTTGATAATGACAAATATTTCTTATTTGTGGTTTTAACGTGATATCTAAGCGTTTCAGGTATTTAGCACATATTTGAAAAGATTAATCAAGGTCAGAGTATCAAATGAATGAATTATTTCTTGTATTTGCTCATTTATAATGAAAATGTGCAAGTATTTAGAACTCATGTAAAATCAAGCTATGGACCAACTTTACCTTTCCCAAACCTATTCATATAACAAGATTAAGAGTCTAGGATAGGTAGATTAGATTGGAAAAATCATTAGATAGGGTTTCCAAAATTTTGCACACCTATTTACATGGAATTTTTTGTTCGAGAAAATCATCAACTGAGTCAAGAAAATTGTCAAATGAGACTCCCCTCGATCAAAGACTCAGTGCACAAGAAGAATGTTTAGAATAGAATATACTTGCATTGAGTCATTCTCAAACTAATAGTTGGTCGACCGAGACACACCTAGAAAATATATTGTCTACCAACAGTGGACTGTTAAACTAGTTGATTTAAAATGACAACTAGTCATTTAGAAACAAATTTGAGAACTTGAATTACTTGGTAGAACAAATTGTCAACCGAGACACATTCAGCCAAGAAAGTTGTCAACCAAATTGGGTTCTGGATTGGTATTTCTAGAAATGACTAATTTAGTTGTTGCACCTAACTTAACTAAACTATAACGCCTATTTCTCATCCAAGAACCCTCTAGACACTTCCCTAAGGTACCCTAGACACTTGCAATCCATTACTATAAATATTGGTGGTCCTAGGACACCTAAAATACAACTAGCACATTTGAGATACAAGAGTTGTGAGATATTTGAGAAATCTTGAGCTATAGAAATTCACTTGCAATCTTCTATAGCTGTCATATTTGTGTCCTACTCATATCTTCCCAATACCATCATTCATCATTGCCTAATCTAAAGTGGTATTGGTCCATAAGCTTGATATAGGACTTGTTGAGCTACATTGGTGTTCCCCTTTTTCCAATCTTCATTCTCTCTTAGTGAACTGTGGTGAAACTACTCCTAGGAGAGGAAGATGTTTGGGATCTTGCAAGTGAAGGAGTCTTCACATAGGTGCTCTTTTTTTGTCATCAAAGAAGAGGAGATCGGTTCTCTTCCATTGTCCGTCAAAGAAGAGGTTTGTGTGGTACTCTTCAATCGTCCGTTAAACAAGAGGTTTCATGGTGCTCTTCTTTGGTCGGTAAAGAAGAGGTTTTAGTTGCAACAAGTAATTTTTTAATTTGTCCTAACTGATAAGTTAATGAAATTATTTGTTGCAAAATCCTAGTTAGAAACAACTAGGTAGTGGACTGTCAACTTAGATGAGATCACTCTAAATCTTATCTCCGTTTAGGTTGCTTGCCTTTTTCATTTCATTTTTCTTTAATATTTTATAAGGCTCTATTCATCCCACCCCCTCTAGATCCTTTTCATTTGGTATCAGAGCAGGACTTCAAGGATCCATAACTGGTCTTGAAGAATGGGGGACGGAATCCTTAACAACCTCAACTTGAGAGGAACTCATGTGAGAAGGCCACTGGTGTTTGACAGATCAAACTACATGTATTGCAAGATAAGAATGCAATTCTTCTTTCAAGGGATTAGTTTTGATCTGTGGAACATGATCATCATGCCATACACACTTCAGGATAAAGAAATTGAACAATAGGATGCTACTACGGTAAGATAGGAAACTCTAGCTATAAAAGCAATAAGTATAATCTATAGTTCTTTGTCTCCTAATGAACTTTATAGAATCTGTGCATGCAAAATAGCCCATAAATTTTGGAACAAATTTTCTATAACTCATGAATGAATAGCTCAAGTTCAAAATACTAAGATTGGCATGTTAAAACCTAGATTCGAGTTATTTCACATGGAACAAAATGAAACTATTGTTGTAATGTATAGTTGGTTCTCTAATATTATTAATAGTCTAAGTGCTTTGGGTAAAAGTATAAATGAAGATGACCAGGTATCCAAGATTCTTTGGTGTCTGAATCAAAAATATAAATCCAAAATCACTTCCATAGAAGAAGTCAATTACCTCATAAAGCTAAAGATGGAACAACTAATAGGAAATCTGAAGATGCACAAAGTCAATTTTGAGGAAGAAGAGAGAATGAAAGCTGATCAACAAAGAGGATGAAGGAAGGAACTTTCACTCAAAGCTACCTCAATGGCCTCATCATCAAAGGACAACATCCATGAAAGTAGAGATTCAAGAAGCAACAATGAAAAGAATGCCTTAATAGTAAATGATAAGAAGTATAAACATTTCTGTTCTTCTAGGTGCTTCGAGTGTAGAAATAAGGGTCACTTGAAAAATGAGTATCCAAAGATAAAATGAAATAATTAATCCTCAAAGAGAAAGGACGGGGGAACAAGGTAGCTTGGACCAGTCTAGTGATGATAGTGGAAGTAATGAAGAATAAGTTGAATGTCTCATGGCCATGGAAGATGAAGAAGAAGGAAATGATGTAGATATTTTTGAACTCTCGAAACAAGAACTTATTAGTAGTTTAGAAGAAATTCATGCTAAATGCATTAATTGTGAGAAATAAAAGAAGAACCTTACCGAAATGGTTGATGAACTACATAATTATCTAAATGACTTAATTTCTAAAAATGATACCTTAAAGAACTTAAACAAATTACTAAAAGAATTCATTGAAAGCTACAAAGCTAAAATACAACTCTTGAAAGTAACAACAATCTACTAAATCAAGAAAAAGTTGATATACTTTCGAAATTAAAAGATTATCAAACTCAACCTATATTCTGCAACCATACCAACTATGATGCTTTAATAAAAGAAAAGGAAACACTACTTTCCCAATGTAGTCAAGAAAACATATATATAACTAAAAAGGTTGTCGAAAATGATAAGTCAAAATAACAAGTTTCTAGATTAATGCAAGGAAATAAGAGTCTTGACAATATTCTGGATAATGCTCATAAACAAGTGGGAAGAAGAGGTTTAGGATATGTATCTAAAAACCAACATAAAAGGAGACATGTTCCTCAAACTAGAATGGTCTACGTACCCAAAACTAAAGTTGTAAATTCTCAAAATGTTCAAAAGAAAAATGAACAATCTTTTATCACATGTCATTTTTGTCAATGTCTTAGACATTATTCCTTTTCATGTGAACATTAGAAGAAAGGAACTCTTGACATGTTATGGGCTCCTAAAACTCCAACTTAAAAAATAAATAGGACCTTGTTGATATTTGACTTACACTTAATTTTGATTAATATATTTAAGTCTTATCTCAACTAAATTTGGTATTCATTTACATATATCTTATTTAAAATAAATATTCATTTATTTCATTTAAAACAAAATATATTTATTAAAATAGTTAAATATGGAGTTGAACTCGGTCGACAAAGATCTCAATTGAGAAATCTCTCAGTTGGAAAATAGTTTGAACAAACACTTGTGATAACCTCAAATTTGAATATTTCAAATCTTATCTATAGAAAAGTTTTTGGCTCAATAATATGCATTCCACACATAACTGTCATGGACTCTACTTGGGTACCAAAAATTCTTTAATTTGCATGATTGGATGGTAGATAGTGGATGCTACAAGCATATGACTGGAGATAAAAATGCTTACAAGGCACTTGAAAACAAAAAGGGAAGTTCACTCACATTTGGAGACAATAGTAAAGGCACTATCATGGGAATATGTAATAATGGAACTGATCTCACTACTAAAAATGTGTTATTAGTAAATATCTTACATCACAACTTGCTAAGTGTTAGTCAATTATGTGGCAGTGGTTATGATGTGATTTTTAATAAAACATGTTGCAAATTGATTAAAGAAGATACAAATAATGTCGTATGTGAAGGAAAAACAATAGACAATCTATATGTTCCTAGGCCTAAATCTATGAAATCAATTGTTGGTAAATGTCTTGTTGCAAATGATAATAATCAAAATCTATGGCATAGAACATTAGGACATGCAAGTGCTCATGTTATCAAAAGTTAATTAAATACGAATAAATTGTGGTTTACACAAAACTCTTTTGATAATTTTGAAAATTGTGAACCTTGTATTGTAGGAAAACAAAATAAAACTTCTCTCAAACCAAAACAAATTTTTAGTACATCTAGACCTATTGAACTATACACATGGATTTGTTTGGACATATGAAAACACTATCGATAGGTGGAAAGAAATATTTTTTTGTAATTTGTTATGAGTACAATGATATATTTGGGTACATTTTCTTTCTAACAAAGATGATACTATTGGAGTATACATTCAGTTTTGTTTGAAAATTGAAAATTGAAAATCAACTTCAAAATAAAATTTGCACCATTAGGAGTGATCACAGGGAGATAATTTGAAAATCATGCTTTTGAAGATTTTTTATCATCTAAAGGATGTATTCACAATTTTTCTTCTCCTCGCACTCCACAACAAAATGGCTTAGTTGAAAAGAAAAGTCATTCTTTACAAGAAATGGCTGGAACCATGCTATTAGACATAACACACCTAAAATTTTTGGGCTGAAGTTGTTAATATCGCATGTTATGCTCAAAATAGAATCACAATTCATCTACAACTTAAGAAGACTTGTTATGAAATATATTTCTCTAACAAACCAAGAGTGGGTTATTTTAACATCATTATAACTCTGAATATCTTAGACACAAAATATGATAGAGATAAATTTGATCCTAAATCGCAAAAGGGTTATTTTTAGGCTATTCAAATTCAAGTACAGACTATAGAATCTTTGATAATGCCTCTACAGAAGTAGAATAATCAATTCATGTAACATTCAATGAAAATCAAACAAACAATGAAATTGAAAATGATATTTCATAGAAAATTAAATATTTAACCATATCCCCTAAAGAAGATAACAATGTTGAAAATGAACAAAGTGAAAGTCAAAATGATGAATGGCATCAACCCATTTCAATAATAATAAAAGACCATCCACAAGATTTAATAATCGGTGATCCCTTTGATAAAATAAAAACTACATCTTCCTATAGAGACATAGCTAACGCCTCTTTTGTACCCATAATTGAACCTAAAAAGGTTGATGAAGCTATTAAAGATGATTATTGGATAATCGCTATGCAAGAATAATTAAACGATTCATTAAAAGTGATGTATGGGATTTGGTACCTAGACCTAAAGATAAACTAATATCAGATCCAAATGGGTATTTCATAACAAATTAAATGAAGCTAGGAAATTGCATGAAACAAAGCTAGAATGGTTGCACATGGGTATAATCAACAAGAAGGAATTGACTTTGATGAAACCTATGCTCTAGTAGCTAGACTTGAATGAATTCATATGGTATTAGCTCTAGCTACACATAAAACATCAAACTCTTTCTAATGGATGTTAAAAGTGCATTTTTAAATGGAATAATTCAAGAATAAGTTTATGTTACTCAACCTCCTAATTTTGAAGATCCAAAACATCATTATCATGTTTACAAATTAAAGAAAGCACTATATGGTTCAAAACAAGTGCCTAGAAATTGGTATGAACATCTCAAAAAATATCTTTTTGAAAATGATTTCTTTATGGGCAAATCAGATCCTACATTATTATCAAAAAAGTATGAATTAGATTTTCTCATAATTCTAATATATGTTTATCACATTATTTGTGGTGCCTCAAAAGAATCATTTTGCACACAATTTAGTGATATTATGCAAAAAAGAATTTGAAATGAGTCTTATGGGTGAGTCGAAATTTTTCTTGGGTTTTCAAATTAAACAAACTCATTGAGGTATTTTCCTCAGTCAAGAAAAATATACAAAAGAACTATTTAAACAAATTAATATGGAAAACTATAAGAATGTCTCTACTCCAATGGGCACCTTTACAAAAATTGAGAAAGATGAGAATGATGAACCCATTGACAACTCCCTATACAAAGGTATTATTCATAGTTTACTATACTTTTTTGCATTTTGACTGAATATTATGTTTTCTATTTATTATGTGCATGATTTCAATCAAATCCTATGAATTCCCACCTAGTCGTTGTAAAAAGGATTTTATGTTATTTAGCCAGTATAATCAACTATGGTATTTGGTACTCAAGAGATCAACCATTCGACCTTAAGGCTTATACTGATGGTGACTATGTTGGTTGTCGCATTGATCACAAAAGTACTAGTGGTGGATGTGTCTTACTCAGAAAATCACTCGTATCTTGGTTTAGTAAGAAACAAAATATTGTTGGTTTATCTACCATTGAAGCATAATATATGGCATATGGCTCATGTTGCGCACAAGCTTTATGGATGCAACAAGTTCTAAATGACTATGGATTTGCATTATCTTCAACTCTAATATTCTGTGATAAAACAAGTACAATAAATTTAGCTCACAATCCTATTTTACATAGTCATACTAAACATATTGAAGTAAGACAGCATTTTATTCATGATCATATTGCAAAAAATAATATATGTCTTCATCATGTTGATATTGAAAATCCATTAGCTGAAATTTTTACAAAACCCATTATGTTAGAACAATTTAGAGTAATTCAAGAAAAACTAAGCATTATTCCTCTTGAAGATTTTTATTTTGATCTATTTGTTCAATGATTTTATACACAATTAGTATCCCAAATTTCCTCTATTATGAACAAAAATTTCTTAGTCAAGCTCAATCCATCTTCATCGCATAATATTTCTCAAAAATGTCATCTTCGGTCGACAAAATTTTGGACTGAGAATAACCTCAGTCAACAAGTTCCTTGACTGGATACCTCTCGATGGGACCCTTGGCCGATTCTGTGTGCCTTAGTCAAGAACATTCTAGTGAGTCTTCCAACTAATAAAATCATGAACCGAACATCCTTCGGTCATAAACTTTCTCCACCAAGCCTAAAAATTATCATTGTCAAAAATTTGAAATCGTCGACCGAACTAATCATTGAAATCAGTTGTTGGACTTTTTTTTGATGAGTTTGTTAACTAAGAAGCAGTCTTTTTTCTATTAAAAGGCACCAATATGGCCATTCTCTTCACAACTCATTGAGTAAACTTCTCTAGCACCCTTTCAGCATTCCTTACATCTCCCCTTCAATAAATTTCATTACCCTATATTTACTACATCTTCTTTCTCCAAATTCTTGCTCAACTACTTCAAGATGGCACCATGTTCAGCTCATGGGGAAAATAAGGAATTTGCATCCAAGAAGGGGCATTCTACCTCAGCGGCTCCAACACTGACAATCAACAACTGGGTATCCTTCACAAACATTGCTTCTAAAGAAAAGTACATGCACCTCTCTACCAAGACACCTCTTCCTCGTCACCTAATAGAAACAAATAACTTCTCTAACATCCTAAACCTTCCTCACCTCTTCAAAGTCTAAGAACTTCAAGAACTTCTCACCACTTCATTTTTCTTCTCGCATGGGTAGGTTGTCCATGAGTTTAATTCCAACCTTGTTGGGGACACCAACGACCATTACTCATTCACTTCCATGATTAATGGTTAACTCATTCACTTCCATGATTAATGGTTATGTTTTAACTTTTATGAAATTGATGTCTTAGAAATTTTAGGCATAGATACTGTCAAATGTGCTAAATAGGTAGATCTCACAACCGACAATCCTCTCAACAAGCTCTCCACCAATCAACAAGATGCAATCAACCTTAGTGGAATCGAAAGAACCATTTTTGGCCCAAATATCACTCCTCAAGAACAAAGGGGTTCTTACTATGCCACATATCTAACCCATGAAGAGAGGACTGTAAAAGTCATCCCTATACACAACATCTATCATAGAGCTAACAAGACTGAAGTTCCTCGATTTAGGATGCTTCTCATATATGCAATTCTTCAACACATCCCTATCAATTTTATTCACATTATTCCCTCCAAAATTCTTGATTTCTCTGGAAATACACCCTACATAGATTTTGTTTTCCAAATCATTAAACATTCCATTATAATAGGCATAGTTGACTTAGGCTATACCCCTAATTGGTGTGTCCAAATAATAACCCAAAAAACAATTGAAAAAATGGGAATTGACTTTGGGCACAAAAGGGTTAGAACTCAAGAAGGAACATTCCAAGAAGCCATTCCTCAACCTTCTTCATCTTTCCCTAGTTACTACTTTGAAATCCTTGCAAAAGATATCTTTTATCTTAAAGGAGTAGCCTATCAAATTGGGAGACATTTTGACTACAATCACAATGCAATGACCTATCTCAACCAAAAGATGCAATCTTTAACTCCAAATACCCTTGGCATGTATCTCTATGCCTCATACCCTGGGTGTATCTATCCATATAACCCATACATCAACTACACTCAAGTCCCACCTCCACCATACACTGATATTTCCCATCCTCAATACTCCACCATGCAACTCTAAGACATAGCTGCCCATTTCTACTTTGACAGAGAACCCACCTTTCTTGAGGTGTATGCTCTTACCAAGGTTGGTGCATTGGAAATGGGAACTCTTATGCAATATTGTGGTGTTGGACCTTTTAATGGGAAAGATATGGAGGTGGATGAGATCCTCAATTCATTCAAGTGACATATTATTGTAATCATATGGTTATCCTTATGTATCTTTCCTTTTTAGCAACTATGTAATGGTTTCTTTTATAAATGAATTGAGCTTGTTTTAGGTACATTTTTATGACAATTGTGGCTAAATTAGACATTTATCAATAAGGAACATATTAAGGGGAGGTTCTCAATCAAGGGGGTATTCTTTTACTTTTAAAATGACAAAGGAGGAGAATAACTAAAAGAAAAACTTAGTTTCTTGAGTTTTTATGATTTATGTTGAGTTTTTGAGTTGAGAAACACATTGCCATAAATAAATTGGCGCATTTTACTTTGAGAACTGTATGACAATTATGTATCTCTCTAATATAAGTGTGCACACATTTTATGAAACACTTAAGAGAAAGATCACCAAGGTATGAAATTTTCATTTTAAGTTTTTCTTATAGGAATGTTTGTCATCTTCAAAAAGGGGGAGATTGTTGGCTAAATTGGACACTTTCATATTACCTTTTGGTGATGACAAATATTTATTGTTTGTGAATTTAATGTGTTATTTAAGTGTTTCAGGTATCAAACACATATTTGAAAAGATTAATCAAAATCAGAGCATCAAAAGAATGAATTATTGCATATATGTACTCATTTGTAATGCAAATGTACAAATATTTAGAACTCATGTAAAATCAAACTATGGACTAACTCCACCTATCCCAAACCAATTTATATGATAAGACTAAGTTTCTAAGATAGGTAGGTCACATTTCAAATTTATTACAGGTATCTAAAATTTTACACACATATTTATAGGGAATTTTTCCGTCGAGAAAATTGTCATCCGAGAAACCTTTAGTCGAGAAAATTTTCGATCGAGGCTCCCCTCAGTTGAAGACTCACTACACCCAAAGAATGTTTACAATACACTTGCTCAAAGTCATTCATGTTCAAGTAGTTGGTCAACTGAGACACTCCTAGTTGAATATATTGTCAACCAATAGTGGATCGTTAAAATCGTTGGCTAAGAATTTAAAAAGACAACTAGTCGTTTAGAAACAAACTTGAGAACTCAAACCACTTAGTCGAACAAATCGTCGACCATGACATGTATGTTTGAGAAAGTTGTTGATAAAATTGGATTTTGGATTGATATTTCTAGAATTGACTAAATTATGAGTTGCACATAACTTGGCTCAACTATAACGGCTACTTCTCATCCAAGAACTATCTAGACACTTCTTGTACCCTAGCCACTTGCAATCCATTCCTATAAATAGTAGTGGTAACAGGACACCTAAAATACAACTTCCACTCCTGAGATACAAGAGTTGAGAAATAGTTGAGAAATCTTGAGCTATAGCAATCCACTTGCAATCTTCTATAGTTGCCATATTTGTGTCCTACTCATAGCTTCCCAACACCATCATCCATCATTTACTAATATATAGTTGTATTGTCTATAAGCTTGATCTAGGACATTGTTGAGCTACATTGGTGTTCTCTTTTCTCCAATCTTCATTCTCTATTCATGAATTGTGGTGGGACTACTCCAAGGAGAGGAGTTTGTTTGGGATCTCACAGGTGAAGAAGGAGTCTTCATATAGGTTCTCTTCTATGGCCGTCAAAGAAGAGGAGATTGGTGCTCTTCCATCATCCATTAAGAAGAGGTTTGTGTGGTGCTATTTCATCATTTATTAAAGAAGAGGTATGTGTCGTGATCTTCCATGGCCGGTAAAGAAGAGGGTTTAGTTGCAACAATACTTTTGTAATTTGCCTTAACTGATAGATTAATATAATGATTTGTTGCAAAATCCTAGTTGGAAACAACTAGGTAGTGGACTGACATCTTACATGGAACCACTCTAAATCATGTCTCCATTTTGGTCGCATGCATTTTTCATTCCATTTTTGCTTTAATTTTTCTAAGTCTCTATTCACACACACCCCATCTAGATCCTTTTCAATGTTCCTATCACAAAATAATTTATAGCTCAAAATCCAATGTCCAAATGACTAAGAAGTTAATGGATGAAGGATCTGAGATTTAGTCCCTAGCATGGCAATATCAAAGTGCAAATGTGGAAGAATAAAATATTAGCATACATGAACAAATAACAAGATACAAGTACCAACTTTATCTCAACATCCAATACATATTATTAATATCAACATTGTTTATCCCAAGATTTCAATTACAAGTTGAGAGTACAATTTATATAGCTCACCAAGCATATCAACTCCTAGACATCTCTAAACTTAAAACATACATGAAACAAGTGGGTCAGCACACAAGGTGTTGAGTATAGGACAGAAAGATACATATATAAAAATGTTGTTTAAATTTGAAAATATTTTGAAAGTAACAAACAAGAATAAACAAGTCAAATGTTTAACAAAAATGAGAGCCCATGTTTTTTATCATTTTACTCCATTTATACCAACAATATTATAAACCATAAGGCCATTTTGACTAACTTCCTATTGGAAGAATCTGTAAGGGTTCTCAAGATTAGGCTACCTCTTTTCTATGTGAGGGAACTCAAGGCCATCACAAGAGCTAACCATTTTATCGACGTTGTATGCCCTATCTTGACAAATCAAGTAGGGCACCAAGGCTTTTATCCTTGCCCCGAGAATGCAGGTAGGTGCCCAAGGTTTGCATAATGGATTTCTATATTATGTATTCAAGTTATAAAAATTGACAGGACAAACATGGAGTACCAATACTAGAATACTACATGGCAATATTTGAGCTAATAGCCAAGCAGACATACATATCAGTTTCTAAGGAAGAAATTCATAGTAATATAACTATTTAAATCTCATACCTGATTTAGATATTCATAACCTAACTTAACGTTGATCATCTAGCCACAAGCCACACCCAATTAAGCATTAGATTATGTGCATGCATTCGATTCTCATCATTGACCCTAACCAGCTTCATTTTAGGGTTTTTCTTAGATAGGCTCAGAGTTTCTTATTAGTGCATTTGATGATATTTTACTTATTTAAAGTCCATTATAAAGGTGCGCTTCAAGTTTCAATTCTGGTGATATACCATTCATTTTATATGGACATTACAAGATTCAAGTCACTTACTTGCATGTTAGGGTCAAAAGGCTCATAATAAGAAAAACATGGCAAAGTTTCATCAAGTCGAGAGGTCCAATTATAAAAAGTGATTTATATAAATAATATAAAGACATAAGAATCATATATAAAGATTAGGTGGATGTCCCCCAAGGTCTAGGCATCACAATCCAACTTGGTATCAACAAAACAACAACATTCAATATCCAACCTACAAGGCATATCATTAGGGTCCATCATATGACCAAAGTGTGACATCCGCATAAAAGGAATCATAAGGATTAGAGTAGTATGATTTGTAAGTAGAAAGGCATGGGAGTAGCATTCTTATAAACATTGGGGCATAAGAGACAAACTAGTAACACAAGCCACATAAGTCAACCACTAAGGTATTTAGGGTTATACACACCATCATAGGTCAAGATGGGTTGACCTTAGTCCTTAAGGTCACCCAACATCACAATATTACTGATTTAAAAGATCTAATTTAATGAATCACCAAGGGGGTTAACATCACCATTTGAATCAAGTGTATTAAATATCAACATAAAGGGGTCATATTCAAGCATCAAGTGCCATATAGAACAAGATGAGAGTAAAAGGGGAAACATGGGGTGATATTAATGTCATGAGGTGTGAAACATCACTTATTTCAAAGTGATCAAGAAGTTGGTGTCATTAGGAATAATATTAGTACTTTAGTGCAATAGCCATCATTATTATCTAAAACATTTCACATTACAACAACTAAAGTATCAAAAGTGCAAGAATAGGGACCAAGGCTTACATCAAGTTCAAAAGTGAGAAAGTGTTACTCATTTTATGATTAAAGATGTAAAGGTGCATAAAAGATCCCAACTTTATAATTATTATGCTCTAAATATGGTCAAAGTAGTCACAGGTTACATCTTTAGAAAACGAGAGAAAAAGGGATGTATTTTAGGGTCTGAACCATGGCCAAGTTGTACATCTCATCTAGCTAGTCAATTCCCATTTTTGCCTTAGGATGATTGAGTTATGAATTTTGTAAGTTTGCATTCATAGTATATGAAAATTTGAACCACGTTGCCATTTATTGGTTGGCCTATCTCGACAGGTGATCCTTGATTTGACAATTAGGGTCTGCACTCTCTTCCTTATTGGGGCACACGCGACAGCTAACATGGTGTTGTCATGTTGGTTGTGCAGTAAACCCTTCATTCATTAGCCCTTGGTAGGTGATCAAGGAAGAGGGGAAGAGGGAGGCCAAGTGGCTCAACGAGCACCGCCCATGCGTGTCTACCCTAGGATAAACATCCTATGGTCATTCTGCCATGGTTACTGGAGAAGAAGCACCTTGCAGTAGACATGCTTGTTGTGATGAGGAAATCTCATGCCACAGGGCACGATGAGAAAGTGGAGGATGTTCATTGTCTCCTCCAGGGATCCATAAACTCATATGTCGTCTTAGATGGGGTCACTATGAAGAGGATGGGGAGATCCAGTTCCCCCCTTGTGGTGATGGTAGCTTCAAGTGAGCATCTGATGATGGAAGAGAGGGTCACCAAAGAGAGAGGAGGTGAAGGAAAGCATGGAGGGAGAAAAAAGAAATAGGAGAAGGGGCAAGGGGTTTATTCTATGGAAACCAGATCTATGCCAGGATGCATAGTGTATGATCAAGTTAGGGGACACAAGCTTGGTCATTCGATTGGGGTCCTATCCATGGTCCAAGATATCAAGGGTCGAGATAAGTTGAGGTATGACGTGGCAGGTTAGGATTGGTTGGGGATGATTGGTTTGGATCACTAAATGAGTGGGGGTGGAGAGTGCAAGGCATGGCTAGTCTCAATTTGATCCAGCCCATCAAGATGGAAAAGTGTTAATAAGAAACTAAATCAAATATAATTCAATAAATGTTTATATAGTCATAACTTGAGCTAGGTAAGTCTGATTGAGATAATCTTTACACCATTGGAAAGATAATTGAGCCTCTACAACATCAACTGCATTAAAGAGCAAGGTTGATACAACTATGAGCTTTAATTTATCTTGTAATATGGTTATGAATTAAACATAGTATCTAGTTCAATTATGTAAATTTAAGTCAGATATTGTAAAATTAGTCATTTATGTGGCTGTAATAGAGTATCACAACCCTAAAATTATGAAATTGATATCAAGTTAAGTGAGAAGGGCACATCATGATAAAGGGAGAGTATAATAGAGTACAAAGAAATATAGGTTGTCACATTTCCCCTTCCACCCATGTGTTAGGTACATTAAAGGACAAGGACTCAGGAAGATCACTTCCATGACATGGACTTAAGGATACTTGGAATGGCTGAGTTACCCTTTGTAGTTGGCTTTAGATGCAATTCGATATATACCTTTTTATTATGACATGCCATCTTTTATAGTGAGGAACAATCTTAGATATATTACCATGTATCTTTGTAATAGTTTTGTCTCCTCTACTTATTCAGTACCATGATTTTTAACATATATATCATTTGGGAAACAATCAAATTCCTATTTTCCTCCACTTTGTCGAAGAGGTTGGTTTTTTATTTCTCCATTTAGTAAGAAGTGGATCCCCTCTCAGGTCCCACTCTTTACAATATGGTATCAGATCAAAAGTATCTAGTAACTTGACTATTTCAAGTTATCCCACGGTATTCCTTAGTTAGGTAGCTAAGTAATCAACATACATTGTTGGTATGCCTAACACGAAGTCATAGAATACCAACTGGTGTTGCAATCCCTAGCTAATTCGGTCATTACCACTCCCCAAACTATCTATGTGGTTGGGACTTAGTCCCTAGTAATTGTAATCACCCTAATTCTCTTTTTGGTGGTGTAAATGTTACCATGTAGGAATTGACCCTTATAGTGTTTGATTCCTATTTCTTATTATCCATGAGGTTATCTTGAACCTTATGAAGTGTAGGTTGATTTGAACACCCATAGCTAGGAGTAATTTTGGTTATTACCTTAGACTCCTTTCTTTTGTTGTTGTTCCAGCATGCTTAGCATGCGTTCACTTTGGTTATTGAGCATGCATGAATTATAAAAAAAATCATGATTAAGTAGTAGGGTTGGGATGATTCCCTTGATATTAAATCATATTCTAAAATATCTCAAATATGGTTAGGCATTCATTACCTTCAACGTGAAGTATCTCAGCACATCTATGCCCCAAGGCCATCTTAGGGTTTGATACCATACTCATTGAGCTTGTTATACCTCATACATGAGAATTAGTCGACAAAGTTTATATATTTAAATAGATATCCTTAAGTTTTCACTTCTCTCATATCCAATAGTGTACTTGCTTCATCTAGTGATTGATATGAGTAGCTTGACTATATAGGTTGCCTTATCTTGTGAAGTCACAAGTAATAGGAACCCCTAAATCTCTTCCTATGATGTTGGATGATTATATGACTTCCCTATATCTTGAGATGAGGTAGTGTAGATTATGTTTAATAGTGACATGGGGAATGGTGGATGTTGTTCCTTATTAGGGTTTGATAGAAGTTTCATAATAAGAAACCCTTCTCCCTCCTATGCTATGTATTATAGATGTAGTCATATACCCTTTTAGTGTTGGAAGAATTAGGTCATCTTAATGTAACATACTTGAATCTCAAATCTAGCTCAAACATTCCCCTACTTGGGACAATTTATGTTAATATAACATTAAATAATATTTCATCAAATTAGATTAAATAATAATATTTAGAGTCAAGAAAATACAATGTTTCAAAAAATAACCATAATGTGATGCTAATGGTTAATTACTTAATTATGTCTCTATTGGGAGTAGATGATATATAAATTCACCTATTAATTAGTTTTGACCTTAATTTGTCATACCAGATTCATATTAAGTCCAAGGATGAAAGGAAATAATTAAAACACAAAATAATATTTCAAATTGATTAAAAGGAACATAAATGTATTAAATGTGTATTTCTCTATCAAATAAAGAGATAAAAATCAAATATATTTTAAAAGAAGAAATTCATGATAAAATTGGGTTCAGAACATCATAATTAGCTTATATAGAAGTTTCATGTTAATGGGACATCATTTGACAATTCAATTTACCATTTGAAGATCTAAACTTCATTCACATTATTACATTTGCATTAGTTAGACTTATTTCCCTTTTTCTACTTAAACTCCTAACCATGTAACACCTGCTCGTATGTAGGTCATCTCTCTCACAAGGACCACAGTTGTTGTAACCGTGGGAATTTCTTCTTGTCTCCCTAGTTCTCTGTCTTCCTCTTCTGTTACTTCTTCTCCCTCTATTCCCACATTTCCTATTTCTCCTCTACCCATCATCCACCACCCTCCCACCATCTTCTCTTCCCTCTACACTGTATGTGGGTTCTCTGTTGATGCAGCGATAGTGCCTGTAACGGCACCATCGTTCGCCCTCTTCTTCTCTTCTTGTCTCCTCCGCTCTATTTATTTCCTTCTTCCTCTCCATTTCCTTCTAAACATATCCCCAAACACTAATCGCCACACTTTCTTTATTCCTAGCGTTTATCACCTTGTCCATTCAGCAACATCACCTCAGAATGCAGTGATCTTCTCTAACTTCAAAAAAGTATGAAACTCAAGCAAAGGTTACAAAACATACCCTAAATATTAATAGATGCACAAATATTTATATTTACATGTCATGGTAAGTAGAAAAACAAATCCATATTATAGGCATATACATAACTATCTATATGTTTGTAAACACACAATTAATAGTAAATTAGTTAAATTGGTAGTTATAAGCAAGAAAATTATGCATAGAGATCATATTTCTATTATATACTAGACCCTAGACTCGTCGAATTGGAGTTTTTCATTGATTAATGTCTTGTGTAACCTATATCCTCGACCTAGTTGACCAAATTGAGATATATGATAAAAATAGAGAGCATGATATTATAAGACCTAAATTGGGAAAAATAAATACTAACCACACATAATATACCTAGCCATACTTTAACTTATATACCTAAGAAGGGATCTAATAAACAAAATGGATGTCAAATGGAGCACATGTTCATTTACAAAGATTAACAACCCTAATATGACATTGAGTGATTGACATTAGGATAATAACTATATACATATAAACAATTTGAGAATGAATACACGTGTTTTATTTATCTCGACTGACATAAAATAATATACTTCTAGGAATAATAGATGACATAGTGGACCAAGCACCTTATTAGAGTTAACTTTTAGGCGCATAAGGTATGTACTCCTCTCCATTTATAATTGGGCATTATATGACTAAATTTTCCCATAGGTTGGACTTATTATTATTCTTTTAAAATTACTATTATCATGTTTAATTGGTTCAAGGATCCCACCTACTATTCTGTTTAAATCATGCCACATATGTTTGTGAAAGGTGTATCTTGCCGCTCTATTTATGCATGTTACATAATTTGACTGATTTAACTATCGTAGATGCTTATACGTAACCATTAGTGTGCCACTTCCACCTTGATATATACAAAGGCGTGCTATTTCTGCCTAAGGTATGCTACTTACACCCATTTTGCATAGGTCAATGACCCACTGGTGTCTTGGCCCTACTATAGTTACTTTAGTCCAATATATCTACATGTGAATGATTATGGTTTTTGTGATATTGTGAATGGTAAATGGCAAGATGTGTTATCTCACTTTATTTATGTATATGCCTCATTCTTTTGGAATTCATTTTCTTGATATATCTATTGTTGGAACTTACCTATCTTTTTATGACCCTCCTTTTTATGGTAACATCTCTTTGCTCTTTTTAATCCATTTAAATGCCCAAAATATTGTTAAATATACATAGTCAGCTTTTTCTGATGCATAATCTTTTATTTGCTATTTTTTTGGGTGTTCCCTCTACCTAGGTGTAGGTGCTTTATAGGGCAGAGACTTAGGATCATCTTGAGCTCATTGGTGAACTTAAGGACAACTTGAGATAGCCTTGTTACTCTCTACTATGGGCTTATGTGTATATAAATGTAACCTTTTCATTTAATGTACCACCCTTAGGGTGAGAAGTTATGTACATGGAAACATTTTGTAACTTTGTAAATGGTTATGCTTTCCACTGCTTATATATTTCATGGCACGTGTTTATATCATTGAGTGGGCCCTTTATCGAGTCCCACTCCTTACAGTATGGTATCAGAGACTAAGAAGTAATTAATTAGACCATTTCAAGTTATCCTAGATTGTTCCTTAGTGGGTAGACGACCCTTTAGAGGTTGTTGTCAGAACTAAACCTGAATTGTTCCTACCAATTAGGGTTTCACCTCCTATCCAATTGGTGGTATATATGTATCCCAAACAATGTATGTTTATGACCTAGTTTTGGGTAAACTCTTATCATTCGTACCCTTCCCTTCTAAGTATAGCTTTCTATATGTAAAGGTTGACTCTCTAAGGAAGTAACCTCTACCTCCCGCCTTAGGGGAGACAATTCATCTACTATAGAGAGTAGGTTGACTTGAACTCACATAATTGTGTGTAACCTAGTACAAGTAATTAAGCCTTTTGCTTTTGTTGTTTTCTAGCATGCCTATGAAACACACATTATGTGGACTGAGCATGCATGGATACAGACCTTGAATATTGAAATGACTTTAAGATTTTTGATATGTTTTATGATAGTATATGATGATATGATCTAGATCCTTTAAGGTTAGGTTTGTCTTTCCTACAACATGGAATTTTATCTCAACATGGTTTTGATTGAGACTAGCCATCCAAGGGTTGGATGCTATCCTAGCTAAACTTTCAATATCTCATTAATTAAGGTTTGTTGAAGTAAGATATAGGTCTCAATTAACAATCCTTAGGATTTCATACCTCGCATGCCCATATGGTAGTAATGTTGCTTACCCTTGTTCTATAAAGGAATGATCATGTGATTGGATCAGGTAATAAAACTATGTGCCATGTTATTTTTCCTGAGGACATATGGAGGCACAGTCATGTTTGGAATCTATAGTGGATACTCTTTATCTTGAACTAAATGTACAACAACATTGACGTTACATGAGGTAGGTACATCTAGGGTTGATCATTAAAGAGTTGACCACTCTTTCATCGCCAATGTGTAATTAATTTTATCTGATGTGTGAGATGAGTAGTTTGACTATCTGGTTCATTGGGCTTGTAATGACACCATGGATGTAGACCAACTAGGGAAGCAAAGAATCAAATCTCTTCTTATTATGTTACCCAATCTTATAAATTAATGATGTTTTGGGAGTGATGGCCTAAGTTACCATTAAGAGAATGGTGAAATAATGGAAATCGTTCCTAGTAAGACTTACTAGAAGTTAACTGCATGCTAGAAGAAACATGTATCCCCTACTCATCTAGAATTTGGATATGCTTGTTGTATTCCTTGATGATGTGTGTAGAGAAGCCTCTTTTACGAAGATGAAGTGGAGTTAGGGTGATAGTATATGGTGTATGTGGTAGAAAGTGGTTGACTTAGTTCTCAAATTGATTTTGGCACCATTTTGGATTAACATTGCAAGATTTTCATCGTCAAACTTATTTTCATTATTAAATTATATTTATATATTTAAAAAAATATTTCAATCATGGTTTTGGAACCAATTCACCACCACAATCAATTTGCAGTAGTAGATAGGCCCTTTAGTGAAGAAATTGATGACTTACATGTTCAACTCCTGACCCTAGGCATAAGTGTGATATAGGATTTTAGAGAAAGAAGAAAAAATATAATAGATATAACCTAGTAATCTATCCCTCTCAAATCTCTATATGGTTAGATAGGTCCTTTTAAGGGGTGGAGCATTGTACACTTGGGTTTGTAATGTAATTTAATGAATAGTTGAAATAAATGGTTATTATAATAGGAAACTCTTGGGTAACTTCTGATAATAATGCCAAACCCTTATAGACACTGCTAGATGAGGATGGTGAGTAAGCATTTCTAATTATGCCATCATAAATGTTACTTTGGTAAAAAAAAATCTTGACTAATTCCAAAAGGATGAACTTCATTCATATAATCTAATTAGTTAAATAGAAGTAAAAATGATCAATACCCCTAATTGTATAGGAATGTAAAGTTTAGGGTGATTGTATGCTAGAAGTGAAGCTGAGTACACCAACAATGTAAAAGAAAAAAGAATTGAACTCTCATATTTCCACAAATATATAACAAGCAAAAGTGAAAATGTACTATATACATATCAAAGCATGTGTAATGTAAAGGACATACATAAATCGTGGATGACTAATTCAATAAATTGCATAGGACATTGTATAGTGATCAACACGTATGGTGGGTGGGTTATGTTAGGACTCACTACATTGACTCTATCTAGTGAATTAGAAACTTATAATTTGTTACAAGTTATAGCTTAGAATTTTGGGCTCTAGCTTGGCAGATCTCAGGGACAAAATATGCTTTAAGGGTCGGAGTATTGTTACATACTCAAATCTCAAATCCATCTCAAGCATCCCCCTACTTGGAACCATTTATGTTAATATAACATTAAATTATATTTTATCAAATTAGATAAAAGAATAACAATTGGAGTCAAGAAAATACACTCAGCAAATAACCATCATGTGATGTTAATGGTTAATTACTTAATTATGTCTCTATTGGGAGTATATGATATATAAATTCACCTATTAATTAGCTTTGACCTTAATTTGTCACAATAGATTCATATTAAGTCCAAGGATGAAAGGAAATAAATAAAATATAAAATAATATTTTAAATTGATTAAAAGGAACATAAATGTATTAAATATTACAACTTATTCCTAGCTTTACTGGTAATCCTAGAGATTTAAAATAATCTTAATGCTTGTCATATTTTTATTAGTAATTTGTTATCTTTTGCTTTATATTAACTTTGGTAATCTTAAATACTTATTTGAGAAACTCATAATCATGACTTAAGCCTACTATAAAGATCCAAGTTGGAGTAACATAGCATTAACCCATACATGTGTGCAAGAAGAGAGTTAATGATATTGGAGGAAATAATTAATAAATGGTTTTTAATTTGAGAATATTATCAAAATGATATTTTAGTATTGTAGAGAATTTAATTAAGAATCAAATAAAAAAAAGAATGAACCAAATCAGAGTTAAAATGAGAGAGTTATGCCCTTTTTAGTAAACATGTACTGAGTATCGCGACCGACGTTGTGTCGACACCACGACCACGACCGACGCTGCGTCGACACTGTGACCGTGAGGGATGTTGCGTCGACACCACGACCGCGACCAACGTTGCGTCGACACCGTGACCGCGACCGCGACCGACGCTGCCCAGGACACCCAATCGTAAAACGATCATATCTCGAGCAATACTTATCTGTTTTCAACGAAACAAAGTGTTTTGGAACTAAGATTCGATCCTCTATCATCCCAGATACCTTACACTAAGAGTGGGAGACCTGAAAGGTGATTTTTGGGGTAATTTTTGAGGAAGAACGTGAAGAACAGTAGGAATCCAAAGGGGTTGCTATAGATTTGATTTGGTAAGTAGGTTTATCCATTAATTCTTCCTTCTCTTCATTTTCCCTTACTCGAGATCCCTAATCTAGCGATTTTTAGGTTTGGCTTAACCTCTGATCTTTATCTTCTAACTACAACAGGCCATCTTTAGGACCGGGAAACACATTAAAAGATTGTTTCGAACGAGATCTTGAGGTTTAAAGCTTGATCCTGACTCGTGTGAGCTAAGATCCAAGATTAGTTGGTGAAAGGCTAAGATCAGTGATCTTGGATGAAGTCTTTGAGTAAATAATCATCTCTTAACCCTGATTTAAAGTATACAAATTCAAATAATAGTTTCCAGTGTTTGATTCTTTCTCTATGTTATTTGTGATGGTTTCAATAAATATATTTGGTGAATATCAGTAGTTGAAATGCTTTATTAATCATATTATTAGTGATTTATTACCATGTTGAAAGTTGTCATGTGAATTGTCGTGATTCGACAGGTGATGAATGTGTAAATTGAGGCACCAGAAAGACAGGTTGCCCTAGTTCATGTTTTAAGAGTTGGAGTATGGTTTGTGAGATATATGAAAATTATTAAGGGATTTATTATTTAAATGCAAAACATTTAATTGTCAGAAATAGGGTAATCATTAGCTATGATGATGATACTTGTTATATTAACTAAACATCACTAGACATTAGATGCCATGGAGACTGTAGAATCCTCACAGGATGACGCCTACGCTGTGGGGAGGAAACAGTCTCTCAACTGGAGGTAGTCCAGATCGAGGTAAGCCAGAGTGTACCAGTAGGGTGTGGGGGTTTTGACCAGTAGGGCAAACTCCTTACAGTTGTGTGGTACCCAACACCAACCAGGGATGTCAGTGGTACATGTGCTACAAGTTTTAGTGATCAGTGGTCGGTAGGTCCACTGATGCACTTTAAGCCTAGGGGTTTTGACTCACTGTCTGAGTACCCAGGTTGAGAGGTGGAGTCTGAAATATCCGTCCGCTCCCATTAGCTGTCGAGAGGCAGACGTGCCGATGCCAGTTGCAGACGTGGTATTGAAATTAAAGACTTACGAACCTGGGCATGCTTCAAAGTCTTGTACAGTGAGATCGTAGCTTGTTGCGATACTTTCACATGTTGTGGTACACCTCATGTGGGTCCAGAGGCATAATAAATAGATTTAAAATAATGTAAATTATTAAGCTATCTTTTTATTGTATTAAATATATATACTATTGCCATGTTGAGTGAATTACAATTTTTAAACGGCCATGTTTACATGATTGCATTTAAGTTCTATTACTTGTAAACATCAAAAATATCTAGGTTACATGTTGATTCTCTACTCACTGAGCTAGTAGCTCACCAACCTACTGAACAATTTTTCAGGTAAAGGATTAACTCTTCCTGAGGAGACGGGAGCCAACTTTTATCAAGAGTAGCACAGAGGTCTTGAAAGAAGAGTAATTAGAATAGTTAGAGGGTCTCTTATCCTTCCTCTGGATCATGGGATTGAAAGAGTGACAAAAGAGAGAAGTTTGAAATGTAATGTACATGATGTATATTAAGTGTGAAACTCTTACTTCTTGTAATAAGACAAGTTTTGTTGTATCTTGTTGTTATATTTAATCAAGACTTATCGTCCAGTAAGTGTTATTACAATATATTTTAGAAAAAAATGGCGGATATTTCATCAAAATTATGTCATAATCTCATGATTAGTGGTAATCGTGGGATGTGGGTGTAACATTAAATGTGTACTTATCAAGCAAATAAAGAGATAAAATACTAAATATTTTTAAAAGAAGAAATTGATGATAAAATTGAGTTCAGAACATCATAATTAGCTTATATAGAAGTTTCATGTTAATCGGACATTATTTGACCATTCAATTTAATTACCAGTTGAAGATCTAAACTTCATTCACATTATTACATTTGCAATAATTAGACTTTCCTTTTTCCGCTTAAACCCCCAACAATGTAACATGCACTTTGTTAAAAGACAAGGTAATGGGGTAGCTCATGCCTTGGCTTCAAATGCCTGTCAGCTCGAAGGTTCTCGTAGTATACTAGAGAACTTTGATGATGATGTTGTAAGACTATCTTTGAAAGATATTAATATATAAGAGGGCGCCTTTTATCAAAAAAAAAAAAATGTAACACTCGCTCAAAAAAAAAAATTTGTAACACTCGCTCGTCTACAGGTCCTCTCTCTCGCGCGGAGCACGGCTTCTGTAGTGCCGGGCGTTTCTCCTTCTCCCCCTAGTTCTCTGTCTTCCTCTTCCGTTCCTTCCTCTCCCTCTCTGCCCACATCTCCTACTTCTCCTCCGCCCGTCATTCCCTCACCCTCTCTACTTCTTCTCTTCCCTCTATATTGTCTATGAGTTCTGCGTTGGCGCAGCTATAGTGCCTGTAACGGCACTGTCGTTCTTCCTCTTCTTCTTCTCTTCTCATCTCCTCCTCTCGATATATTTCCTTCTTCCTCTCCATTTCCTTCTCAACCTATCAATGAACCCTAGCCGCCACACTCCCTTTCTTCCTAGCGTTGGTCACCTTGTCTGTTTAGCGTCATCGCCTCAGAGTGCAGCAATCTTCTCTGGCTTCATCAATCACCAAAAAGCCAGACAGTCACTTCATCCTTCTCTGCTGGATCCAGTCCCCCTCACCAGTTACTTTATTGTTGTGAGAGTCATGGCAGCAGTGATATCCATCAACGGTCCTTGTAACCCCGCAAGCACTGAGAGAACCATACTATGTCCGTAAGAGGCCTTGTGCCCCTAAGTCTAGCCACCATGATTGCAGATGATCGGGCCAGCTGGAAATTGTGAACAGTTCTGAATCTAGGGATTCCACTGCCACCTCATTGTCCTTCTCAGTCTCTCCCGCTCCCTCCAGTAAATGGCCAATGACCGCTGATGATTCAGGCGGCAACCACCTGGTTGACAACTCGCCAACAACCTCCACCAATCGTCAGATGATGGCATTTCTCCTATACTTCCCTGTCACTGATGAACCTAGGTCCCACCTCCACTTGGACTCCCCAGTGGAAACCAACCAGATGTTGCAACCTCAAAAAATCTCTCTCTACAGCCTTTCAGATATGGTCGGTGCTCCACAAATCAAGGGTGGATTCAGTAAAAATCGGGCATTGTGGACTCATTGAGCCTTGACGTCAACAGACCACCCACTATAAAGTAGGATAATGTTGAGACTCTGACTGATGTTTGAGGACCACTCAGAAACTCTGACAACATGAGGTCAATGATCCCTCCCAACACTTTTGACCAAGCAACAATCAAGGAAACGGATCAGTCCCAATAGGTTTGCTTCTTGTTGAGTCTACTTTCTAAACAAATCAAATCATGAGGCTTAATACCTAGGATGGTAATTATCTAGGTTCCTAAGTCGTTGGTTTCATGATATACCTAAATATTAACATGGTTGATATAAAGGACAATACATGTAATTGGATAATAATTGAATTTAAAAACTAACTAACTTGGAACGGATAGTTCTTTAGAAGTATGCAAGATACAGGCAATCGTGAGTAATTAATTGGAATACTAAGTGGCTTGACCCTATGATAGGTATGCGTTGGCGTATTGGAATAAGAAAATGATGAGTATGAAACTCAAGAAAAGGTTATAAAACATACCCTAAATATTGATTGATGCACAAATATTTATATGTACATGCCATGGTTAGTAGAAAAATAAATCAAACTCATAAGCATATACATAACTATCTATATGTTAGTAAGGACGTAATTAATAGTAATTTAGTAAAATCGGTAGTTATTAGCAAGAAAATATGCATAGAGATCATATTTCTGTTATATATTGGACCCTAGACTCCTCTAATTGGAGTATTTTCATTTATTAATGTCTTATGTAACCTATATCCTCGACCTTGTTGACCAAATTGAGATATATGATAAAAAGAAAGAGAATGATATTACAAGCCCTAAATTGTGAAAAATGAATACTACTAAGCACACATAATATACCTAGCCATACTTTGACTTATATACCTAAGAAGGGATATAATAAACAAAATGGATTTCAAATCGAGCACATGTTCATTTACATATATTAACAACCCTAATATTACATTAAGTGATCGACATTAGGATAATAACTATATACATATAGACGACTTGAGAATGAAAACACATGTTTTATTATCTCGACTGACATAAAATAATATACTTCTAGGAAGAAGAGGTGACATAGTGAGCCAAGCACCTTATTAGAGTTAACTTTTGAACCCGTAAGGTATGTACTCCTCCCCATTTATGATTGGGCATTATATGACTAATTTTTTCCATAATGAGGTAGCTTTTGAAATACTTGCTCTTGTTCCAATTGATTGGAAAATCATATACTCACAGCTAGACTTATTTTTATTCTTATAAAATTACTATTATCATGTTGAATTGGGTCCATGAACCCACCAGCTATTGTGCTTAAATCATGGCACATATGTTTGTGAAAGGTGTATCATGCCACTCTATTTATGCATGTTAGATAATTCGACTGATTTAACTATCATAGATGCTTATGCGTAACCATTAGGGCACGCTATTTCCACTTGGGTGTGTTACTTCCACCTTGATATATATAGAGGTGTGCTATTTCTACCTAGGGTGTGCTATTTCCACCCATTTTACTTAGGCTAATGAACCACTGGTGTCTTGGCCCTACTATAGTTACTTTAGTCCAATATATCTACATGTGAATGATTTTGATTGTTGTGATATTGCCAATGGTAAATGGCAAAATGTGTTATCTCATTTTGTTTATTTATATGCCACATTCTTTTGGAATTTATTTATTTTAAATATTTCTTGTTGGAACTTACCTATCTTTTGATGACCCTCCTTTTTATCAGAATAACTCTTTGCTCTTTTAACCCATTTAAATGTCCAAAATATTGTTAAGTGTACATATTTAGCTTTTGCTGGTGTATACTCTTTTATTTCCTATTTTTGTGGGTGTTCCCTCCACCCATGTGTAGGTGCTTTATAGGGCAGAGACTCAGGATGATCGTGAGATGATGGTGAACTTAAGGACAGTTTGAGATAGCCTTGTTACCCTCTACATATGGGCTTATGTGTATATAGATGTAACATTTTCATTTCATGTACCACCCTTAGGGTGAGTGATGTTGGTATTTCATATCATCTTTTAGATCATGTTTGGTTGCATGTCCATGTTGTTTTGACTCAATTATCACTCTCATTCATGCTAGATTCTATATTTTTAGCTATTCTTACTTCTCTCATGGTTTGGATTGTAGGTACTACATTTTGAAATGCAATGATAAGGAATATATCATATTATCACTTATTGGATCACTCTTCAAGTATCTACATGTTTTGGGGTTCGAAACTGTGCAAATACCACTTTTTACGGTATGTAAAATTGACCTACACACTGTAAGTTATGAGCAGAATACACAGCAGCCCAGAACATCCCAGAACAGCCATTGACACGCCGTGTCTTAAAAAGACACCACGTGTCTTAAAAAGACACGACGTGTCTTATTAAAGACAACAGTGTCTCAGTCCAGAAATTGAATGTAGAACTCTAGATTCGCAGCAAAACGACATGTCTTTAATAAGACACGACGTGTCTTTAATCAAAAACTTGTTAGTTTGTTACACTAATGAGTTTCAATCATAAGAATGATCTTTTACTCAACTAGCTATTTCCCACAAGTACATGAGAGTAGTTGTAGTCGAGGTCAAACACAAGGAGCGTTGGTTAGCTAGGCACAAGAGTTATGATTTTCAATAATCCAGATCGTTGTACACTAGATGATTGGATTAAAACAACTACATTATAGATTTAAAACAAAATAGTAAATTATCACTTAAGAAAGGTTAAGATTTAGATTTAGGAGGATCCTAGACTTGGTATTTTACTATCACATCATAGCTTATAATAAAATACGAATTTAAACATGTTAATTAACTTGCAAAGGAGGTTTGTAGTCATCACTCACCTCCCAGTGAAGTGATGATGATTCTAACTCCATACATCACTCTCGTGTATGTATTTCATTTTGAATCACAAACCTTGCTCCTCAACTTAATCCCATCCACTCTCACGGTCAAGGAAAAGTTGCTAAAAGAGTAACTCCATACTCTCAAACACATCTTCTCATATTATGAAAGAAAGCATAAAGCATGCAAGTATGATGGTCAATCACACAAATAAGCATTTTAGATCTGAAACAACTCTTGGAACATGTAAGAAACTAACATTTAGTATGAAATTCATATGTTCATACAAGCTATGACTTGGGAGTTACTCTCCCATGTCCAAGATTTAGATTCTACTCATCCATGGCAAGAGAAAGAAGGTACAAGCTGCAAAAAATATCAAAGGACATAGTAAAAGAGTAGAAAGAACTAGTATGTCTGTGAGAAGTAGTAGAACAAAGAAGAACTCTAGCTCCTTTCTTGTTGCACTTTCTCCAAATTTCTTCACTCCCTAGCAGATAGAAGAGGAAGAAGATGATCCTTGTTGCAAATAATGAAGAAGAAGGAAGAAGAAGAGGGTTCTCTCTCGAGTAACCACCTCCTATCTCCCTTGGTCTCCTCCAACTTCTCTTGGACTCCCTCCAGTCGAGTTGCCCTCCCAAAAGTCCATCCTAAGCTGTCATAAGTGTCCCAAAATGAGTTGGGGTCGTATTTATAAGTGTGAGACAATTAAATTTGTGTTTGAGTGAAATTTTGCAGGGCACACGACGTGTCTTTTATAAGACACGGCGTGTCTTATGCAATAACTAAAGTTTGGATCGAGTTCTGAGAGGTTACACATGTCTTTAATAAGACACGATGTGTCCCCTGCAGATTTCACTCAAACACAAATTTAACTATCACACACTTATATATACGATCCAACTCATTTTGGGACAATTATAACGGCTTAGGGTAGACTTTTTGGAGGGAAACTCAACTGGAGGGAGTCCAGGAGAAGTTGGAGGAGACCAAGGGAGATAGGAGGTGGTTACTTGAGAGAGAACCCTCTTCTTCTTCCTTCTTCACTATTTGTAGCAAGGATCATCTTCTTCCTCTTCTATCCTCTTGGGAGTGAAGAATCTGGAGAAAGTGCAGTAAGTAAGGATGGAGCTTGACTTCTAGCCAGAGTTCTTCTTCATTCTACTACTTCTCATGGACATACTAGTTCTTTCTACTCTTTTACTATGTCCTTTGATGTATATGTAGCTTGTACCTTCTTTCTCTTGCCATGGATGAGTACAATATGAATCTTAGACATCGGAGAGTAACTCCCATGTCATATCTTATATGAACATATGAATTTCATACTAAATGTTAGTTTCTTGTATGTTCCAAGAGTTGTTTTAGATCTGAAATTCTTGTTTGTGTGATTGGCCATCATACTTGCATGTTTTATGCTTTCTTTCATAATCTGAGAAGATGTGTTTGAGAGTATGGAGTTACTCTTTTGGCAACTTGTCCTTAACCGTGAGAGTGGATGAGATTAAGTGGAGGAGCAAGGTTTGTGATTCGAAATGAAATACATACACGAGAGTGATGTATGGAGTTAGAAGCATCATCACTTCACCGGGAGGTGAGTGATGACTACAAACCTCCTTTGCAATTTAATTAACATGTTTAAATTCATATTTTAATATAATCTATGATGTGATAGTGAAATCCCAAGTCTAGGATCCTCCTAAATCTGAATCTTAACCTTTCTTAAGTGATAATTTACTGTTTTGTTTTAAATATGAAATTTAGTTGTTCTAATCCAATCATCTAGTGTACAATAATCTAGATTATTGAAAATCATAACTCTTGTGCCTAGCTAACCAATGCTCCTTGTGTTCGACCTCGACTACAACTACTCTCGTATACTTGCGGGAAATAGCTAGTTGAGTAAAAGATTATTCTTATGATTGAAACTCGTTAGTGTAACAAACTATAACAAGTTTTTGATGTCATTACCGGGGAGCATCGGTATTCTTATTAGAGTAAGAGTTGTTGATAAGTAAATGAGACTAGACCACAACCTTCATATCCACCATCATATCCATAAATCATAATTCATCATGATCATCATAATTTATTGTATCTTCCATGTTTGTTTTTGTATCTCACTCACCTTGTTTATTTACAGGAGCATATGGGGTGTTCATTAAAAAATCCTTGAACCGCACATATCTCTACATTCAAAAAATGAACACTTCATTTGCATCCCTCATGGAGCAAGGAGTGAAACCCAAACATGTATGGAGGAATCACAACCCACACAACCATCATCCATGTCACCACCATCCAAACAACATTCACCCATGCCACCTTCATCCACATCACCTTCATATGAACCACCCTCATCCATGCATCCTTCATCCGCACCACCATCATTCACACCTAATTCACCATCATCATATACACCACCAACACCCATACCACATACACCACCACCATCTATGCCACATCCACCTAATCCTCCAAATCTACATGAAGAACTAGTCAAGGAGGATGACCTTCCTCTTAAGGACTACTTTGGTACAATTGCAATGAACATGAGTGGGCCTATTAATATTTCAAAATTTGAGGCTGAGGAGTTTTCTATCAACCCAGCCATCATACAATTGCTACAACTAAATGAATGTGGAGGGACACCAATGGAGGATCCAAACCTCCACATTGTTGAATTTTTGTAGTTGCTAAGCACCATAAAGATAAATGATGTTCCTACTGAAGGGATTTGCCTAATCCTTTTTCCATTCTCTCTTAGAGATAGATCCAAGGCATGGCTCTATACTTTGCCAAAAAAGTCAATCGACACTTGGGAGGAGCATCTAAAGGTCTTTTTGGTAAGATATTTTCCACCTTGCAAAACTTTACAGCTGAGGAGTCAACTCATCAATTATTCTCAAAGGGATGGAGAGACCTTATATGATACATGGGAGAGGTTCAAAGAACTTCAACATCTTTGTCCACATCACGGTCTTAGCAATTGGCTTCTATTGCAATCTTTCTACAATGGTTTTTGCTACAATACAAGATTATTTATTTATGCAGCTGCAAATAGATATCTAATGAAAAAATCTTATGGAGAAGCTTATGATATTATTGAAGATATGGCAGCAAACCATTGTCAATGGAGCTCGGATACAAGCCACCATCCATCTTATTCAGCTACTACATCTGAGATACAAGTGGGGAGTCACATGGTTGATGCTACAGACATAATTGCAGCAAAGCTAGATACTTCATCACAAAGGTTTGAGAAGCTAAGCACACAACCATTTCAAGCAGCCAATATTATTTGTGATGCATGTATGTTGCTTAGACACTCATCTTCTATATGTTATGCTTCTTCTATTTATTCTCCAATGGACTACACTCCACCGGACTTCTATAGCAATGTGAACCCAAATTTCATTCATCTATAGCAACCACAAGTAACTTCTAGATTAGAGTCCATGATTGCAACATTTGTTTCAACTCAAATGCAGCAAAATGATGAGTTCCATCAACAAAGACAATCAATGAAGGGTGCCATTTGCCAACTCTGTTCTAAGGTGACGATATTGCCACTCATGCACACATCTTGGAGAAACAAATTTCCCAGCAAGCTCTTTCTAGCAAAGAAGTATTTTCACATTTCTTGCCTAGTCCACCAGAGATGAATCCTACATATTTTAGGCCAGTGACATTGAAGAATGGTGTTTTCATAGAAGTATATCCTTCAAGGTATGATGATGTTGATACCTATAAGGATTATGAAGCTACAAATCAAGGGGAGAAAGCTACAACACATGATCTACTTCTAGATTCTTTAAGCAAGCCACATGTCCTTCCTCCTCACAGTCTAGATGACACATTGCTATATAATGAGAACAATCTTCCCAACTCATATTTTGATGATTCTTCAAAGGAGAATGGAAAGGCAAATAGTATTGGCGTATAAAAGACTATTCTTTCTGCAACTCATAGGTTATTTCGCTTGCCCCAAATCAAGGACATATTTGCAAGGAGGCATCAATCTTTTGCACAACAATTTCCAACCTCAAATCAAAGAAACGAACCTCCATCTTCATCATTCACCATGACATGTATCTGGTTGCAATCCTCTTGAGTTTTTAATGTGTTGTGAGGATGCTACAAATTTCAAGCTTAGGGGGAGAGCAACCGGCCGGTAGTGTAGTTTTATTTACCTTTTATCATCTTTTTCTTAGTTTTTGTTTTCAATTCTGCTCTTCTGGTGGCAAATCTAGTATGATATGAGGTTTATCTTTTATATGTGGATAGAACTCCTATGCTTAACTAATTGTCCTCTTTTAATGTGAAATATCATTTGGAGAAATTATAAAAGGCATGCATTAATCAAATGAAACCTTTTGGCCATCAACATGTGCTTAACTCTGGTTTATGCTTCTAGCCTAAACATTCATCTTTCACATCAAAGTTCTGGTGGATTTTGATGTACAATTATATTAGTATTTAGTTTTTGGGATTAAGTGGCCATAATGTAAGATAATTAATTACATTTTGTGAGACAAAATGATTCTTGTGCCTATTTGGTAAGGAAAAATATTTTAATTTTATTTTTCTCTTACGTCAGAAGTAAATCAGTGAGATTAGTATATATGATTATATTAGAAAGTTTTCTTGTTGATCATGAAAATAATATGTTTGTATATAGTACATTATGTGATTGTGATGGATTATTCGAGTATGAGGGTTATAGTGATTATATAATGTGAGTTATGATGTATATTCAACGCTAAGATTTTGATTTTTCTTTATATCCAAGTTGTTTTACTCTAAACAAGAACTCTAATTTACTTTAGGGGGTTTGAGTGATGGGGGGTTGAGATTTAGAAATACAAACAGGAGACATACACATGGCCTTACACTTATTTTTGATGTCTAGGTAAATATGTTTTGAACCAAGGAATCCAAAATACGTTAAGGATCTCCTCAAACAACGTTAGAGGGCCATATTCGTTGAATTTCTTTACTTTTATGATTCATCCTACACCTTCCTAGAAAGTAACTTAGAGATTACATTACTTTCATACTTCAGTGTTTCATATCCTATCATGTTTTGAGTAATCATATTTCATTCAGTTTGAGGTATGTTGCCAAATTATCAGATTTCAAATATTTGATATTTATATAACTTTAAGATACACATTATTTCTATATTTAGTTCAGCTTATCTTATCAACCCTTTAGACTCAGGTGCCATATATCTAATATGAGAATTAAATTCAGCCATCATATTAGATTAGAGCTTTCGATTAAGATTTATCCACACAATAAGAATCTAGATTTCACAAATCAAATCTAAATTACTCATTTTGTGAGTAGTTAGAAATGATATTTATATACATAATAAGAGTTTTAGATCCATTCTCAGTAATTTAGAAATTGACATTCATATTCAGATTCAAATTGAAATTTAGAATCAATTCAGAATTTAAGAGCAGAGATTCAGTTTTAGATTCAAAATTCAGTACACGTTCAATTATTAGTATTCAATTTTAGTATAAGATAAGTTCAGATTCAGAATTCAGTAATTTTAGATTTAAGATAATTAAATTCAAACCTTCACATAAGACATTATAATATAAGTGATCATTAAGTTAGTCGTTGAATGATTCATAGGCATGTGTTGCCAATCCAGAGGAGTGTTTACTCTGCTTGAGAGATACTTTGGTACCAACTCAAAGGCACCTCAGTGTAATTTAGAGGCATGTAATGCCATTTTAGAGGTACTTTGGTGCCAACTCAGAGGCATGGTAACATCAAATTAGAGAGGACTTATCTTATAATGGTGCCCACAAATAAATAAAATACATAAATATATCTTAGTTCAGCCTTTAGTTATAATATATTCATTTTTATCTTATTAGAAATTCAATGACACTTACTTTAACGATAGTTTTCTTATTTGTGCATGATTGGGGACGAGATGCATGTAGACATTAATCTTCCTGAAGATCAATCAAGTGAGAGGACACATTAATAGTTTTAAGAGGTTTTGCTTAGTCGTGTTCCATCTACACGATCCAAGATATTAAAATAAAGTGTAGGCTTTTGCATCATGCATTTATACTTACTGATAAACTTTGATGTAATCAAGTTTTTTTCTAAGAATTTATAAGAATATATTTTTACACTAGTTTGTGTGGTTTATTTCTATTGTTATATGATGGGTATCATGTTAGTAACACTCCCAAGTTAAAAAAAAATTAGCTTCCTCTCATGTGATTAAGAAAATTGGGGTGTTACAATGTAGTACCAGAGCAATATTCTAGATGGCCATCAGGTAAATTCTCATATTCTTAGTCTAGACCACCCACTAGATCCTAGAGAGACCAAAATATATGGATAGGTTGACATTTAGTGACCTTTGTCACTGAAGAAATGAGCCAAAGATAGTAGACTCCAAGCTAGATGTTTAGTTATATTGCATTAGGGTTAGTTGCATGTCACCTTTACAAAAAAAATCCATGCCTATAGCATGACCTCTCTATCCACAATGTGTGTGTGATCCAGAACACATCACATGGAATTATAGAGGGGATGCTATGAGCATTTGAAATACTAACAAAGTTTGTCTCACCCTTTCCAGTGCATGTAATATGGGACATGTTCACTTGTGAGGTGTTGAGATAAACATTATAAGATAGGTCATCTTCAAGTATATATGTGGCCAGTGTATATCAAAAGGTGCCATATGAATATTTAATTCTAAGCATCCAAGAAGCTTAATTACATGAACCTAATGATGTTATAAGTAGAGGCATCATTATATACCATAATTAGATGTTGTATCAGTAGCACCATAGTGACACTGTTTTGTAGATTTTTCCAAGATGTGATGTAAGTAGTGACTAAGTCAACAAGTGTTTCCTTAGAAGCACATACCCTACATCTGGCATGATTGTAATAATAAATATCTATTTCCCTATATATTGAGGAAAGAAGATAGGATTACAATTTGTGTCATTCAAAATTATAATTTGATTATAGTATGGTCATACACAATTCTTACAACCTCATAAGATAACATATCTAGAAATCCTAAAGTCACACCATTCATAAGTAAATCGGTATAACTAATCCCTTTATTTTAGTGTAACAATGATTGGAGAGAGATGAGGTATTTTTTCTACTATATCTGATGAGAATTAGAGAACTCTTGATGTTCTTAGAACCTTCATCCCAATGAGGAATTGCAGTTGCAAATCAAATCATGATGGTTTTTAAGGAATATACTTGAGGATAATAGAATTTATGTTATGAACTGAGTTTAAGCTAAAGGTATGAGGATTTCTAGAGGTGACTAAAAGTCTTTAAGGTTATACTTGAGGATTCTTTAAGCATATGGTGATAGAAGATATGTGATAGTGTAGGTCAATGATCTAGAATCACTTTAATGTTGGGTTTGGCATGATTTCCACATGAGAAAGATCCTAGAGAGGTTTCTTTACTAAGGTTGGATTCAGTATTCTTGAGGACAAGAATGGTTTGATGAGAGGGTAGTGACTATTAGTACCTTGGGTTCACCCGGCCTATATCACCATCATAAGATGAATAGAGTCATCAAGAATATTATTAAGAAAGTAACGTAAATTTCTTATTCCTAAACTAAGTGAACGCTATGGTAAAATGGTCACATTGATGTAATAAGACTAGGATGTAAGGATTTATGAAGAAATAACCATATATGACTCACTAGTTGAAAGTACAATAGCATGATAATAATGAAGAACCTTGAAACAACATTAAATGTTTCATCCTCTATAGTCTTAAAACTCTATCTTGGTTCCTTAAGAGGAAGGATAAACTACAACCTTGACCATAGTGTATTGATCGTAATCCATAAGAAGATGGTTAATGTCCTTCACCATCGAAGAAGATAATAAGGACTTAGAGATATGTACCCCTTGGAAATGTCATTTTGAACTAACAATGTAGTATATGATTAGAGGAGAAGGGAGTGGGAATGACTTGAATGTGGGACATCAAAAACAAAAGCAGGTGGTCTATGCCCATGAGTATTCACTTATTAAGATCGGTATATTTACATGTTTCTTAAATATGACTTTCATGGTCTATGTGATCCAATAATCTAATATATTGAGATAAGACATGCATGTTCAATTTTTGTACTTTCACAACTATCTCCTTATTGTGCCTAAGATTTCAAGTATAGACAAGTTAATAAGATTATTAGTATGATAAAGATCTAAGAATTTAATACAATATAAGATTATAAGATTTGAATGCATTAAGTCATGATTATGTTTCCAATATTATATCCATGTATTAAGATTTGAGAGTATGTTAAGAGAATGAGGTTAGGATGCACCAAGATTCATATAAGATAAGATTCAATGAGATGAAATGAGATTATGGAGTTAGAATCCTGCCTTGGTGCTAGGTCAACTCAAGAGACATGACCTAGGCCCTAGTATAGGCCTATTTCAATACATAAATCAAGACTTATGAGAAGATTAAGTGATCCAAGCACATTAGTGTAGGTCATGAAGCCTAGGTACTAGAGTACAGGTCTCCAGAGAAAGATACATAAAAAGAAAGAATTAAGAGTAAAGAAAGAATAATCATTTATGCTTAAGATTTTGCTATTGATTTCCATGTTGGTTGTCCACGATGGGTCCTTGGAGTACAAATATGGACTGAGTATTTCATATTCATATCAATACTCAAAATATTTTAAGTACATGGATAATTGGAATATAAGATTATGGGATAAATTTTGGATAATTTTTGTCTATCTAGTGGCCTCAATGATTAAATTAATAATTATTCATTTTTTACTTAAAATGTAGGTTTTAAGTGTTTATCTAATCAGTTTTGACCAAATTTCTTACCCAAGTAGAAATGATGGGAGTATAGTATTAATTCCAAATTATGGAATTCAACTAAGTCATAATGTGCCTTATAGAATTAATTGTAAACTTGGACTTTTAACAATGAAAATAAATATAAATAAAAATAAAGAAAAAAAATAGGGAGAGCATCACTCAGTCCATCATCGATTGGGGAGGCCTCTACATTGTGTAGAGACGCAATCTCTAAATTCTTGGGGGAGATGAGTCTATATAATACCTAAGATTCTATAGGAATTATGGTTTTCTAACTCATTATGTGCAAAGAAGAGAAAAGGCAGCAAAGAGCAAATAAGAAACGATCTGCGGCATCACAAAGGGTGTCCAGTTTAGGGTTTGCTGACCATGATGGCTTGAATCACAATGGAGTTGTCGCTTGTATCTGAAAAGATGGAATGCATGAGGAGTGTTACTTTAATCATGATTTTTGGCTAGCTGACAGAACAAGGCTCGTTGGAGTTTTGTCTTGTGACAGTCAAGAATCAAAGCCGCATAGACAATGGCGTGAACCGCTGGCAAGTTGGCGGGTCAAGAAGGAGGCCAAATCAGGGAGGATCCATGACCAAGTGATGAACATGAGAGGAGAGTATCTCTGACTAGGCCTCTTAGATCTCAAATCAATGGTTGGGATCAATCCAAATCAAGCTAGTTTCAAAAATTCATATCTTGAGATGGAAACACTACTTTTAGTAAACAATGTGCCTATGGAAAGCTTATACTGCCCATTATTTTGTAAAAAATATATAAGAAGGGCTTTTTGATGTCTGGTATTTATTATAATTTGATTAATAAAAGATATGAGATTTCATTGTGTTATGCATTAAAAAGAAATGACTTTACAAATTTGTGAATATGTTGCAATAAGTTTATTTTGATATGTTCTACATGATTACAAAGCATGATCATTCTTATTTGATATTCTATTAATTTTTTTATGCTAACTCACCCATTATATGACAATAATAATGATCTGAGATTTTTAACTAATCTGATGTATGGTGTTCTTACTATTTTCAAAGTTTTGGTGGAATTTCATGTACAATTATTTAGTATTTAGTTTTTAGAATAAGTGGCCATTATGTAAGATAACTAATTATATTTTGTGAGACAACATGACTCATGTTCCTATTTGGTAAGTAAAATCATTTTAATTGTATTTTCCTCTGATGTCAGAAGTAAATCAGTGAGATTAGTATATGTCATTATGTTTGAATGTTTTCTCTTGATCATGGGATAATATGTTTGCATATAGTACATTATTTGGTTATGATGGTTATTTGAGTATGAGGGTATAGTGATTATATAATGTGAGTTTTGATATATATTCAATGTAGATTTTTATTTTTGTTTTAGACCAGAGTTGTGTTTAGTCTAAATAAGAACCCTAAGTTTGTTTAGGAGATTAGATTGATGGGGGTTTTAGATTTGAAAATCGAAAAAGGGAACATACAAATGAAATTATAGACATATAATGATGTCCAGGTTAATATGTTATGAACTAAGGAATCCAAACTACGTTAAGGATCTCTTCAAACAAGGTAAGTGGTCTGTGTCTTAGAGATTAAGTTATTATGATTCAACCTACACCTTCCTACAATGTGACTTAGAGATTAAGTTACTTTTATACTTTGGTATTTCATCCTGTCATGGCTTAGGTAATCAAATTTCGTTCAATTTGAGTTACGCTGTCAGATTATCAAATTTTGAATATTTGAGATTTATATGACTTTAAGATACACAATATTTCTATATTAAATTTAGTTTATCTTCTCAAACCTTTTGACTCAGACGTCATATATCTGATATCAGAATTAAATTAAGTCATCATGTTAAATCAGAACTTTAGATTAATATTTATTTAAACAATAAGAATCTAGATTTCCAAATTCAGATCTAGGTTCCTCGTTTTCTTGGTAGTCAGGAATTTGATCCATATACATAATAAGAGTTTTATATCTAGTCTCAGTAATTTACCATGTGATATTCATATTAAAATTTCAATTTATATTTAGATTCCATGCATAATTTAAGACTGAGATTTAGATTTAGATTCTGAACACAGTACAGGTTCAATTATCAGTATTCAGATTTAGTATAAGATAAGTTCATATTCTGAATTCTGAAAGTTTGGATATAAGATAATTAAGTCAGGACCTTCACATAGGACATCATAGGATAAGTCTTAGTTAGTCCTAAGAGGATTCAGAGGTATGAAATTCCAATCTCGAGGATTGTTTACCCAATTGAGTGGTACATTGGCACCAACTCAGAGACACCTCAGTGTCATTAGAGGCATGTAGTGCCATTTCAGAGGTATTTTGGTACTAATTTAGAGGCACGGACATGCTAACTCAAAGAGGACTTATCGTATAATGATGGCCACAAACAAATAAAAGAGATAAATAAAAGACATATTGATTCAATATAAATTTACATCATTTAGATCTTATTTAGCTTTGAGTTCAATGTTTTATTAGAAGTTCAATGCCACTTACTCTAATAGTAATTTTCCTATTTGTGCATGGTTGGGGACAAGATGTCCATTGACATTCACCTTCAGAATGATCAATCAAGGGAGAGGACACATCAATAGTTTTAATAGGTTTTGCTTAGTGGGATGTCATTCACCTTTAGAATGATCAATCAAGGGAGAGGACACATCAATAGTTTTAAGAGGTTTTTCTTAGTGGGATGCCATCTACATGATCCAAGATATTAAGATAAAGTGCAGGCTTTTGCATCGTGTGTCTATAATTTCCAATAAGTTTGGTGTAATTAAATTTTCTTTCTATGAATTTATGAGAATATATGTTTTTTACTAGTCTATGTTGGTTCTTTCTATTGTTATTGTGATAAGTATCATGTTAGTAACACTCCCAAGTTAAAAAAATAGCTTTAGCTCATGTGATTTAAAAAATTGAGGTGGTACACTCATGCAACTAGAATGACATAATGCAAATTAAGGTTACAAGAAAGGCAAGGATCGTATAAAGAATCAAACCCATCTACAATTTACAAAATTCATGTTTATTTACCATTTCTAAATTATTTCATATGATTCATTATTGGTGGGCTATCATCCCAAGACATCATCTCATTAACCAACATTTACCCTAAGCAGGGTTTCCCAAATGTAATCAATGCATGTTAATTTAGTCTCAACTCATTTCTTATCAGTTCATTGCATATCATAGTTCTCATCAAGTATTAGTGAAGACATTAGAACTAGAAAGAATATAAGCATATAGAAATCTTATGTCATTCTTCATGTTCAAAACACACTTTTCTTACAACTTATATTTATTTCATTCAATTTCAATACATATGATAAAGTTTTAAACCATTAACATGCATAAAAAACTTAGTACTCTTCTCTTATTATTCACACTCTTCAATTAGGGATAGTATTCAATGCATAAGTGATATCACTTGAAATCAATTAGATAAAGCCATTCTCAGAATACAAGTATCTTAAAATACAATTACAATCTAAGAGAACATTCTTATAAACCAACTCATATCCTTAAACCTTATTTTGTGATTGAATTCAACTATACACATATGCATGCCTTAACCCCTCATTTGAGATCATTATTCATTAGCATCGCATAATTTTAGGGTTAGTGTTAGGTTTCTAGATCCATCTACTAATTTTCATCATTTTTCCTTCACTTCATATTCATTAGTTTTAACTTCTTTCATCCCATGTTCACTACTACTCTAGGGACAAATCAGTCTAAATTTACTTAATGCTTAAAGTTTCTTCCTCATGGAAATGTAGGGAAATATGGCGATAGGGATGGAAGTAGAAACAAAAAAAATCTTGCCATTTTCCCCTTAGACAGCAGATTCATCAACAACTATAGATTGGGAAGGAAGGTTTCAAGGCAAATACCTAGTCCTGGAGAAAGTCCAGCAACTATCCTTGTTGAAGTGTGCTTCTTACTCAAGTAGCACTTGAATGACTTTTGGTAGAGGTCTCTTGGTCTTGCACCACAGACAGCGTTTGAAAATGCCCTCCTAGTAGGTGGCAAAGGCCTCCTTGCCTCTACATAGTCCAACGTGGACCACGGGGAACTCCTCGTTGTTCTTCAAAACTAATAGGAAGGAGTTGTCCCTATAAATTTCAATGTGCTAGCGCCGACTTGCTCTCCCTAATAGTGTCTCCCTTATTATCTTTCCCTTTGATGGGTAAGGCTTGCTCGGGCTCTCATGTTACCACAATTATGAGATGATAAAAGTTTTAAAAGCTTATTATTGTCTTCTGAAAGCCTAGACTATCCCCCTTTTATATAGGATACATAGGGTCAGGGTTTTCAGATCATCTGGAAGTTGAAGAAAAGAATTTACATAAATATTTTTGGATTCTGCAAACCACAAACTGATTCGTTCACCAGTGAACTGATCAGTTCATGCATGAGATGATCAGTTCAAACCTTGAACCGTTATATTCACTATGTTTCCTATTCACAATCACATTGGATTTTAATATGATGATTAATATACAACATGACGTCAGCATTAACCCTTGATCCAATCGTATTGATCATCCAACCAACCGATTCAGAACTTGAATCATTCAGTTCATACATCTGAATCGATCAGCTCACTAAACCAATCATTTTAGATTTCTGACGGTCATTCATGTTTGAATTGAATACCAAACACTTTAGTAATCAAGCTTAAACCATATTCATGAATAAACTACTTTTCCAGGTTCATCCTATGTGTGTGACCCTATAGGTCCCAAATTACTTTGGTAGTATATGTCCATAACTAACTTATGACATCACAAGCAATGAGCAATTTCTAGCAACAAATCATTTATACCTAAGTAACTAGAAAGTTGGAGAACAACTTCAACCTAAAATCTAAGATTAGTGTTACAGTGGTTGTACAGTTCCTGTCTCTGATATCTAGATTGAACCCGAGACATGGAAATGTCATCCTCTCAACATTTAATCCATGTTCCTTGAATAAGATCAGACTGTCTAAAAAGCAGGAGAGATCACATATCATATATTGATTCACATGAGTATGGACATACATTTCTCAGTCTTGCTTACTCAAGTGGCACAGAAATCAACTCCAGTAGGAGGGATAAATCCCATCTACATCACTCACAGTCAATCCCCATGTATCACAATCTGAAGGTCATGTTGAATAATGTCAAAATACATCGAACGATATGTGATGAGTGTAGTGATTTTAGTCTAAGAACCACAATCACCACTATCACTATGAGAGCTAATTCTGACTACCATTCAATGGTTTCCATGTATCACTCGCAAAGTGGGTCTATCCGGTATAGTGTTCTCTATCAAATACTTATGTGTTTGGTTTGATATCACATATCATGATTAATGAGGTTTTTTCATCAACCAACACACACTCTAGTCTTATGTGTTGTTGTTGTCTATCAAATTCCACAATAACATCCAACTAGGGACATAACAAGAACGCATGTACTCTTATCATTCATATGATCTCATTGTTCAGGTCCTCAACCCGAAGACATACGTCATTGAGTAACATCATTATTTAGACATATATCATGTTATACCATTATCTCATAATTGAACAAACACATAGACAAAGATTGCCTCTATTATTAATCAAATTGTTTACAAGATATGCCATTACAATCATCATATGATTGGCTATATAGGCATACATACCAATAGAATCCTAGTTTCACTTAGAGCCAATCATCCATGAACTTAATCCCAAGTGATCTAACATGACCTTCATGCTTATGTTGTTAAAGTGCTTTTGTCAAGGGGTCAGCAACATAGCTTTCAGCTAGAACTCTACAAATCTTCACATCTCTTCCATTGTATGATCTCTCATATGAGATGAAATTGATGTTGTGTGTGTTTGGAATGCTAATGTGGTATGTGTTATCTTATGAAATAGATCTATTGTTGTCACAATAGAGCTCTATTGCATCGTTGATTCTTGGAACCACCCCAAGTTTAGAAATGAACTTCTTGATCCAAATAGCCTCCTTTACTGCATTGGAGGTAGCAATATACTCAGCCTCTGTTGTAGAATTAGAAACTATCCCTTGCTTGGAACTCTTCCAGCTTATAGTTCTATTGTTTAGTCAAAACATGAATCTAGATTCCAATCTATAGTCATCTTTGTTAGTTTGGAAGCTTGCATCGGTGTAACCTTTTACCACCAACTTTTCCTCACCATTGTCGACAAGGAATTGATCCTTATTTCTTCTCAAGTACTTCATGATGTTCATAATGGTAGTCTAGATGCATTCAACGAGATCTGAGTGATATCTTCTCATCATGCTCAAGGCATATCAGACATCAAGGTGAGTACATAATAGTGTATACATGATAGATCCAATTCCATATGCATATGGAATCTTACTCATATGTTCCCTTTCTTCACAAGAACAAAGACATTAATCTCTAAAGATAGTAACATCATGAGACATGGGTAGGTTTTCTCTCTTTAAGTTCTCCATGCTAAAGCTCTTCAACACTTCGTCAATGTATGTGCTTTGACTTAGTCCAAGAAGCCTTCTCGGTCTATCTCTATACATCTTGATTCTTAAGATATAGGATGCTTCACCTAAGTCCATCATAGAGAATGTATTTCCTATCTAGGTCATTACCGTATGTGAAGTAGGGGTGTCATTCCCCATCAATAGTATGTCATCTACATACAATACGAGGAATACAATCATGCTCCCACTAACCTTCTTATAAACACATGGTTCATCTTCATTTTGATTAAAGCCAAACTCATCCACGGTTTTGTCAAATTGAAGATTCCATCTCCAGATGCTTGCTTCAATCCATATATCGAACTTTGTAGATTATATACTTTATTTGCATCCTTTGGATTTTTCAAACCCTTGGGTTGTATCATGTACACATCTGAAAGTAGATTCCTATCAAGGAATGTGTTTTTAACATTCATCTACTAAATCTCATAGTCTTAATAAGCTGCAATGTCTAGCATGATCCAGATGAACATAACCATGGAAATTGTAGAAAAAATTTCATCATAGTCAACACCTTGAACGTGTTTGAAACCCTTTGCAACCAATCAACCTTTGTAAGTTTGTACATTACCATCCATGTCAGTCTTCTTCTTAAAGACCCACATGCATCCTATGGGTTTAACCCCTTCAGGTGGATCCACCAAGGTCCATACCTTGTTGGTGTACATGGATCCCATCTTAGATATCATGGACTGAAGCCACTTCTTAGACTTTAGTCCCTTTATAACTTCTAGGTAGGTTGTTGGCTCATCATCAATGACCAACTTATTACCTTCGTGAGTCATGAGATAACCAAATCCTTCTGTCTCAAGGCATGTCTTACTAGATCTGTGAGGTTCCTATGATGCATGACTAACTTGAGATTCCAAAATAATTTGTGACTCTTCATGTTCCTTTTTTACCTCTATATTCAATGTTTTCTTGTTTTCTCGAATTTCTTCAAGTTCTACTTTCCTCCCACTAATTCCTTTCTATATAAATTCGTTTTCTAGGAGTACAGCATCCCTGCTTTGTTGTTAGATGGGAGTATAGAATTATTATCCTTTGGTTTCCCTAGGATATCTAACAAAATAACAATTATCTAATTTGGGTCCAAGCTTTTTGGGAAAATGCTTTCTCACATAAGCTTCACATCCCCAAATCCTCATAAAAGACCCATTGGGACGTTTTCCATATCATATCTCATATGGTGTCTTTTGAACCAATTTTATATGGTACATGGTTCAGTGTAAATGCTATGGTTTCTAGAGCATGTCCCCAGAAGGAAGTTGGAAGATCATAAAAACTCATCATTGGCTACACCATATCTGGTCGTGTACGGTTCTTACAATCATATACGCCATTATGTTGTTGTGTTCCAGGTGGAGTCCATTATGATATGATACCACAATCACTTAAAAGGTCCTCAAATTCCTAACTTAAGTACTCTCCATCTCAATCAGAATGAAGTGCTTTAATACTTTTACCAAGTTGGTTATGTACTTAATTCATGAAATCCTTGAACTTTTCAAGAGTTTCTGACTTTTGTTTCTTCAAGTAAACATAGTCATATCTACTAAAGTCATCAGTAAAGATAATGAACTACTAGTAACCACCTCTGGCATGTGTTCTAAAAGGGCCACACACATCAATATGTATGAGTCCTAATAGATCACTAGCTCTCTCATTATTGCCAATGAAGGGAGTCTTTGTCATCTTTTCCAACAAATGTCTCTATTGATTTGAAATCAAAAGAGTTTAGATATCCATCTTAATGGAGTTTAGAAATATATTTCTCATTGATGTTCCCCATACAACAATGTCGAAGGTATATCTTGTTTGAGTTATCGAGTTATAATATTTTGGTATTTACGTTACAAACATTTGAATCTATATATAACAATTAAATATCATAAGACAGGGGAACTATGGTAAAAGATCTCATCTTTTAAAATAGAACATTAACCATTATTTATACGAAATTCATATCCTTCCTTGTCCATACAAGATACAGATATAATGTTTATATTAGTGGTAGGTATAGAATAGAAACTCTCTGACTCTATTACAAGACTCATGGGTAGAGATAAATGATAGGTTCCAAATGCAGTGGCAGTAAATCTTGCTCCATTCGCAATGCATAGTTCAAAGTCACCCTTTCTTAAAGGCTTACTTCTTTTCAGATCCTACATATTTGAATATATGTGAGATCCACATTTGGTATCTAGTACCCATGATGAAGAAGTAGACGCATTTGTATCAATAACGTACATACCTAAAGTAGATATCTCCATCCCCTCCTTCTTCTTCTTTAGTTACTCTCGGTAAAGAGGGAAAATTCCTTTTCAAGTGACCATACTAGTGACAGTGATGACAATTCCCCTATGATTTGAGTGCAAAAGGCTTAGGTTTCTAGCCTACTTTAGAACTCTTCTTAGATTTCCCTTTTCCCTTAGACTTCCCCTTTCCTTTGTTGATCATCAACACATATTTGGGTTTTCCTTCTTCATTTGTGCTTTAGTGGTTCTCAATGAAATCTCACTCATGCAATTCAGGTCTTCCTACCTTGAGTTCTCTATCAAAATCACAAGCAGAGGGGAGGAATTAGCTCCTCCGACTATGACACTTTGGCAATTTGAGTTGAGCATCTTTCTGTTGTCAAAAAAACCAATGTTTGGACCTACCCCCAGGGGAATTTCACCTACAAGTTACCTGCTCCGCTTGGTTTTTGAGAATATCTAGAAGTAGGAAAAAAATTCCCTTGTCGTTTACTGTGTGAAATCTTCCAAGTAATTCTGACAACAGCTTGTCAAAATTGTTCATGTTGTAGTTCATGATAAACTAGTTGTATCATTCTTGCAATGAGTATAGGATCACATCTATGGCCAACTCTTATCCTGAAGGAAATCCCAGTCTAGCAAGGTTCTCCACATACCCAATTAACTTGAGCACATGGGGACTAACTGGATCTCCTTCTGCCATATTGCACCTGAACAACTCCTTGGAGATTGTTGGTATGTATGCCCTGAGAGCCAATCATGGGATGATTGGTGGGATACATTAAGTTTGATTTGATAAACATCAAAGGAAATCTTCTAATTCTTTCTGGTTCAATCATATGAGATAATAATAGAATAGATTGAATGTCTAGAGAAACACAGTACTCAATGACGTATGCTTTCAGGTTCAGGACCTGAATGATGAGATCATAAGGATGCTAAGAGTTTGTACATTCTTATTATGTCCCTAGTCGGATGTTATTGTGGAAGGTAGATAGACAACAATGACACACAAGACTAGATTGTGGTGTTGGTTGATGACAGAATCTCGTTAGTCATGATATGGAGATATCAAACCAAACACATAGGTACTTGTTAGAGAACCAGTGTACCATACAGACCCACCGTGAGTTTGACACATGGAACCATGACATGGTAGTCACATTCAGTTCTCACAGTGATGGTGGTGAGTGTGATTCTTTGACCTAAAATCACTACACTCAACACATTTCGTTGGGTACACTTTGACATCATCAAACGCAATCTTGAAACATGGGTTGTTATAAAGGTGATGATTGGGTGACTTTGACACATGGGGCTTTTGAGGGGTGAGTGATATATATGGTATTTGTCCCACCTGAGGGAGTTTGATATCCATGGCCACTTGATGAGTAGGATTGAGATAGGTGTGCATGCATGTGTGAATTAGTACGTGATATTAATTTCATACATATCCCCTCCAATCTACTCTAAGATCAAGAAAGTGAATGAACGTTGAAAGGATGACTGTTCCATGCCTTGAGTTCATTCAGGATATCAGTGATAAAGGAATTATACATTCACTGTAACACCATTCACGGATTGTAGGATTGAAAGTTGTTCTCCAACTTTCTATTTCACTTGGGTAGCACTGATGTGCGACTAGGCACCACTCTTTGCTTGTGAAATCATAAGTGTTATGGACTTTCACTGCCAACGTGAAATGGACCTGCAGGGTCACACACATAGGATTTAACCTGGAAGCGGAGTTTATCCACAAACGATGTTTATATTGATTACTAAAGGAGTTTAGTAGTTCAATTAAACACTCAATCAATTGAATGCTCAGTATCATAATGTTCAAGGTGTTGGACTGATTGATTAGAGTATCAGATTGATTGAAACTACAATTGAATGATTTTCACAATCTGCTACCCCCAACAGATCGGCTCATAGGGATGAACCGATCAGCTCAGGTTGGTGAACCGTTTGGCTCAAATAAGTGAGATGATCGGCTCATGTGTCAATAAAACGATCAGCTCAATTGTTGAACTGGTCGATTGGTGGACCGACCGAGATCGTTTGGAAAGTTAGAAGACTACTTTGCAAATAAAATTTGTTTCACTTGTGCAAATTCAATTTGGACAAGGATTAATATTTGATTAGTTGGAAACAAATATGAAAGTCAATTTGAGTTGGACCAGGACCACAAATCGATCGGCTCAGAAGTGAACTGATTGGCTCAGGTGTCCCAATCGATCGGTTGAGGTGTGAACCGATCGGCTCAGGTCCCCAACCGATTGGTTCATGGTTGAAATGATCGGTTCTGGTGGCATAGTTGGTTTCTTTGTGGAAAATCTTGAACCCTTGTACTCCATCTTTAATCCTACATTGCTCGGGGTAGAGAACCATGTCCCATGACCCTCCTATATATATAGGGGTATTAGGGGCTTCTCAGGAACAACAACTCAGAACACCAGTTGCTCTACAAAGTTGTCGTTCTCTCTGGTTGTGGTAACCGAGAGAGCTCGAGCAAGTGCTACCTAATAAGGGAGGCACAAAAAGGGAAAGACAACTACAGAAAAGTGACTGGTGGCAGGAGAGTGTGTCGGTGACTAGTACGCCGACAGGAGGGTATGACTCCTTCTGATTTCTTGTGGGACAAGGAGATCGGAGTTCCAAGTAATCCGTGTGGACTACTACAGAGGCGGGAGACTTCTGCCGCTCAGAGGACAGCTATCAATCCTGACAGTCCCAGTGAGACCAGGAGCTGCACAGACACCGTCCAAGACCGGAGGTGAAGACCGTGCAAGCCACGAGGCAACGTCACTGAACAAGCCTCGGTACATGGTATGCCTTTACAAACCATCCTTCCTATTGTATAGACGTTGACACGATTCCTTTATTCTGGGTTTGGGAGGGGAAATTTTTTTTGTTTCCGCTGCCTTCTCTGCCTCGCCTAAAACCCAATAGAGACATCATACCTCTCTTGTCTGGCCTGATCTTGATACATGTTCTGAATATATGTGACCGTCTCAATAACATACATGTTCTAATGATGTCTCTACAACTCATAGTTCATTGAGCACAGCATTAGGAACTTGACATCCACAAAATCTTCAGAGTGTTTCTTGTAAGCACCCTTGTTAGCCTTTGGCACACTGGGAGCAGGTTCATCTGGTTATGGTGTCTCCATTATATAGAGCTTGCTCTCTTATGTGTGAACGATTCTCAACGTCTAAAACTGGTCATGGAATTATTCCCCATTTAACTTATCTTTCTCAAGGACCGATCGCAAAGAAAATGTGTTGTTGGTTGTCATTTGTTTCTACAAAAGAAATTTGTAATTTGTCAAAACATTTTTATTTGATTTGATTGAAGTAAAAAATTGACAATAGTGTAGGCCTTTAATTAATTATCGCTCCCACTATTTTGTTCAAATTGATAGCCCTCACATAACAATTCAAAATATTGCAGCATAAAACCTTCTAGTGAGCCAAGACTAAAAACAATTAAGTTATTACCCACTCAATGCCAACATCCATAACCAATTATTAAGATAGGCAACATTTGCCAATTCCATCTCATGTAAATCTTGGATAGATGGTATGTGAAACACTTTGGCATAGTCCATTTTTATTCTTCTAGGCACTTAATTCCATTAAGGTCGCCTAGTTAAGCCTGACCAAAAAGTCAACATGATAGTAATGCACCCTGCTTGGTAGGACCACATGACTACCTTCACACTTCCACAAGATAAATGGTGTACTACACTTACACTTAATCGATCAAGATTTTCATGCGTGTTTCTTATAGAAAGCATCTAAGACTTAATATTATATTGAGGGATTTTATATTTATATAAATACATATAAATATTCAATCACTACATATTAATATGTATCGTATACATACTTTCCACAAACAAAACATGTAAGTATAAAATATGAGAGATGGTTATGGACATACTAATGTAATTCCTTGGAGCCAAAAGGAATTGCTACCACCTAAGGTCCACATCATATGTAGCAACTTATTGTTGAAGAAGATCTATGTTGGAACTAGTCCATCTTGATCGATTCAACTCTTGTACAGATCAGTTGGCTTCCTAGTTTGTGGGTTGGTCTCTCGGATCACTCAACTGGTCTTTGGTTCAAGCAACATTTGGGCTCCTCCAATCGACTGGTTGGGCCACTAGCGGATCGATCAGCTCCTCCTATCATCTTGCTTCCTCAGTCCTCCAATCGATTGGTTTGACTTTTGAGTCGGTCAGTTTTTTGGGGAAGAATGCCATCTTTTGCCATAAGAGGAAATAAAACTATCCTATTCCTATTTAACTTATTACATTGTAATAGGAAAACTTTGATTTACATTCAAGGGGAGCATAAGAAGTAAAAAAATTAATACTTTTACATATGTAAAAGAAGAGAGAGACGTGGTATGCAAACCAAATTACAAAAGGTAGAAATACAACCATTCAACCAAGAATACAAGTCTAGGGGTATTGGCCATAACCACGCTTACATTCACCATCAAAAAAATTTCAAGGTGATGCATATAAATTGCATATATATCATATCGTATATATATGTAATACAATAAATGATAAAACAAAACTTTGATCATATCGACTAAATCCCAAAATATAGTAAATTTATGTGGCTCTAATACCACTGTTGGAAAATATGACGACAAAGATTATAGAGGAAACAAAAAAAATTCTTGCCATATTCCCCATAGACAGCAAATTGCATCAACAACTATAGATGGAGAAGGAAGGTTGCAAGGCATATACCTGGTCGTGGATCAAGTCCAGTGACTATCCTTGGTGCACTATGCTTCTTTATCAAGTATCACTTGGACGGCTGGTAGTGGCAGCCTCATGATCTAGCACCACGGATGGTGGTTGATGATGTCCTCCTTGAGGATGGCAAAGGCCTCCTCGCCTCTATGTAGTCCACGCGGACCACCAAAAACTCCTTGTTGCGCTCCAAAGCCAACGAGATGGAGTTGTCCCTTTGAACATGAATGTCCTAGCATCGATTTGCTCTCTCTTTTTATCTCTCCTTATGATGGGTAAGACTTGCTTGGGCTCTCACATTACTACAACTATTAGAGGACAAGAATTGTCATAGCTTATTATTGTCTTCTGAAAGCCTAGGTTGCCCCCCTCTTATATAGGATGGTCAGGGTCAGGGTTTCCATATCATCTAGGAGTTGAAGAGATGTATTTTCATGAATTTTTAGAACTTGCAAACCACAAACTAGTTGGTTCACCAGTGAAAATGATTGGTTCACATGTGAGACAATCAATTCAACCCTTGAAGTGTCCAATTAACTATTTTTTGTATTCAAAATCACATTGGATTTTAATATGACTATTAATGCAAAACATGACATCAACATCAATCCTTGATCCAATCATATTGATTATCTAACAAATTAGTTAACAACCTAAAGTAGTTGGTTCATACATCTGAATTGATTGGTTCACTTGTTGAACAGGTAATTTTAGATTTCTAACATCCAATCTTGTTTAAATCGAATACCTAACACTTTAGTAATCATATTTAAACCATACTCATGAATAAATTCCTTCTCCACATGCATCCTATATGTGTGACCCTAGAGGTCCCAAGTTACATTGGTTGTGAATGTCCATAACTAAGTATATGACATCAAAAGAAATGAGAGGTATCTAGAAACACATCATTGCTACCCAAGTAATTGGAAACTTGGAGAACAACTTCAACCTACAATCTATGATTCGTGTTACAGTAATCATCTAGTTCCTTTGTTTCTGATATCTAGATTGAACTTGGGGCATGGAAATGTTATCATTTCAACATTCAATCCATGCTCCTTGAATTAAGCAGACTATCTAAGATGCATGTAATCTCACATATCATATATTGATTCACATGAGTATGGCCATACATTTCTCAGTCTCTCTTATCAAGTGGACCAAATATCAACTCCAATAGGAGGGAAAAACCCATCCACATCACTTATAGTCAATACATGTGTGTCATGACATATCTGACCATCACCTTTATGGTGACCCTTATTCAAGGTCACATTGGATAATTTCAAAATACATTGAACGACATGTGATGAGTTCAAGTCTAAGAACCACAATCACCACTATCACTATGAGAGTTGATTCTGACTACCATTCAATGGTTTCCATGTATCACTCTCAAGGTGGGTCTGTCTGGTACACTATTCTCTAACAAGTACCTATGTGCTTGGTTTGATATCACAAATCATGACTAATGAGATTATGTCATCAACCAACACACAATCTAGTATTGTGTTATTGTTGTGTATCAGCTTCCACAATAACATCCAACTAGGGACATAACAAGAATGTTTGTACTCTTATCATTTGTATGATCTCATTGTTCAGGTCCTCAACCCAAAGACATACATCATCGAGTAACATCATTCTTTAGACATCCATAATGTTATACCATTATCTCATAATTGAACAAACACATATATGAAGATTGCCTTTATTATTAGTAAAATTGTTTACAGGATATCCCATTACAATCATCATATGATTGGCTCTCTGGGCATACATACCAACATGAAATCCTTCATGATCTAATTTTAGCATATTTCATTCAATTTAGGTCAACCCTCATGTAATTAAAATAAAAAGATTATAAACTTCATTATACATATTTCATTAATTTCATACATAATTAATCACACTATTTAGTTCATTCTTATCCATTCCATTTCTGGTATTTATATGAGTATACCATGTCATTGATTTCCAATGACATTCTCATAATTAAAAATGATCATTCAGTTCCTTATAGTACTACTCATTTAGGTAAAAGGGATGGATTAGGGTTACTTATTCTTCTTACTCCTAGATCTTCACTCATTTCTTGATTCATCATTATGTGACTTATATAAAAGTCTAGCATTCATGTGGGATTAACTCATATTCCATATATTATATGGAAATACATGCATTAGGCTTAAATCATCTTAATAAGACATATCATCTTCTGTTGAAGTAATAATGCCTACAATTTAGCATTTCTTTTTACATTCATAGGATCATGTACGAGTTTGGATTTTTCTCTCATGTTCATCTTAATACTAGATTTATAGGGTTTTAAGAAGTCATTTAGTTCAACCGACATAAGAATCATATTATTCAATAATCTCAGAGGATGTACAAAGATTCATCAATTTTATTCAAGTCACATGGAAATCATAGTTTCCATTCCACACAGTCAACCAATCATTCACAAGCATATAATGATTCACTAACTCATTTGAGTACATATGCAACATTAACCTTAGACATGGACTTCCTTCATATCAAACCCTCATATACTGATCCTCATATAAATAACACATTCAATTCAAGTAAGGATTTGAAATTTGAGTTGAGCAACTCATGCTTATTGAAAGTAAGTATGATTACATAAATGTTAACTAAATTTCCAAGAAAATCACTCATTATGCTTATTTTAAGAAAAAATGGTGTAAATAATATAGTTCTCTATCCATAATACTTTTCATGTATCTTGAATCAATAGATTAAGAACTAACTAAATACAAATCAATGAGAATAATGCAAATTAGTAGCATTAAATTCCCAAAAATTCTTCCCATTTGTTTACCCAATTGCACACAAATACAAACAAGAATTGTGATTAACATAAGTAGATAGAATTAGGTTTTATGCATAATTACACACGTTAAGAGGAAGATAAGCACTCACCTCAGGTTCCAAGCACCTTACAAACATTGCATACAATCTGAATTTCTAGTAAACCATCAAGGTTCTATCAATTGAATTCGTTTCTTCCTTCTCTCAACTAGGAAACCCCAAAAAAAGAGAACAATAGAAAAAGAAAGATAAAAGATGGTGATCTACTATATATTTGGTTCAAATCAGAGGAGGAATGAAATTTATACGTGTGAGAGAAGAATAACTAAGAAAATATAACTAAAGAGGACCAACTTACTTGATCCCATCATTTCTAGGAAGATGAAACCCAAGATCATCAATTACATAACTCTCTCCTCTCAAAACCCTAGCTCTCATCTCTCTCTCAATTTTTGTTTCTTGGATAGGAACCACGAATTATGGGAGCTATTAGGGTGTTATATTGATCATATAGATCAATTAAGGTACTTGTAACAATTGCAAACAAGCCCTTCATTGCAACTTTTTATTTAGTCATAATGGGTTAGTCAGTTGAGTTGTCACTGATAAGATACTCAACTGACACCACTCTCTGGATTAGTTGTCTATCATCCAAAAATTATGAAAACTTAAACTAATTTTTGAAATGGAGTTTCCAAGATACATTTAAAAAAATTAGATCATTTGGATATATCAAATGAAAGATAAAAATCAAATACCAAACTGCTATATTTTAGCCTAAAAAGGTTGGCTAAGTTTGTCCTAGAGAAACTTGATTTATAGATAAAATACTAAAAATCCTTTACTATATCATAATACTTATCAAGTTTTATATTCATATCATACAAAAGTCTTTATTTTTTTATTAGGATATTTTAATTCTCAAACCCTATGTAAAGACATAGTCTCTACTATTAAACATGATAAACAAATACATGAAATGTGTGGCAGCGGAAGAAATAAAACTTGACTTTATTCAAAATGTATAAAGAGTACATTATAAAAATTTCCCAAATGGAAGTACAACTTTATACAAGCATAGTATCTAGGTAGAGGAAGACTTAAACTAATACAGCTTGTTTCCACAAACAACATAACAAAAGTTTATGCAACTAGTCCAAGCTATCTAGATGTGCAAGATCTCCTTAGCCTTAGGTAGGTTCACCAAGCTTCCATGTGCACTCTGATCCTAATCTGGGCGGTTGGGTTCACCCAGCAAGAGATAGATAAAAAAATGTATGTGTCAATAAAGGCAAAGGACAATTATAAAGCTAAAACATTGAATAATAAATGATCCACTATACTAAGTGATTTCAAGAGTAAGAGGCAAATGAACAAATAAGAATTTGAAGACTGTCATAGATCCACATCAACCATAATCACATTGCATGAAGATATTATGACACAAACTCATCTCAATGTAGGGTGAGGCACCTACCGAACCTCACCATATAAAATGGCAGGGGGACTAAAACCCCAGTTCCTGGCAGGAGGACTAAAACCTCAGTGCCCTGTATAAAGTGGCAGGGGGACTAAAACCCCAGTGCCTACGACAAGGGGACTAAAACCCCAATGCCCTATGGGTGGTTTGTACTCATGTACACTACATTGTCATTTGGCCAATAATTATATCATGCATAAATAAGTCACTTGGAAGTAGACTGAATCATAAATAAAATTGCATCATAGAAAATGGGAACAAATTCCAACGAACATTCCAATTAAGCAAGCCAACATTGGCATTTCAAGCATTAAACAAGTATTTCCAATAAGAAGCCAACATAGGCATTAGAAGAGTTACATAATGAAAAGAGTCAAGTAAAGACATTAGAAGGATTCCAAGTCTAGCAAAGTAGTATGGTGGGGTTGGAAGAAAATCCCAACTGAGGAATAGGTGTATTTGCACATCAATCATTCCACATTCATTCTTCACGATTATAATAGGGATCACATTCATTAATATGGTCCACACACTTAAATAGGAGTCACATACTGAAATAGGGCTCACATACATAAATAGGATTCACATACCAAAATAGGATCCACATGCCTTATTTTGATTCATTACCATTACTTTCACCAATCATATTTTTTTCACTTCCATTTTTCCCTAGGTATAAACATTACACATGTATCAGTATATATTAAGGCATAAAGCATAGGAAAAACCCTAATTTTGGAACTTATTTTCAAAACCACAATTTAAGGTTCAAAACCTAGTCTAATCGATTAATCACATTCTCCTGATTAAGAAAACATATTCTATTTCCCAATTTGGAGTTTAAATAGATTAATTACACATTTTAGATCATTTTAAGGTGATTAAAATGATAGTTATGATGAACCTCGAAAAAGCATTTGGAAACAGGACCAATTGATTCCTAATATTATTCTAATTGATAAAACATATTTATTTACCAAAAATAGAGTTAAAACACTTTAATTATCATTTTATAACATTTTATACATTTAAATTGTGGTTTGAATTAATTATCAGATTTTGGATGGAAAACAGGACTCAAAACTAGAAATTCAGATTCTACATAATATTATCTTTCATCATTAGGTTTAAAACATCATAATTAAACTATTATTTTGAATCAATCTTAAGCAATGATCAATCTAGTTAAGCATGCAATCATCAAAGTTAGCCCTAACTGGATGGCTAGCTGAAAATGGGTCATTACAAATTCTCCCCTCCTTTTAGGATTTAATCTTGAAATCCAAAAAAGATGTGGAAGAATATCATAGAATGTAGTCATGCATATCTCTCCATTTCTTGTTGGAGTGATATTCTTGTTTATCTTTCATTTATATTACATCATTTTCTCTCTTCTTGGATCTTTTACATTGGAATCCTGAATTGAATGGCATTATATGGATATTTCATCTCCTTGCTTCATCATATCTCTCTTTGAGTATTACAAACACTTATTTCACAAATCTTGGTAATACATCACTACCAAAACATATATTCTTTTGTATTTTGATTATGTATCTCAAGGATCAATATTGTAATTTATTTTGTTTAATTCTCTGCCTCCATCCAATATTCTTCACAAAGAAGATTATCTTAGTGGACATCATTCTAAATTCCCACATTTTTCTTAGAATTCTATATTCATACTCATGTTTGAATCATTAGGGATTATCTCATAATTCATTAAATGCATTCATCTGTCTCATACAAAATTTGTTCTAGGTTCGATATCTAATTATATAATACTTTCACATTCATCGTTCTTATGCCTCATATATCCATACGACATCTCATTATACTCTCAAAATGTCTTCATTTGGATGCTTGGTCAGGGCAGCTAAAAGAAGTACAGTCGACAGTTCCATACTAACTTCTTCCAATACTCGGATACTTTACCAGAGTAGTCCAATAATAAGTTTAATCAGTATGCATATCATTCAGGCGATGTTTAATATCTTTATTATCATTTAGCCCAAGATCCTATTGTCCTGGCAGACTCATCTAACCTAAGCTCGGATAATATGTTGTTGATACCTCTCTTTTGCTCAACATAAATTTCAACCATTAGAGAGAAAATCTAAATTTAATCCTCGATTAAGCAGAAAAACACCTCATTGTCAATAAATGTGATTAGCATAGTATATGAAAAACATAGATATTTTTTCCTTTTCCTTTCTCATTAAACCTCATTATACAATGTCACATCAAAGACAACATATTTAATTTTCACAAATCATATTTTACTCCATTATAACCAAAATCCAAATATTGTTACCCATATGAGCTTAGTTTATATCAATTACATATACATGAAACAATAAAATCAGTATACTACCCATCCCAAAAAGAGGGACTATTGCTTCTTTTTTATCACAAACTCTACCTAAAAATATTTGAAACAACCTCATGAGACTCATATAGAGCCTATGTGAGTGCATACCTCCCACTCAAGCTCAGTACATGCATTAACATCATATTAAGGAGAAGGAACTTAAGAGAAACATTGAGATATTGAATAGTATAACAATTAGTTCTAGCATATAATCAAAACCAAATTACAACAATAATCTGATTAATCATATTAGGTATTCACTCAGGCCAATTCCAACTTTGAAGCATCCATAAGATCATTTCTATGAATAGATAAGTAGATGATACTTGCATCAGAATGACAATCCTTTAGTATGAGTAACATGGCAAGATGTAAACATTTATGGTCAGTTCATAACAATAACATCATCTTTGTGACACTCTACCAGCTATACTAGGAACACATCATGCATTCTTGAAGTTTAAGTATGCATAAGACATGTCTACCAAACATGACGATTCAAAGGACAAGTAAATCCAAATCATAATTAGATTGGATATTAAACCTCAACATCAACCTCTTTTCAACACTAAAAATCATATTCCAAACTAGACAAATAAGAGTATGGAAACATGTTGAATTTTGGAAAGAATGGTTATTTTCTACAATAAGAAATATATTCAATAATAATAGGTCTATCATCTAGTAGTAAAAGGTGTATAACAAACATTTGACTCATACACTACACAGCTTGTTAAATTTTATTCATTTGGCCATAAACTACTTGGCTTGTACCTCAACAAGTAGAAGTCATCTTGTTTGATTATCATGTCAAAGACTCACTGCTACTATCTTAGGAATTATCCAGTCACCCTAATTTTTTATTCCAAATTAGATGGCTAATTTGAAAATGGGTTATTAAAAATTCTCCCCTCCTTTTAGGATTTTGTATCAAAATCCAAGAAAATGTGGAAGAAGATCATAGAATACAACTGTGGATGTCTCTCCGTGTCTTGTTAGAGTGATATTCTGATTTATCAAATTGATGTGCTAAATAAGAATGTTGAGGCCATTTTATGGTCTAATTCTGATCTGAGGGTAGGGGATCCATCCATGTATGTAAACGGTCTACTTGGAGGAGTATGCTTGTCTAACTAAGAAATGCAAAGGAGACTCAATCCAACTATAAAAGAAGTTGAGACCCAAGAGGTGGTAGAGTTAATTGATGTCGGGATAATATATCCCATTTTTTATAGTTTGTGGGTGTGTTCCATCTAGGATATTGCCAATAAGGGTGGTGTGATAGAGTGAAACTTTGAGGTTCTTGGTTACTCAATTCAATAATTAGATCATGGGTCAGAGATTGAAATAATCAATTTGGGTTTGTATGTATATATGTATGTATGTATGATGATGATGATGATGTATTGTGGTGATATTGTCATCTTACTTGGTTTTACATATTATAATGGTAGAGTGACCAATCCTTGAAGTGTTTTTTGATCATATGAAGTTAATCCAATTGATTTTACATAATTTGAAGTTATTTTGATGTTAATATCATGATTAACACCCCTAAGAATGTGTCTTATTGGACTACACAATTGACTAGTCAATCAAGTGATTATGGGTACCAAAATTTAATGGAGTATAGATATCATGATGATAAATCTATGTCTCGAATTTTCATGAGGTTTTGAGGTTCCTAGAAAATGTTGTTTAGATTTTAAATTAGTTTAATAATTGATGCAATATCTGGGTTGGAACAAAGTTTGTTATCTTTTGAGTGGCTAGAAATGTGTCACATGCCTTCTTAAGTGGTGAGTCTCATGGCCTCTTGTGCACCCTGGATTGTTGATTTTGTGATCACAGATAGCCATATAAGGAGCCACATATTGGCCTTGATGAGAGTTTTCACTAGCCCTTGGGTTCAAGATCAAGGGTAGTTGAGTTATCTCTAACCTTGCAGTTAGAGCTAGGTGGGGAAGTACTTGTTGCTACATCATTACCCACAACCACTCATCATGATTGTGGCCTAATTAAGGGAGACGAGTGGATAGTTTTCTTTGACATGATGATCCCTACACCACAACCCCAAATATCTATTGTTTCAACAATAGATGAGAGAGAACAATCTCCTCCTTCCTATTGCTTCTCCATTACAGTCATAGATAAGAAGAAGGAGAATATGATGGTAAAAGAGAGGACCTGAGAGAGATACCTAGTAGGTAAAGAGGATCTGGAGTTCATAGGAGTTGACCCACGAACTCTAAGCTCTTGTCGAGGTGGTGGTGTGGGTCAGCAAGGTTGACCTTGTAGAGTTAATGGGGAGCTCAGACTTGGGGCCATACTTGAGGAACTTTAATTGCAATACCTAAATCTTCAAAAGTTCCTACATGTGTCTCGGGGCCAAATAGATTAGAAATGGGCCAAGATAGGGACCTAGAGGTGAGATTCCCTTCCTAATCCACCATGGAAGTCCCTGATGGTGGTGAGTTGGAGGATAGAAGGACTTAGAGCCGCGTGCGAGAAATCTAAGAGATGAGGAGCTCCACAAGACCATGTGAAATCTTGGGGTAGCCGAAAGCAATGGTTAGGAGAAAGAAATCATAGCATTTTTCTCGTTGGAGATATGTTTGTGTGACGGCATACACATGAGGAGAACCATGTTCTCATGCATCATGCTCAGGTCAAGTGAATAAGAACATTAGACCGAGGGAGAGGAGAGGCCAATCGGGTCCAAGAAGTGAAGTGGTAGGCCTACTTGAAAGGGACCAAACAAGAAGAGGTGCACACCCCTAGCTAGGAGAAGTATGACTCGTGCCAGATGGAAAAATAAGAGGTTGCCGTATCATCATATCCTTGACCAAAAAGGTAATATACCCAAAAATCTAGTAAATTCATAGATCTTATATAACTCGTAGAAATTAGCATGAATGTCTGAAAAATACAAATAAGATATCAAAATTCTCAAAACAATATGTAGAACGTAATGGAATCATCTAATTAGTATTATGATCATAGGAATATCATCCAAGAAATTTAAAGTTAAAATCATATCTAATAAATATTAGATGATGATGTGTCAGTAACTCTCAAATATTATGTATAATTCATATGATGTCTGATATGGTAGTTTTTGAACATAAAATCATGTAATTTTCTTAATATGTCTATCAAGGGCTAATAACTCTAAAAATGTAGAAAACACACATATGGTCAACAAATCTTAGAATATTTTTTGGGATATGTTCATAACAGCATATGGAAGATGATGTGGAACTAACACATCAATATTATGCATGTAATTCATGATTATATGGTCATGACTCAAAATATATGGTGTGAACCCTAAATGGACTAATGTATGTGCCACGGGTTAATATGAGCACATAATTATATGAAACAAAATACTTAGATAATCTATACTAACCCAAATTCAAGTTTAAAAGATAAGTACTGATGCACATATCCTAATGACTAAGAAAAACCCTAACATGAATTATAACTAGGGTTAAGATAATGAGAAATTGATGATTGTACATGTGGACTTGTCTTTATCACAGGTTGACCAATGATATAGTTGACCTCATGGATATGTGATGGCTAGGATATCTCTTTTAAAGGTATGCTTTACCTCATACTTGACTTATTATACAATAAGGTTGAATTGTGTGTACAAAATACTTGGTATACAATATTGGATGAAATGATTTTGTATGATACCTTGCTTGATTTTCTATATTTTTTTTAACACATGAAACATAAGATTAATGTTCCATTATATGAAAGCACTAAACGCTTTGGTAGTATAGTGCTTGGAAGTGACTTAACTCTTTGGTAGTCAGTCACTTTGTACATATGATCTAACTCTTGGGTAGGAGATCATAAAGGAATTAATCTTAAAATCTTTTAGAGTCAAGAGAATACATCAAACCTTTGATGGTCAATGCATGGATATATAATGGAAAATATGCTTAAAATATGTGTAATTTTTTATAATAAAGATCTTTATTTAGAAATGAATTTTGTTACATTTATTACTGCCAGGTATTAGTTTTATCTTATTTCCAAGTCATATTATCAGAGTTATATCAATCATCTAGGCATACTCAACACAATATTTTAGTATATTGTGTTGATGTGTACCACTTGTAATCTCTTGATTAGGTGGTGTGGACTTATGATATTGAAGAATTTGGATAGTTGAGAGTTGTGTGGCGAGCTGATGTATAGGTGAACCTATTTTCTAAAATATCTTATTTTAGAATGTAGTATGTGCATATGTAAAAGTTTACTATTCAATGTATAATATCAATGTGGTAACATTTCATTTTGTAGTTATATATTGAATAGTGAGCTTGTGTTGTAGTGGTTTGTTTATTGTTCATGTGTTGTTGTTGTTTCCTTTTGACTTCCTCTAATATTCTACTTCTTGGCCAAGTGTGAGGTGTTTAAATTGGGATCTTCATTGAGGTGAGGGTTTCAATTTGTACATCACACATGTGATAAAGGCGTCAAAAATCCAGAGACGTCACAAGTGGAATCATTGTTGCATGCAATGAAGATGTAGAATTAGTTCCTATAAGAGAACAATCAAAATAGTGGATGTGTTTTGATTATATAAAATGAAATACCATAACAAATAAAACCATTTGTTGTTATCGTTTATTGCTAAAATACTTGATAGACTAGTGGGATAGAGTTTCTATTATTTTCATGATGGTTGCTTAGGTTACATTTAAGTGGAATTTCATCCATATGATCAAGATATGACCTTCACTTGTCCATCCAAGCATTTCCTTATGGAAGAATGCCTTTTGGTCTTTGTGATGCTACATCCACTTTTTGCAAATGTATGACATTGATCTTTGCATATATGCTTGAATCTTCTCTTCAAGTGTTCATCAGTGATTTTTCAAAGTTGGAGATGTCTGTTGATGATTTCTTGTCATGCCTCAGTACTATCTTTCAAAGATGTGCAAAGTTTATCCTAGATCTTTCTTTGGAGAAAAGCCACCTTTTGGTCCCCAAAGGCATTATTTTGGGGCATAGAGTTTTCAAATTGGAACTGAAGTAGATAACGCTAAGTGGGACTGATTTCCACATTGATTATTCTTTACATTGTGAGACATGTCCATTCTTACATGGGGCATGCATGTTTCAATCACCACTTCATCAAAGACTTCATTAAGAAATCAAAGCCTTTATGTCATTTGCTTGAGAAAGACATTGATGTCTAGTTTGATGACAAATGCATTGAAGCCTTCAACCACTTAAATTACACATTGATTTCTTCTCCTATTATGCAACCCCACCTTCTCCAAGATGTTTCACATCATGAATGGTGCATTAGATATGACAATGGGGGTTGTGTTCGGTCAAAGAATGGGTCGTGTGCCTCATGCAATTTACTATGCTAGCAAGACTCTAGATGATGCTCAAAGATATTATACTACCACAGAGAAAGAACGGCTTGATGTAGTGTTTTTTTCTTGACAAATTTTGGTCGTATGTTCTTCAAAACAAATTCATTGTCTACATTCACCATGTCACATTGAAGTAAATCATGTCTGAAAAGAATTCCAAGATGAGGCTTATTAGAAATTGTTGACAAAAAGAAAATTGAAAATTCTATAGCTGGCCACATTTCATGCATTGAGGCCTTTAATGAATTCCAAAAATATCCGTGAAACTATTGCTCATGAACAAATCATGATAGTTGGTTACAGTTGAAAGCCATAATTCAAGTACATAGACATTTTCTTGGCTAGTAGAAGAGTGCCAACCACATGGTCAAGGAAGGGAATGAAGAGGTTGTACGCTACAGTGAACAATTATGTGTGGGATGAGCCACACCTCATGAATTACTACCCCAACCAATGCATTAGAAGATGCATTCCCTAGAGTGAGCAACAAGACATACTCACCATGTGTCACTCTGACAAATTTTGGGGTCATTTTAGAGAAAAAAGAATAGCAACAAAATTCTCTAATGTGGTTTCTTTTGGTCAACCCTATTTAAGGATTTTGTAAATTGCAAGGCTTGCTTCAAGTGCCAAAAGGTGGACACAATTTCAAAGAAAGATATGATGTGTGTATCCCCTATTCTAGTGGTGGACGTGTCTGATGTGTGGGGCATTGATGATGTACTGAGTCTTACTGACTTTTCACAAGCTATTTTTTCATGTATTACATGCATTATTGTTCATTTTGATATCATTTGTGCATTACTTATCATCATTATCCTATGAAACACTATAGCATCAAATTATGAGTTTTGTATAGAATTGAGTTATATAATCGTATTTTATCCAAACTTGTGTTGGTTTTCTCTTATTTAAGTCTTTACAGCATAACTCAGTGCTACAGACATAAAAGTTGGTGGTATTGACTCTAGGTGAAATCCAACAGGTCAATCTCAAAATCTTGATGCTTCCAAGATGGCACTCTATGCTACTAAAAAAAGGTGTTTGATGTTGTCATAAGAAAGAGTCAGTGCTACCAACCCTCCACCCAGAAAACATCATGAGCCAGACATAATTGGTTTGGTTCCACTGACAGTCAAGTCAATTGTATTAAATTTTGCATACAAAAGAATTCCTTACTCATAGGATTTGAATCGATGTTACTAACACATCATTTGGTAGTACCGACACATACCAAGGTTTAAAGTCAGCTGACAAATCAGTCCCAATGACTTCCTAATAGTGGTACCAAATCTTCATGATCAATGTAGATTGAAGATTAAGAAATATCTCATAGTCGGTTCAAAAGACATCATATGAGATATGGAGTGGGAAGCATCCCAAAATGTTTTTCATGAGAATTTAGGGTTGCAAAGCTTATGTCAAGAAAATGTTTCCTGAAAAGTTTGGCCCTAGATCTGAAAATTGTTACTTTGTTGGATATCCCAAAGAAACTGTGGGATACTACTTGTATAATCCATCTGACAACAAAGTGTTTGTTGACAAAGATATTACATTCCTTCAAAAGGAATTTATTTTCAAAGGAATTAGTGGGAGACAAGTAGAACTAGAAGAGGTTCAAGACCAACAAGAAAACATTGAACAATTAGATATACAAGATGAACCTAAAGATTCACAAAGTGTTGTAGAATATCAAATTCTTCAAGTAACACAGGAACCTCATAGGTCTAATAGGACATGCCTTGAACCTGAGAGATTTTGATATCTTGTGACTCAAGAAGGTAGTGAATTGGTCATAGATGATGAGACAATATCCTACAAAATGCTATTGAGGGACCTGAGTCTAAGAAATGGCTTGAGGCCGTGAGATCTAAGATGGAATCCATGTATGCCAACAAAGTATGGACTTTGGGGGATCCACCTGAAGGGGTAAAACCCATAGTGCAAGAGGGTCTTCAAGAAGAAGACTGACATGGATGGTAAGGTACAAACCTATAGGGCATATTGGTTGCAAAGGGTTTAAGACAAGTTCAAGGTGTTGACTATGATGAAACCTTTTCTATGGTGGCCATGGTTAAGTCCATCAGGATCATGCTTGCTATTGCACCTTATCATGACTATGAGATAGAAAATGGATGTTAAAACTGCATTCATTTATAGGAATCTTACTGAGGATGTGTACATGACATAACCTGAGGGGTTTATAGATCCAAATTTGCAAATAAAGTTTGTAAGCTACAAAAATCAATCTATGGATTGAAGAAAGCATCTCAGAGCTGGAATCTTCATTTTGATGAGACAATCAAAGAGTTTGGCTTTACTCAAAATGAAGATGAACCTTGTGTGTACAAGAGGTTAGTGGGAGCATATTAACATTCCTCATATTGTATGTAGATGGCATACTATTGATAGGGAATGACATCTCTACTTTACAAAAGATAAAGACTTGGCTTGGAAATACATTCTCTATGAAAGACTTGGGAGAAGCATCTGACATCTTGGGGATAAAGATCTATAGATAGAGATTCAGAAGATTTATTGTACTAAGTTAGAGCACATACATTGACAAAGTGTTGAAGCAGTTCAGCATGGAGAACTCAAATAGAGGAAACCTATCTTAATGTTATGGTGTCCCCATCTCTAAAGCTCAATGTCCCAGTTCTTGTCAAGAAAGGGAACGCATGAGTGTGATTCCATATGCCTTAGAAATTGGATCAATCATGTATGCAATGTTGTGTATTCATCTAGACGTCTCGTATGACTTGAGCATGATGAGAAGATGTCAGTCAGATCTAGGTGATGCTCACTAGATAGCCATGAAGAACATCCTCAACTACCTGAGAAGGACTAATGATCAGTTCTTGGTCTATGGTGGAGAGGAAGAGTTGGTGGTAAAAGGTTACACTGATGCAAGATTCTAGACTGATTAAGATGATTACAAATCATAATCATGATTCATGTTCTACCTCAACAATGGAGCTGTGAGATGGAAGAGTTCCAAGCAAGAAACAATTTTTGATTCTACAATAGAGGAAGACTACATTGGTGCATCAAGTGCAGCAAAGAAGGTTGTATGGATCAAGAAGTTCATCATACAACTTGGGGTCATTCCAAGCATCAGTGATGCAATCGAGCTATATTGTGACAACAATGGCGCTATTGCGTAGGCTAAGGAACCCAAAACGCATCAGCACTCAAAGCATATACAAAGGTGGTATCATCTCATATGAGAAATTGTACAACGAGGAGATGTAAAGATTTGCAAAGTACCAACTGAAAACAACATTGTTTATCCTTTGACTAAGTCACTTTCATAGCAAAAGCATGATGGACATGTAAGATCACTTGGAATATGATTCGTGGGTAATTGCCTATAAGTGCAAGTGGGAGTTTGTTTGTCATGTATGCCCAGAGAGCCAATCATGTGAAGGTTGTAATGGCATATCATGTAAAATGATTTGATTATTAATAAAAGGCAAGCTTCTAATATATTTTTTGTTTAATCCAGTTATGGGATAATGATGTAACATTATAAATGTCTAGAGAATTATATTACTCAATGACATATGTATTCCAGTTACTAACCTTGTACATGAGATCATACAGATGTTAAGAGTACATATAGATATTCTCATTATGTTTGTGATCGGTTGTTATTATGGAAGGTTGATAGACAACAATAACACATAAAATTAGAGTGGGAGTTGGCTAATGACTAAATCTCATTAGTCATGATATGGCAATATCAAACCAAGCACATAGATACATGCTAGAGAATAGTGTATCGGACAGACCCACTTGAGATTGACACATGGAAGCCATCATCATGGAAGTCATAGTCAAGTCTCACAGTAATGGTGGAGGTTGTGGTTCTTAGACCTAAAATCACTACACTCAACACATGTCATTGGGTACACTTTGACATCATCAAACGCAGTCCTAAAACATGGGTTGTTATAACGGTGATGATTGGGTGGTTTTGACACATGGGGATTGACTGTGAGTGATAGATATGGGATTTGTCCATCCTACTAGAGTATGATGTCCTAGGCCTCTTGACAAGAAAGACTGAGAAAAGCATGGTCATGCGCATGTGATTCAATATGTGATATTGAGCTTACATATATCTCAGACAGTTTGCTCTTGGTTCAAGAAACAAGATTGAATACTAATGAGGGTGATTGCTCCATGCCTCTAGTTTAATCTGGACATCAGTGACAAATGAACTATACAAACATTGTAACACCATACACAGATTGTAGGTTAAAGTTGTTCCCCAACTTTCCATTTACTTGGGTAGCATTGATGTGTGACTAGGCACCACTCATTGCTTGTGATGTCATAAGTTATTATGGACATTCACTGCCAATGTAAAATGGGACCTATAGGGTCACACACATAGGTCTTGACCTAGAAGAGGAGTTCATATCTCAAATGACAGTGGAATTAAGTAGTAAAGTGTTTAGGTATTTTATTCAGACAACAAATAGGCTAACAACACCTTCAAAATCCCATCTCAAGTGTTGAGGCGGCCGTGTAGAAGTGCCAAACGGTCGTCTCAAGAGTTGAGACTAGTGTCTGGGTGTCAGGCCTATTGTAAGTTGAATTTGGCTAAGGAACTAACAGACCCAACTAAAATGGCTCGACTTGGGTCACAAGATGACCGTCCGGGTGACCAAGATGGCCGTCTTGCATGGGAAAGATGGTCCAGTTCTATCAGGGAAGGTCTTAGATGTTTCCCTATTCGTTTTGCTTGAGAAAACTTGTTGCACAAGGAAATCAATGTCTAAAATTGATGGTAATTGATTTGCAAAATTCGTGTACAAATGGGAAATAGCCAAACGGCCATCTGGACTGTGCCAAACGACCATCTGGCATACCAGATGATCGTTTAGGTTGTTGCAGGTTGTGAAAATTTCAGAATTGTTGTGAAAATTTGGGATCTTCTGGTCCTTTCCACTCCCGTGAATGTTGGGAACATGGACCCAAACCTCATCTATAAATAGAGGGGTACTAGGGGCTTTCCAGCACACAACACAAACAACTGAGAATTTGTTCCTTTGATAACTGTTGTCCTCTTTAGTTGTGGTAACCACGAGATCCCAAGAAAGTCATACCTGATAAGGGAGGGATAGCTACGGGAGAGAACAATTGAGATCTGTCGTTGTGGGAGTGCAAGTTGGTGACTAGTACACCAACAGGAGGGATGACCCCTTCCTAATCGTTCTAATAGGATGATAAGAGTTCTAGGTGTGGACTACCATAGAGGTCGGAGGTCGTTGTCTATTGCTAAGAGGACAACGTCAACCGGCAGTCCATGAAAAGAGGAGTTGTTTAAGAAGACGAAAATTGTGACTGCAGTCCGTGGTGCAGACCAGGAGGCATAGTAGTCAGATGAGTCCTAGTGCAACCAAGATTTAGAAGTTTTGCATTTATGATGATGATGATTATTGTTGGAGTTTCTCCAGGACATGTATATCCTTGAAACCATCCTTCCTACATTATAGTTATTGACACAGTCTATTAATTATGGGGAAAGTGGTAGATAAATTTTTTGTTTCCGCTACCTACTTTGTACCCATATTTCCCTACATGTGGCACTTATTAAATCCCAATATTTTCTTGTCCATAGTATGAAGGACCCAATGACGCACATCAATGGCTTTCTGGAGAGATGTTATATGTTGAAGATTGATAGGATCCCAACCAATGTAATTTACTTGAAGTTGTTTTTCTACTCATTGTCAGACAAGACAAAAGAATGGTTTCTCAGTCTTCTTTCTGAATCCGTAGAGACATGGGATGATATGATATATGCTTTCTTTGAGAGGTACTACCGTACATAGAAGACACATGATTTGGTCAGGAGAATCTACAAATTCAAACAATATGCCAAGGAAACCTATTTAAAAGTATGGGAGAGATTTCACAACATGTTAAGAAAGATTCCTTGTCACGGGGTTGATCTTTATGGATAGGCAAAGATAATTTAGTATGTGCTACATAATTGGAAGAGAACTAATTATAATAGCATAGGAGAAGGTTTATTTATAAACAATAAAGCCACAAGGTGTTACAAGATATTAAAGAACATGGGAAAAAAATCAATCTTGGGGACAGTAGTGTGACTCACTAGCAATCATCAAAAGTGTCATAGAATCAAAAGAGATTGCCATGCTGAAGGAAAAGATGGACAACCTCACAAGGAGACTTGATTAGAAATCTAGAACCTCATTTGAAGGTGAAGAGGAAGAGTGCATGTATATGCGACAGTACAACAACTAAGGCGGAAAAGTTAGGCATGGAGGAAGGATCCCAAGTTCTCATGGAAAAATCCTAACAATTTTTAGCAAGATCTATCATAGGTGTAGCAGCCTAAACAGCAGCAGGGGGAAATCTCTTAGTAGTACCAGCAAGATAGGGGTCCCATGAAGATAGAATGGATAGAAGACATGTTGGGTAGGTTGGTGAACCGAAATGAGGAACTTTTTGACCAAACAAAAAGAGAGCATCAAAATCAAGGGGCACACATTTCATAGAAAAATATGTTTCTTAGCTAGCAGTGGAAGTGGTGTTCCTTAAGAAGCCCAACCAATAAGGACTTCTAGGGAACACATATATTCCATCCGGCAATCAATAGGTGAAAGTAGTGCTCCTTTGTAGTGGTAAAGCGTTGAAAAAAGACCAAAATGTAGCTCTAGAGAAAAGCACCACCACAACTAACACGGGGGAGGTGATAGAGACTATTCCTTTAGAGCAACCATAGGACACCACACTACAGGAGGAGAGCCTAGAAGAAGAGTTAATTGAGCATAAGGAGAATAAGGAGTTTTACATTCCACCCCATCAGCAAAAAATGACTCTAGTATTGTTTCCTAATAGCTTAAAGGCCAAGAAGGTCGATCAACAGTTCAAGAAATTTCTACACACATTCAAGAAACTCCAGATCAACCTATCACAGGTTTATTCTCTTGAGATAATTCCTTCCTATGGCAAGCTTGAAGGATATCATCAACAAGAAGAGGAGGATAGCATATTATGATGTTGTTGTCTTAAAGGAAGTAGTCAATGCAAGGATACCAAGAAAACTACCACAAAAGACACAAGATCCACAATGTTTCCACATACCATGGTACATTGGTAGGATGATGTACTTTGTGATTATGGGGCAAGCATCAATCTCATGTCACTGACTACATTCAAGAAATTGGGACTCAAAGAATCTCATAAGAGCAGCATGGCTATTTAGTTGGCGACAAATTAGTAGTGAGATTGATTGGTATTTGTGAGGATGTACTAGTGACGGTTGCAAATTCATTTTTTCAAAAGATTTTGTTTTCATGGAGATGCATGATGACTATGGAAATGAACTACTTTTGGGCAGGTCATTCCAAGACATGGTAGATGTCATTTTAGAAATGGGGAGAGGAAGGTTGACATTGGGGTCCAAGATGACCGGTTTGAGATTAAGCTACCCGATTGTCAACCATTAGGCAAGCAACGTGAACAATGCCACATGATGTAGCAATTGGGAACTCAGGTGTCACTATTCTTGGGAAAACCATTCCTAGAGATGACCCATGTCATGACAAAGGTGGATAAAGGTACTCTTGTTGTCGATATAATGGAGCATACAAAGCAGATTTCTTTGGAGAAAGTTGTGAAGTACCATGATGATCCAGAGGAAGAGGAACATATGATGACACTTGCATACATGGTGTCCTATGCAATGATGTAGGCATATTCGCAGCTATCATTAGAAGCTTGTCTTGTGAATTTGGTGGATGATTGTACTCGCATCATTTACTGAAGGAGTGTGCACTATTTCTAAATATCTTTCCATGCTTCTACACAAGATACTATGATGACTGGGTACCACCACCAGCACCATTAGTCCCATCTTTGTAGTGTCCTCCTGAGCTGGAATTGAAGTCACTACCACCACATATGAAGTACACATTCTTAGAAGTGGATAACAAGCTACTACATATGATTTCAGTAGCATTGTGTGTGAAAGAGGAAGAGTAGCTATTTACAATTCTAACAAATCATCGAGCCACATTTGGGCAGTCCATTGTAGACATAAAGGGGATCTCTCTAGTCTATGTTAGGACAAGATCTAGATTTTTTATACCACAACCTCAATGACATCTAAACCCAATCATCATGGAGGTGGTGAAGAAAGAGGTAGTTAAACTTCTATCGATAGGTATAGTCTTTTCTATCTCTAATTCTAGATGGGTCAGTCCTACACATGTTGTTCCTAAGAAACAGTGAATCACTACTACAATGAATTCTTCTAGTGAATTAGTCTCGACTATGTTAGTGATGAGGTGGTGTGTGTGCATTAACTATCATCATTTGAATGTTGTTACTTTGAAAGATCTTTTTTTGCTTCAATTTATGGATCAAATCCTTGAGAGGCTCGTCGGTCGCTCGCATTTTTGTTTTTTTAATGAGTACATAGGTTACAATCAAATTTCTATCAAGCCACATCATCAAGGGAAGTCTACCTTCACTTGCCCTATTGTACTTTTTCATACCGTTGGATGCCCGTTGGTCTTCGTAATGCACTGCCAACATTTTAAAGATGCATACTTGCAATCTATTCTGACATGGTGGGGTGTTGTCTTGAGCTTTCATGGATTATTTTTTGATGTATGGAGAATCGTTTGAGCATTGCCTTGACAGTCTAGATAAAGTTTTACAAAGATGTGAGGGCACTCCTCTTATTTTAAGCTGGGAGAAATGTCATATGATAGTCAGTGAAGGAACTGTGTTGGTACACAAGATGTTCATCAAAGGGATGGAAGTCAACCTGGTAAAAATAGATGTATCTCTAAACTACCTCCACCATATTTGGTGATGGGAGTTATGAGCTTTTCAGGACAAGCCAGATTTTATTGACAGATTATTTTTATTCTTTTCAAAATTGCTAAACCGCTTTTTGAAATGTTATAGAATGATGTGGATTTCAAATTTGATGATTGTTTCCTCAAGGATTTTGAAGTTTTAAAGGAAAAATTGATTTATGTACTCGTGGAGGTGGATCTAGATTGGAGTCAATTGTTTGATTTGTTGTGTGATGCATCTGATTTTGCGGTAGGGGCTATTCTAAGCCAACGTAAGGATCGGGCATAGTTGGTAATTTACTATGTGTCCAGAACACTTAATGATGCACAACTGAATTATACCACCACAGAAAAAGAATTTCTAGATGCAGTCTTTGCCTTTGGTAAATTTAAATAATATTTGATAGGGGAAAAAGTGATAGTATATATTGATCATGCAACTAATAAGTATCTTTTTCAAAAGAAGGATGTTTAATTGAGGCTAATTAGATGGATTTTTCTACTACATGAGTTTGATAAAGAAATCAAGGACAAGGCTAGAGTAGAAAATGTAGTACCGGATCATTTTTCTCAGTTGGAGAGAGTGGATGAATCTGGGCTGGAGTTACCCATTGTTGAGGAGTTCCCTGATGAGCAACGCTTTACCATGTGGGGCAAGGATCCCTGGTTTGCACACATATTAAACTATGTTGCATGTGAAGAGATACCAGATGATTGGGGATATCAAGAGAAGAAAAGATTCTTCCATTCTTTGAGATATTATGTATTGGATGGCCTTATCTTACTAAAGCAGTGTAGGGATGGCATTTTGAAGAAGTGTGCTCTAGAGTGTGAGTATGAAAGCATACTTGCTCATTGTCACTCCTTACCCACTAGGGGAAACCATGTAAGATGAATAATGGCAGCTAAGATATTAGAGAGTAGATTTTACTGGTTATAGATGTTTAAGGATGCATATGATTACATGTGAAGGTGAGATGCTTGTCAATGGTCTGAAACATCTCTAGGAGACATGAAATGCCCCTCAATATTTTTCAGGAGGTAGAAGTTTTTTATCTATGAGGCATTGACTTTATGGGTCCATTTTTGTCTTCTAATTCAAATTTGTACATTTTGTTGGTAGTTGATTATGTATCAAAATGGGTGGAAGCAATTCCTACACACACCAATGATGCACATGTTGTGTGCAAATTTGTTAAGGATCATATTTTTAACAGGTTTGGGGTGCCAAGATTGATCATAAGTGATGGAGGATCCCACTTCACTAATAAGAACTTAGGGGCTTTATTGAGAAAATATGGAGTGAAGCATAGGTAGGAAGCCCATATCACTCTAAAACACATGGTCAAGTTGAGGTTTCAAATAGGGAAATAAATATGATCTTAGAAAAGATTATCTCATCATTAGGACTAACTGGAGCATGCAACTAAATGATTCTCTGTGGGCTTATAGGATGGCTTTTAACATGCCTATTGGTACTACCCCGTACAGTCTAGTTTGAGGATGGCCATGTCATTTACCCATCGAATTAGAGCATAAACCCAAATGGGCATTGAGGAAATTAAATTTTGATCTTTCTAGTGCGGGGAAGAATTGAAGACTAGAACTAAATGAACTGGATGAAATTAGGCTATATGCCTATGAGAGTTCTAGAATCTATAAGGATAGGACAAAGAAAATTCATGATCGCCACATTCTCCATAGAGTTTTCCTACCATGCTAATGTGTTTTATTATTTCACTCCATGATGAAATTCCATCCTAGGAAGTTAAGGTTCTGGTGGAGTGGACCCTATGTGGTGACCCAGGAATTCCCTCATGGAGCCGTTGAGCTACGTGATGGGGTCAAAACATTCCTGAAAAATGGATAGTGAGTCAAGAATTACTATGGAGGAGACGTGGCCCATGAGGAAGAGGATATGAATCTCATTGAGCTCCATTGATCTTTTATGGAAGGATAGTCGAGCGTAAGCCATTAAAAAAGGGTGCTTATAGGAGGCAACCCGTGCATTTTTCAATTCTGTGGTTTACATTTTGTTTACCAGCTTTTAATAGAATTTTCATAGTTTTTGATAGAATTTTTTCATATATAATCTAAGAAAGGTACCTTGATTTTGGTTTGGTGTATAGACAGAGAAAAACTCAATACCACCTACATCTAAGTCAGTGGCACCGAATTGTAACAAAAATGAACAATAGACATTTTGAAGATTTCGCTACCACCGACACTAGACTCACGGGCACCAACTTGTAATTAAATTTATGGTAGGGATTTGTGAATTTTGTACCACTGATAAGGGAGTCAATGGAATCGATCCCTGTCAGGACAACTTCTGTAGGAAGTCAGTGCTATCGACAGTCAACTCAGTAGCACCAAGATTGGGTGAAGAAAGAACAGTAGCCAAGAAAGTGAAAGTCAATATGACCGAGAGTCTGCTTGATGGTACCGACATTATTAGCTCCATCGACAAGAATCAACACATCTCAATACCATCGACATGAAAAGTCAATGGCACTGTCGAAGGACGGCAGATGTGCACACCAACATAGTTATGTACCACTGACACCTTGTTGGTGGCACCGACTCAAAAGACTAGAATATGTGACACTGCCATTGACGATCGAGATCACTTGCATTAACACTCAGTGTCACCGATCTGGGTGTGTAATGAAGAAATCGGTACCACCAAATTCTATTGGTACTACCAACATGAAGAAATTTGTGGCTTGATACATTGATAGAACATGACTGTCTCTATCAATGCATGACACCAATGACCCACATATAAGGATGAAAGTTGATACCACCGACTCATCAAGTCAGTGGCACCGACACGTCTCATTAGGACCAATCATAAATTATATAAGGGAAGGCTTGGATTGTTATTCAAACACACCCTATGCACTCTATTTGTAATAGAGTAGGCACCAGACAGTCCCAAAGGCTTCCACATCTCTCAAAAATCCCTGAGTCTGTATCGAGCTCCCTTCTTTTCCCCCATTCCTCACTCTAGCAACAATAGCTTCAAGGAGGCAAAAATCACCAACGGGTGCATCTGACTAGATGATACCTAAGCCATCAAGAATTGATTTCCCAAATGAAGATTAGAAAAATCTATTCACCACCATGATGAAGAGGGAGATCATACCAACATGGTATTGTGACCTCAGTGACATTGGCTTTGTTGACAACCTACGCCAAATTTGCACCAGGAAGGGTATGATGGGTGATCACATCTTCTTTATTGATTGGACACATACCACGAGATCACATGTGAGTTCCTCACTACACTGTATATCTATTGTATGGAAGATTCATTCCAATCATAATAATCAAAATAATAAAAGGGGTGATTACCTTTGTACTTGACTAGCTTGCTTTCTTTATCGATCCCACTTTGGGCTGGATAGTGTCAAGGGTTGACCTCCCTTAGTGTCAAATTATCTTTTGATGTCTACTACAGTCAGGCTAGGTGAAGTTCTGGGTGCACAACATCGACCACCATCTTACTCTGGTCGAATTCGACTCCATATATAGTTGGCCAATGGATGGATGTCACTTCACACTAGACAAATTTGAATACACAATGGATTGAAGCTAGATGACAACACTACCTCAGGGGTTTAGCATCAATTGGAACTAGTCATCGGTGATGGGCATCGAGCACCCGTTCCCCAAATCTTGCATCATTACCTAAAAAATTCTATATTTGCCACCACTCAGGGGCATTTGGAAGGTCCAGAAGCCAAACATATTTGTGCTATGGCCGCTCCTTTGTTTGGGGAAGGATACAATAAATCTTGGATCATTCTTTCTTCATCAAATGCTAGAGGTCAAGAGTCAAGCTTAGAGGAAACCCCAAATTCATTTTGGAGGACTACTCATGCTACTCATCCTCCACCTCTGCCTCAACCTCTCCAAAGTTGCAGGTATGAAGACTTCATCGAAGCTTGACATCAAGCACTTTAAGTGGGCACACTTGGTATCCAAACCCCAAGTATAAGTCTATGCCTATTGCATAGTTAATGAATAGATGAAGCAGAGGGCCCCTCCAGACCCTATATTTCATCTCAGAGGAGTGTGCCATCTTTGTTGGCTGGAAGACAATACCGAGCATGTACCTAAGGGAGAGGATGTTGTGGAAGAAGAAGACAATGAAGAAGAGGTAGCAATGCCTTTTCATCATAGGAGGAATTTTCACAGTCATACACCCTGCCACAAATACATGGAGTCCAAAAGCAGCTCCTTCTGCAGTGCTTGCGATTACTAGCCTTAATTGCAAGCTTTGTTCTCACTCATGCAAAAGCTAGGATAAACTTCCTAGCTGGTCACCCATCCTAGTACTACTCTGGGCTGAGGACACTTAACCATAGAGTTCTTTAGTGATGGGATTCCTAAAAATGAGGTGTGCCTTGGTGATATGGGTAGTCCAATCATTCCTTTTAAGTTCATTTTATCTGAGGCCTCAAATCCTTAGACGTTACAGTCTCCCCCACTTAGACTCTTGACGTCCTTGTCAAGACTCAATATACATCCTCATAATCTCTTCCCCATTTTAGTGCAGACCCAGAATGGTCCATGGATACCTAGCTCCCATCCACGACTACCCGCACAAGGCCAACTCCATCTCGTCTCAGCAGATAGCCATTTCCAACTTGCTTGAACCGCACAGCTTAAAACTGGCATGTCACATGGCCATGTGGGCCTCACCTACTGTAGGAGAATTGGCTCTAATACCATGTGTAATGCCCAGACCCACCGCCCAAGGCTCTAGTAGAGTTTTAGGAATGACAAGTGGCCTCACAAACTACCACTAGCCTTAATTATGTGCTTTTTCCTCACTCACGCAAAAGCCAGGATAAACTTCTTGATTGGTCACCCATCCTAGTACTACTCTAGGATGAGCATGCTTAACCATAGAGTTCTTTAGTTATGGGATTCTGGAAAAAGAGGTGCACCTTGGTGATATGGGTAGTCCAATCATTCCTTTCAAGATCATTTTATCGAAGGCCTCAAATCCTGGGACATTACACATGAACACTCACTTGCAATGCATTGAGTACCACCAATAGTCACTGTATGACCATTATTAGAGTCTGGGAAACTTTTCTAGCTACGTACATCTGCCTCCTATAAAAGTAGGCCCACCCACATTCAGCGCCACCTTCAACCCTCCTAATCTAGAGATGCCATCGTGAACGTTTCAGCCACCACCACCATTATGAATGCATGGTACCCCCATTCCACCTCTTTGTTTGAATTTTGAATATGCATACATAGTGAAGTTCAAGCCTGGGGTGTTGGAATGGATATATCTATTTTATTTGTTTTCTTTTATATTATTTTTTGGGCTATGACCCAACCTATGACCCACTATTGAAATTTGTATTCGATCATGGCCTTAAGTAAACCCAAAACAACCTGACTTGACGCTCAACCCTACTCTTAATCATGTGATTTTACCCATTTTTCATGACATTTCCTTCATCACCTGAAGATGATTAAGTAACCTGAATTGATTCCTCTTGATTTCATTTCATAGAATAATAGGTGTCATGATATCTAGTCTTTTTATTATACTAGTTACAAAAAGAAAAAAAATATAGAGAGAGATGTACATACTAAGTAATTTCATAGTGAAGTTCATATAGTTTGCATTTTTCCTTGCATCATTCTTCACATCATATATATATATATATATATATATATATATATATAGAGAGAGAGAGAGAGAGAGAGAGAGAGAGGATGTCTTTGTTACCCGCACGGGTATTCAGCATCTGCTGTCCGTGCCCAATGTAGCGGTGGCACTACTCATAAATAAGTATGATATCCAGATCTCTATTTCAAAAGTCGAACACCACACTGCACGGACAAGTGAGCTCAGTCCAAGACCTGTGGCATGTGAGTGAGGGATAAGGAACTCCTGTAATAAGAGATTGGGAAACGTGTGCTAGACACTCCAGGTAAAAGCCAGGTAGGGGAGGATGATGACGCCAAGGAGCCACTTGTTTCGCCGAGATGAGTGGAGAACAAATAGGGACTTGGTTAGGAACATTGAGACTCACAGGGTTGGTGAAGAGAGAGTACTATGTGTGTCATGGAAGGGACGGCGTCATGGCAGATGTAGGTAGGGGATTGCAAAGGAAGGACCTTTGTTGGAAGGAAGAAGATGAAGCTACGGAAAAACTAAAATTCACTTCTTTATTTGTTGGGCGTGTCATAACTAGCAATTAATAACTACCAAGGAATGAGATCCAGAATAGAGACATGGTAGTGAAACCAAAACAAGGTAGTATTACTTCTTCTTCTCTTATTTCTTTTGTGTGGCAACCATATAGATCAACCTGAGAAGATTGGGAAGATAGAGTACACACCTCATCAGACACGGGGTATTCTGCGTCGGACGCCATGTAGAAGGCCAACAAGTCCTTGCTGGGAGGCTCCTCCCTACCATTGGCGGTGTTGATCTCCTAGGCACTAAGGGGAGGTATGAAGGCCTCACACATGGCGGAAAGAGACTCCATCTCCCTGGATGAGAACTCATTTCTGTAAGTCGTGCGAGCATCAACGGTGGTTGTCCTTTCACTAAGCAAGGGGTGGCATCGGTGCTCTTTTTTGGGGAACCATGCTCCGTCCATCGAGGACGACAACGGTAGTGCCATGGAGGAGAGGGGGAGAAGAGGTGGGGCTGAAGAGGAGGAAGAAGAAGAAGTTGACAAGAAAAATAATTTTTGGCTCCCTATGGTGTATCCTAGCCGAGGTTGGGCTATTCCATTATGTTGTGTGTGACACCTGATGGATATGTAGAGAGCTACTGGTCTTTTATTAACAATAACAGGACATTGGACTCGTTGATGCCTGACAGGCAGGGATTTTTTTCATAGTTTTAGATTGTATAAGAAAATGACACATTATGGATTTTTATTATTCATATCTCTGACTTTTGAAACATAGAAGATTAGCACATTGGGCATGGGTAGCAGACGAAGATGAGGGTGGGGTTAATGTGATCGAGTTGATAGATCACACTGGGTTTAACGAATATGGATACTCATATTGTAATAAGCAAGTGCCATCTGTAATATGGGCAGTCACATTGTAACAGGCAAGAGTCAACCATAATGTAGGTAACAGTTTGTAATATGGATAGTCATATTGTAATAAGCAAGTGCCATCTGTAATATGGATAGTCACATTGTAATAGGCAAGAGCCAACTGTAATGTAAGTGATAGTTTTGTAATATGGATAGTCATATTGTAATAAGCAAGTGTCATATGTCATATGGACAATCAATTGTAATATACAAGAGTCAACCGTAATGTAGGTGACAGATTGTAATATGGATAGTCATATTTTAATAAGCAAGTGTCATTTGTAATATGGACAGTCACATTGTAATAGGCAAGAGCCAGTAGTTATGTAAGTGGAAGTTTTGTAATATGGATACTCATATTGTAATAAGCAAGTGTCATCTGTAATATGGACAGTCACATTGTAATAGGAAAAAGCCAACCATAATGTAGGTGATAGTTTTGTAGTATGGATACTCATATTGTAATAAGCAAGTGTCATCTGTAATATGGACCGTCACATTATAATAGGCAAGAGTCAACCGTAATGTAGATGACAGTTTTGTACATGGATACTCATATTGTAATAAGCAAGTGTCATCTATAATATGGACAGTCACATTGTAATAGGCAAGAGTCAACCGTAATGTAGGTGACAGTTTTGTAATATAGATACTCATATTGTAAAAAAAATGTAGGTTACAAAAGGAAGGAGCATAAAAAATTAAGTCTAATGTTAAATCCATTGTTTTAATTTAAGGATAATTATAATAAGACATGTAAAGAAACCTCACAATGTACTATATGATATTTAAAGAAGCCTCAAAATATAAAAATAATTAAAAAGACCCACTCATACCCATGTCTTTAAGGACTAGATCCCCATCATGACACATATGAACCAAGTTTCCAGCCCAATATGTTGATCTTCCATCTTGTTTTCTTTCTCTCAAGTGAATATTACAAAGACGAGGGCCCATGTCATCATTGCATCATAAATCGATGACTAATAATAAGAGGAAGATGTGTCTTTCCCCTCCGGTGCCTAATTCATCTTAGGCGGGCAGTAGCAGCCATTGTGAGGACAAACCTTGCCCACATTAACAAATTATGATATCAATTGGTGAGAGCGATATTATGATGATGATACTCCTTGCGTATTATGAAGCGAATTCAAATCTTTTGCACTTTTTCTGTTATTTCTAGGCAAATGATTTGTTGTCAGGTAGACGATTTCCTCTACATATCAGACAAGGCCTATGATCGAGATAGATCCTCCAGATGGAGAAGGCCATCCTGAACTACCTCGAGAAGAACCTTACGTCCCAATCAGTACGTATTCGTATTCCGCTTCATCAAGGTTGCCACCTCAGAGCCACCAGTAATGGCTTCCATGCTTTTATAGCTAGATAGGGAGAACAAAGCACATGGTTTACTTAGTGCCAGAGCTTGGACAGATGTAGGGTCATCTCAACGAGCCATCTATCTCTGCACCCACTATGATGTATATCGCCGGCAATGCTCGTAGATAGTTCCTTTGTGATACCACGTCAGGTATGAGGTGGAGCAACTCCTTGGCTAAGGTCTTGTCATCAGAGTCATCATCACAACTGCAGAGAGAACATGATGTTTGATGGAAGTGTTGGCAGACTGCAATTTGGAGTCGGTGTGCTCAATAGAAGAATTGGCTACTCTATGGCGAGTGTTCAAGATAAGGAGGCTGTCAATGGAGCATCTGGCATGTGTCGTTACCGTCCGGCACAAGATGGGGAATGGATAGTTTGGACTACGGAGGCCAGAATGAGAGTTGCATCTATTTACATTAGATGCCACCGTGTTTTCAAAACACGGGTAACAAAATCTACTACCCACGCGAGCATTGAGTGAAATCCCATATATATATATATATATATATATATATATATATATATATATATATATATATATATATATATATATATATATATATATATATATATATATATATGTATGTATGTATGTATATATATATATTGATATATTGCATCATTCTTCACATCATGTATCTATATAGACCCCTCCTCTGGTTTAAGGTGAAAGGATACACATCCATATCTCTCTCAATAAATATATATATATATATATATATATGGAATAATAGCCCGACCATAACACATTAAACATGAGAAAATAAGAGGGTAGAGAAAAAAAGGGAGAAGATTAAAATAAAGAGGGAGAAAAGGATGTCTTGAATTCAAATTAAATTTTCCTTCAAGGAAAAGTGAGAATAGTTACATGTATGCATTCTTTTATCCCATACTCATTAATCAGATGAGACTTTAAGTGCACTCATCATTCCACCACAATAGTAGGCATTGGGATTCATGCATTTCTCATTTCTTTCATTCCATAGGTTAATCATATTATGTTTACGCATAAATGATTGAGATGTTACTTGTGGTTTCTTATTCACAGCCACCTACTTCATTCCACCCATTACTCTTTATGGTAGGCCACAAATATGATTGATCCCCTTCTTCATTTTTTATATGAGGAGCTACTTCTAATATAGTTGGAAGGCAGAAAAGAGCAATGTAGATAGGGAATCACATTGTGCATCAAGTGGATTCCCTATTGACTATGATATTAACTTCTCCATTAATGGTGTTTTATTGATAAAAGAGTAGAGATCTTTAATGAACATTTTTGTCATTATAGAGTAGTTATCTATTTTGGTGGTTGGTAAGGGCCAGTTATGGACTGTCATGTGGGGGTATTTGAGAAATGTAGTTCTATTATTTGTCATCTTACTGACTTATTTCAAACATATCCAAAGGTAGTGTTGCTCAAGGGCGAGCAACATTTAAGCTTAGGGGATTTTGATGCACTGAGTTTGATTCACTATTCACATGCTATTTTTCCATGTGAATCATGCATTATTTCTCATTTTGATATCATGTGTGCATTATTTATCATTATTAACATGTGAAATACTATTGCATTAAATTATGAGTATTTGTACTGAATTGAGTTAAACAATCAAATTTTATTTGGACTTATGTTGGTTTTCTCTTATTTCAGCCTTTACAGAACAACTCGGTACTACCGACATTAAAGTCAGTGGTACTGACTCTTGGCTAAATCCAATAGGGAAATCTCAAAATCTTGGTGCTAGCGAGACGGCACTCGATTCCACCGAAAAGGTGTTCAATTTTATTGAAAGAATGAGTCGGTGCTATCGACCCTCCACTAGAAAGCATAAGGAGTCGAACATAATTGGTTTGGTGCCACCAATAGCCGAGTCGGTGCTACCAACTTTTGCATACAAATGAAGTCAGTACTCGTAGGATTCAACTTGGTTCTACTGACACATCAGTTAGTAGCACTGACACATGTCAAGGTTTTCAGTCAGCTGACAACTTGGTGACTCTAACTTCCTATCAGTGGTATTGACTCTTCATGATCAGTGCAGATTGAATGTTATGAAAGATTCGACGGTTGAGACTTAATGATGGGCAGAGCTTGGCTTATGACCTAAGGGGAGTTCGGCCAAACCTATTGAATCTGTACTATCACATTGCAACGTAGCACTGAGCAAAGAGGGGAGGAGAGGGCCACGTAGTGGATGATTCAAGCACCTCTGAGAAGTGGATTTGTAGCCAAAACACTGCAAATCGAGGATCTCAATAGAGGGGATCATCTAGACCAATTTCTCCAGGGTTATATTTCTTGATGTTTAGCTCTTTGTATCTCTCTTCCTCAATGTATTTATTGATAAAAATCATGCAGGGGTAACCCCTTGTTCCTTAGGACCCAAGATTAGCCCGATTTTTCATTATAATTGACACTATGATTTAATATTTATATATTTTCTTAAGTTTTGGACATAAATCTATGGTTGTTTAATGAATTGCATGTGCTTGATCACTACACTCAATTATTTAGACTATTAATTACATCAGGGGAGGGATTAACGGTTGGATAAGTCATAGATTTACACTGCTAATATTGTGCCTCAGGAGAAGGCTTATGACTGTCAAGGAAATAACCTAGGGATATCTCTAATATGTCTATTCAAATCTTAAATTGCTATGGAAGTGGGGTTTGTTTTAGTATAGGTAGTGTATTACAATGAGGAAGTGGGTAAAACTGGATACAGGTCCAGTCTAGGGTTTACGATAAATGATTATTAAATCAATGGGGTTAATTGTGATGTAAACCATGGTGAAATTGTAATCCGAAGGAATCCATTCATCTCTGATCACATTCCACTTAATTTAGATTTCAATCATTGCGATTAGTTATATTTAAACAACCAATCACCTTTTCCTTTGGCCTAGCTGGTTAGGTTATAGTTAGTAGTAGTCTTTAGAGTATGTTTTCCTGAGCTTGACATTTGGGTCTCGTATGCCTATACTATTCAATGTGAAAACTTGCATTTTGCACACATATTTTAGGCGTGTCGAGGTTTTTGCACTGCTGTTAGTGAAATGCAAATGCATCACTACTAATGTTGTAACCAACCACTCTAGGACAAATTACTTTTCTTGTTAAAAATTATTGCCTGCTTCCTTTCTTTAAAAATGTAATTAAACTAAAAAAATTATATTTACAATACAATTTACTAGTACTCATTCTCACTCACTACTATTCCATTTATAGGTAATAATGCATGGTTTAGACTAGAACCACTGACTACGGGGAATCGACTCCACCAGGTATAGTCCCAGAGGAATTTCATCTTAGAGCAAGATAGTTTGAGTCTTCAGTGGAAAGGTTTCTCCAAACTCGATCACTACAAGAAGAGAAAGCACAAGTAGCAGACATGGATCCTAGTGTTGAAGAGTGTGTTGGGGCCAAGCTTGAGGAACAAACTGTCTGGGAAGCGCCATGAGTAAGGTAAAGTCACATAGGGGCCAATGATGGACATGGAAAAGTCTTATCCTGAATTGTTTAGTTGCTTGATAGAATTTTGAGGACAAAATTCCTATAAGAGGAAAAGGATGTTACAACCCCAATTTTTGGGTTCATTTGGTGAGGAATGTAATTTCTCATCTTAAAGATATTTGAACAAATAATGATATAATTTGTTTGGGATAAATGGATTTTGTTTACAATAGCCTTGATGATTGTGTTGTGGGCTTTATTGGCTATTGGGCCCAAATAACAAGAAAATTCAATTAGAAAATGAATAATTGAATATTTGAGAAAAGAAAAATGTGGAAACCTCTAGAAGGCAGATCCAAAGGTGGATTTCGTGCCTCTTGGGTTACTTGGGTTCCAAGGAGTCCAAAGTTGCATAGAGAATGCAATAAGAAAAGAAAAGATCAATTAAGTATTTCTTTATTAAGAAAGAAATTGAAAACAATGATAAAATGTGGAAAATAAGTGGAAAAAGGTGGAATTGAGTTATCCTTAATGGGATTTCGAATCCCAAGGATTCCTAATGTTATAAGGAATACCAATGAGGAAAATAAAAGATAAATAAAGAGAAATCCTCAAAAAGAGATATTTTAATGAGAAATAAACAAGATAATGTGAAATAATGCATATTGATGCATTTAGAAGGATAATGAGTATTCCTTAAAAATGAATTTCGAATTATTTGAGTTTCTCGGGATCCAAGGAGTCCCAATGAAGAAAGAGGAAAGAGAAAATACCAAAATTGAAAAATAAGAAGATAATATGATATATTATTAATGGTTTTTGTGGCTTTGATAAAGAAGAGGCATTTTCTACTTAAGGAAAACATAATTTCGTGATTAATGGATTAAAAAGCAAGTCAAAAGAGAATAAGGGAGAATATTTTCATATTCCTAGAAATCTAATGAATATGGGGTTTTAAGAAGATGATTAAGAGAGAGAAACTTGCTTAGTAGTGAGGGAAGCACTTTCCTAATTGGAAGAGGGCTTGGTTGCTTCGAGGGCAAGCCTACTGGGGCGTAGATACTCACCCTATAAAAAGGGGTAAAGCCCTGGTCGAGATCCAGAGAAGTTCCACGCAATACCACCCGTTCTCCTTTCCGTACTAACCCTAACCATGAGGGTATAGCCCTATCCAGGGAGCAGCGAGGGGTGGTATGTAGTCTGGTTGGAAGCAGGACGCTCCCTCGACAACCAAGGAGCGATCACCCATCATCTCCTCCCTCCCATCCTCGCACAGCCACCGCAGTAGATCTGCACCATAAGCTGAATGTCGCAGGCTATACATGCTTACAATGGCCACCTTGGCCACAAGTTTTCCATCCCTGAGTGCGCGGAGGTTGGGCGGAGGCAGTAGTACCCTCCTGGTGGCCGTCGAGCGTCAGGGAGGGCGGCAGGGCCGCTTTGGATTGTTGTTGCAGCGACAGTAAGTCTAGTTCGCGAGGTTGAAGAAGGTCGGGTGGCCTTGGACAAAACTGCCCTCTGTAGGTTATAGCGTCAATCAACTTAAGGAAGGGCGAAAGGGTCATTTCGATATGTTTCCAAAAAACCAGCAATGTTGCATGTATTGCGTGACGTGGCGCACTCCGATTGGCCAAGTAAATCCTTGTGAATTTCATAACTAAAAATTGGTAGCTCGGTTTAGTACGTGTAATATATCAATTTTGATCAGGAGAACGAGAGGAATCCAATAAAAATGATATTAAAGATTTATTACGTTCCTAATTGCAAAAGTACAATAAGTTGATGAAAAGTGCATTAAAGATAAGTTAAAAACCCTATTTGTGTTTAAAGGTTGAATATAGTATGCTTAATGGGTTAATTAAAGTATTAATAACCTGCTAAATGATAATGTTAGATTCACACCTGATCTAGATGTAAAATTGCATGATTTAGGGTTTTTACCTCATATGAGAATGATTAAGTACTTAGAAACCCTAATTTAGGGTCAAAGAGGATAAGATCATATTTAATTTGAAAAATGTGAAAATACGTTGTTAAATGATGGTTCTAAGATATTTGAATACAAAAATCCTTAATTCTGGATAAATACCCTAAATGTAGTAATTATGGTTTTCTCATGAATAAAAGGTAGAATTATGGCAAATCAAGTTCATATGTGATAAGACTATAATGAACTTTGAATTGATGATAAATGTGTATAATGATCTTGCCATGGATTAAAAAGGTAAAAATGCTAGTTATAATATAAAAGAGGCATAATGGGCTTAATTAATGTTTAAGTGTGCCTTTAATCTGAAATTAGGGTTTGTAAGTAATTAAATAGAACTAGGGTTTAAAATAGTAAATGAAGTGAAACCCTAATTGCAAAATGAAACCCTTAAATGGATACAGAAACCTTAGGAAGCGGTTTCAAGTTGAATAGAAAGAATCTTGATAAAGTGTGTAGTAAATAGAGTATATGTGTTTTTTAGGATTCTTGATTGTGTGGTTGAACTACTTGCTTGGATGGCTTTCTTGTTTGGAATTGATATTAGCTTGAGAAATCTACTGAATAGGTATGTGGTTACACTTATGAATATCTCGAGTTAGTTTTCTGTGGTTTTCTGAAGTTTTCATCGATGACTTGAAATAAACTATTGGATGAATTTAGTTCATGCAAACTATAATGTGGCTATGACTATCACATAAGATATGTTCCTACCAGCTCAGATCATGGTCCCCTCTATGGCTTAATAGTTGACCTAGTACATGGCTACCTATGGGGTAGGTCCATCAGGTCATTGGATGACTTAGTACATGGATACCAATGGGATAGGTCCATCAAGTCACATTGAGTTAGATATTGGGATACCTTCGGGTAGTGCCATGCGACTCTATTACCCTATGTATTGGCTACCTGTAAGGTAGGACCATGGGGGTAAGAATCTATCTAAAAGAGAGGTAGCCTACAAGTCCACTACAGGGATAGCACAGAGTTAGGGGATAGGTAAGGATTGAGTAGTATGGCTTAAAATGTAATCTTGGTTGTTAAATGATTAATTACATGATTATGTTGTTAACATAGTTTCACATTATTTGTTTCCCCCACATACCAGCTTCTGCTGAATGACATTTTGTTTGTCGGCATTGTAGGTACAAATGAAAAGAACAAACAGTAAAGTGGCACATGTGGAATTAAATGAGGATTAACAATCAAGGAGGATTAGTTAGAATATTCTCTCATATGGATAGATGATTAGTAATCCAAGTTTTTCAAAGGTATGCAAAAAGTTTTAATTTATACCATATTTCAGTATAGTTGGTAGAATTTGATAATTGTTATTGATTATTTGTCGAACCTTTGAACCGGAAATGGAACTAACAGCTTTGACCTCTTGGTCTCCATTAATTGGGGGTTACTGGGAGGCGGGGTCGTTACAATAGCTGATCCTTTATTGCAATATTTAGAAAAAGAAAATATAGAGAGAGAGATGTGCATACACTAGTACATAACCGACCTTTAGTGTCGGTTATTTAAGGCCTTTAGTGTCAGTTTCTAAGTGACACCTATGTGGGCGATGCTAAAAGCCCATCCATTACGGGTCGGTTCCAAAACCGACGCCATATGCCTTCGCGCGCCACCGAAAACGCGCCAGCAGGGCACTATAGGCGTCGGTTATTAGATAAGAAATCGACGCCATATGCCTTCGCGCCACCGAAAACGCGCCAGCAGGGCACTTATAGGCGTCGGTTATTAGATAAGAAATCGACGCCATATGCCTTCGCGCCACTGAAAATGCGCCAGCAGGGCACTTATAGGCGTCGTTTATTAGATAAGAAACCGACGCCATATGCCTTCGCGCCACACATAAGGGCACCATCTTGGGCACTATCAGCGTCGGTTATTAGATAAGCAACCGACGCCATATGCCTTCGCGCCACAGGAAATAGGCGTCAGTTATTTATATAAAACCGACACTGTAACTATGTGGCGTCGATTTTATACAAATAACCGACGCCTATTTTTTGTTTTTTTCTGTCAGTCTGCAGACCTGCTATATGGCTGGTCGTAGGATGAGAAACCTGCAGTTCAGTTATGAACTGCAGGTTTTACGACATCCATTGATATCAACCAACAACAGGTCACAAACCTACAAAATTAACAACAAAAATATTCACACATTTAGTAATGCAACCTGCAGTTCCATTTGATTTTCACACATTTAGAAACATTCATGTAGCTAGCAATCTGTAGTTCCATTCATTTTCACATTCACACATGTAGAAACATTCATACAGCAACAAATAGTTTCATTCATTTTCACTCAGACACATGTAGAAACATTCAGACATGTAGAAACATTCACACATATATTATAATTCAGAAATTCATTTACAAAATATCATTTTTTAGTCATTATTCGCTATCAACATCCCAATTATATCTTAAATCCCCCACTACTTGTATGGTTGTTGCCCATTCTTCTCTTACTTCATTTAATTCTCCCGTCGTATAGGGAGCATGTACATCTGGTAAGGCATTTCCTATAGTGTGGTCAGTTGTAAACACCTGTAAAGAGAATGATGTATATATATAATTAATGAGCTATAAATAAGATTGATATATTTCATATTATCTAATGAGACTATATAATACCTCAGCAATACAATCGATGTCCATTGCGGCATATTTGATAATCATGTGCATAAATCGCATCATGTAGTATCCACATGCCCATCCGTTGTCTTGTGTGGCACACTATAAATTCAAACATACAAAATATTAAAAAATACAACTAATTAAGCATTGTTCACATAAATAATATATACATATATTGCAGTCGGGAACTTACTTTCACGTTCTTCCAAATTATTGGCTGGTTCTTTTTTGTGGGGACCTTTCCTCCAGCCTTTTTGAACTCATCAAAACCCCTACATGTTAATGTAACACAGTACATTGCATAATTAAATAGTAATGTAATAACATATGTTAACGGATATGAAAATAAAATATTTCTCACCGGAATAATGCCATTTTCATTATGTGTCCATATTTTGTATTCAATTTACTCCCCTTAGGATCTAGATAATAGACAGTGAACGTCTCGGGGACAATAACCAGTAACTCCCAATGCATACCACTAGAGGTAAAAAAGTTAAAAATTATTAACTCAAAATCCACAATAAAAATGTAATTTTCTTAATAAGCAAAGTAAACTTACTCTACATTGAATGGAGCCATTATCATCGTCTTCTTTTTTTTGAGCAAAAATTGAAAAAGCCTCATAGCAGTATTGTTGAACTGACGGAGGGTCTTTAGCTACTAGACTAATCAAAGATGGAATAAAAAATCCTACATGTTCGAATGCAAAATCTGCACATATCTTGTCTAAGTAGCTGCAAAATATGTATTAATTACGCATGCATTAATAAATAAGAAACCAGATCACCAGATCCTACACAAGGTATATGGATGTATAAAGAAGATCTCACCTTATCCATAGCTCTATCACTTATGTATTTAGCCAATCATATCGAAACAACTCCAAAATATCTTGTATAAATAGTTTGCTTTTGTATGATTGACCTGCAACATCTGAATCTATAGAAACAGTTATAGGGCAGTTTATATCATGTTCGCCTAACCATATTTCCATACCCCTACAGTTAGGACCTAACGGGTCAGTTAGGTCCTTTGGAACCCAACTGGGTAATGTAGGAGGTGGAAGTGGAGGCCTAGATGTTGTGGGTGTCTTCGTTTTAACCTATATATATATAATAATTTCAGATCAACTGACATCATATACACACACTAACAATTTAACGTAATGTAAATTTACCATACAAGTTCAGTAAAGATGACATCCGCTTTTAGCCACAATATCACTCCGCCTAGTGCCTCACCAAGTGTTTCACAATCTGGGTGGGCATATGGCAATGGAAGATCCATTCACTTGGGGAATATATGTACCGGGCTCACACGAATCCAACCAGCTGGTAATGGAGACCCGTGAAACATTTCCCCTGGTAGGGATGGGTAAGTCGACGCCTCTGCAATGACGTATTCATTAACTTTTAGACGGCATGGCTTCAACCCCTACAAATTTTTGTGTAAAGAATGTTATATACATATATACATATCATCTTGAAAACATATCATCTTGAATTAAAAAACTAGTTACTATGTCATTAAAATACTTACAGTGGATGTGCTAGGTGGTGGGTCTATAGGATTACTCCCAACCTCTGCAGTAGGAGTAGAGTGGGATGCTATGATAGGTATTGTCTGCTGAGTGGCAGTCTGAGATGCCTGCCACTTTTTCAGTGCTTCTTCCAGTTTCCTATCAACTAGCTTATCTACCTATACATGGATAAAAGAAACGTTAGCTTCTAATTATTGAATTCTCTTTTTACAGTAACATTATAAAGAAAGAATATGTTACCTCTTCTTGTAAAAGTCCCACTTTTGGGACATGTTTGCGCTGGGATGGCCCAAAAAAAGATTTGATGCCCACACCAGCGCCTGCAACCCTAACACGTCCAGGATGCTCTGGGTTACCCAGAGCAACTGTCAATTCATCCCTTGTGCCCTCAGGGATGAACTTGCCTTGTTTCCTCAGCTCGTGCAGCTCCCGCTAATCGCCAAAACAAAAATTTGTAATTAAGTAAACACCACAAATAATCAATATTTGAACGATTGCTGTAAGAGTTGTATTTTACCATTTTTACAACCGCCTCAGCAGTTGCGGGCTTCCTTATTTCTCCCTTCTTATTTTGCCTCCCAGCTATCCAGATATCATGGCGAGGCAAAGGTGTGCTACCTACAGTGGAGGACTCCTGAGTAGCAGCAGACTGAGCAGTAGCCTCAGACTGTAGTCTTTGGTGAATGCCTGCATACCCCTTTGGATCCATTGTGTGGTCATGCACATTCAGTGCACGCCTTGATCTTTGTGCCTCACTGAGGGCCTAGTTAGTATGCACATTAATGATTTGGTTAGTAACAGTAAATGTTAATCTTGAATAGGTGAATACAACATATATTAATGAAATTGGGACTGACGCCTAATACCTTGAATTCATCCGTTTGTCTTGAAGCAACAAACGCGTCCCATTCTTCTTTGTCCAGGAAGTTCCACTGTTCAGTGGATGTCTTCTTCCTCTTGTCAGCTTCTTTTATGTATTCTCGGGTAAGATTTGTCCTATAGTTCCTTAGGACTCTCCCACAGCGTTGCATCACGCATTTACGATGCAGCTTTTCATCCAATTCAAATATACTCTGCAAATTAGAATTGCTATTAACTAGTATCCAAAAAATTAATAATCTACAAAATATAATTGCAAATTAATAATAACTCACGCATAAATCCTTCCATATTATGCCTTTCTTCTCCTTAGAAACTTTATGCCAAGAATCTATCTTACAACCGCAATGGCTACGAGTAACATACCCAAGATATGAAACAAATGAATTGCGATTCATACCAGATGCATTTCCTGCATCATCAAAATCCACAACAATTTTGGGTCCATTTCCCTTTTGCGCTATTAACTTCTTCATCATAGTGATTCCCCTTCTCCTGTCAACTTTTTGGTGTTGCTGATGAAGTGCCTCAAGTGCTTCAGATGGTACATGTGCATCATCAACCTAAAATTTGACAAAATAAACACATTTACAAGATATAACTATAAATGGACATATAGATATAAATATATGATATATTTTTAAAACTTACATTGTGAGGCGGCACATTGATGTCCTCACCCTCACGGTAATCATCAACACGGTCATCAGGAGAATGCACAGCCATCTGAAAATTCACATTCACATTGTAAAGTTTACATTGTAAAGTAATTCAAATTGTAAAGCTCACATTATAAAGTTCACATTCACATTGTAAAGTAATTCGCATTGTAAAGTTCACATTATAAAGTAATTCACATTGTAAAATTCACATTGTAAAGTTCACATTATAAAGTAATTCACATTGTAAAATTCACATTGTAATGTTCACATTCACATTGTAAAGTTCACATTCACATTGTAAAGTTCACATTATAAAGTAATTCACATTGTAAAATTCACATTGTAAAGTTCACATTCACATTGTAAAGTTCACATTCACATTGTAAAGTTCACATTCACATTGTAAAGTTCACATTCAGAAAAATAAAACATATAAAAAAATTGTATAAACATGCCTCTAATATTGCGATTTTTTATCAATTAACAATCCTTCATTGTGATCTCCACACACATACAAGTCATCATTAGCTTCAATATTTGCTGGTATTGGCAACCTAACTGAGAATGGATGGGAGTCATCATACTTATCATAGTAGTGTTCTTCATCTATAGGATCTTTAATGAACTGTCTTTTACCATGAAGAACAACCGACCATTTATCATTTGCAGGATCATCGATATAAAATACTTGTTTCGCATGTGATGCCAATATGAATGGTTCATCCTTCTCGCCAATCTTTTCAAAGTTCACTAAAGTGAAACCCAATTCATCCACTATAACTCCTTTGGTGTTATCAACCCAATTACATTTGAAGAGCGGAATTCTAAAATCTATGTAGTCAAACTCCCATATGTCTTCAATGACACCGTAATATGACATTTTAGCTTCACGTGGACTCTTATCCTTTGCACTTGCAAAAAACATAGTCGATTCTTGAAGGGTGACCCCACTGTTTTGGATGACACTCTTATCATCTTGGCGCTTTGTGTAATATGTGAATCCATTAATGTCATACCCTTCATAAGACATAACAGTCAATTTTGGTTTAAAGGCGAGGCATTTGATAGTTTCAGTAAAATCATCTGGTGTTTGAGATAGTTGATGTAAGACTTTATTTTCAAACCACTTAATAAATGTCTTGTTATGCTCTCTAGCAAGCCACATTGTATTGGCTTGAGGATATTGTCTCTTGATGAAATTGGTATGTTCCTCGATATAAACGTTCACTTCGTCCATGTTGTGTAAAATATACAAGTGACCTTGTTCCAACTGCTCATGGCTGATTACTTTCACACGTGATCCCAAAATTCCTTTGCCAAATTGCTCGTCAATATTCTTGTCATTATCAGGAGTGTCATTACCACTGAGAAAGTCATTGCAAAAATCCATAACCTCTCTCGCCACATAACCCTCGATAATACTCCCTTCAGGCCGATAACGGTTTCGAACATCACTTTTAAAAACGCTCATGTATCTTTCAAAGGGATACATCCAATGCAAGAAAACTGGTCCCGACATTTTCACTTCCCTAGTCAAGTGGACAACAAGATGTACCATGATATCAAAGAACGGCGGAGGAAAATACATCTCAAGCTGACATAGGGTAACAACCACTTCTCTTTGCAATTTATCGAGAGTATCAGGGTCAATAACTTTGCTGCACAGACTGTTGAAAAAGAAACAAAGTCTGGTGATTGCAAACCTTACATGCTTCGGCAATATAGATCTAATTGCCACAGGCAATATTTGTTGCATTAGAGTGTGACAATCATGAGATTTAAGACCTATCAACTTCAGATCTTTCATTGATACCAATCTACGGATGTTGGATGAGTAACCCTGTTGCACCTTAACATTTACCAAACATTCACAAAAAGCTTTCTTCTCCTTTCTAGACAATGTGTAACAAGCGGGAGGTAAGTATGTTCTCCGATTTCCCATTTCATGAAATTCTGTTAATTCTGACCTTATTCCCATTTCACGTAGGTCCAGTCTGGATTCTATCCCATCTTTAGTCTTACCTGGTATATTCAACAAAGTACCAATGACACTATCACAGACATTTTTCTCAACATGCATGACATCGATACAATGCCTGACTGTCAAAGAACTCCAATAAGGAAGATCCCAAAATATTGACTTCTTCTTGAATAAAGATTTGACACTCTGTGTGGTCATAGTACATTGTGATCTCTTACCAAATTCATTGACAAAGTCTTTTACTCTTTCATAAACAACCTCCCCTGGTATAGGTTTAGGTGCACTCCGTTCCTCATTCAATCCATTGAATGCTTTGCACTTCCTACGATACGGATGGAATTTTGGAAGAAACCTTCGATGACCGAGATATACAGTCTTACTGCCATATTTTAGTCTTGTTGAATCAGTGTTCTCTTCACATATAGGACACACTTTAGCTCCTTTGACACTATATCCAGACAAATTCCCATATGTTAGAAAGTCATTAATAGTGCAAAACAACATAGCATGCAAACGAAATGTCTCTCTTTGTGAAGCATCATAGGTCATCACACCTTCACCCCAGAGTTTCTTTAAGTCATCAATCAGAGGTTCAAGATAAACATCGATCTCATTTCCAGGTTATTTAGGGCCCGATATCAACAACGACAACATTACGTACTTATTTTTCATACACAACCAGGGAGAAAGATTGTATATAACAAGCATGACTGGCCAAGTGCTATGTTGGCTGCTCAATGTCCCGTACAGATTCATCCCGTCTGTACAAAGCCCAAGTCTTAGATTCCTGACTTCTTCACCAAATTCAGGGTACAATAGATCAATCTTCTTCCACTGTGGGGAATCAGACGCATGTTGTAGGATCCCATCATTATTTTTCTTAACATCTGCATGCCACCTCAAATTCTTCACATCTATCGGATTGGCAAACAAGCGTTGAAACTGTGATATTATAGGTAGATACCACATCACCTTGGCAGGAGAACCAGTTTTGGACTCCCCCGAAGTCGTCAATTTATACCGTGACGCACCACATTTTGGACAATCTTTCAAATCCGCATAGTCCTTTTGAAATAATACACAATCATTCGGGCATGTGTGTATCTTCTTGGCATCCATTCCCATTGGGCACAACAATTTCTTTACCTGGTATGTTGAGATTGGCAGCTCGTTTCCTTCAGGAAGCATTTCTTTCAACAAAGACAACAATGACGTGAAGCTTTTGTCGCTCCATCTATTGTTAGCTTTCAGCTTATACAATCTCAACACAGAGCTAAGCTTCATAAACTTAGTACAACCTGTGTATAACGGTATCTCAGCATCATGCACAATGTTTCTAAAAATGGGAGGTGGATCAGTGTGCTCTACCCCACAACTATCCAGCGTCGCATCAATGATGTCTACTGGAATTGGTTCATTCACATCTATGTCATCGTAGGCAATTTCTTCTTCCACACAAACACTACTATTGACATCCACTGGTTTAGGGTTTGAAATCTCTCCATGCCAGTGCCATTCTGTATATCCTTGTATATTCCCGTTGCACATGACATGACATTTGATTTTGTCACCAGTGTTGACTTTTAAGTTGTTACCGCAATGCCTACATGGACAGTAGAACTTATCTCCAGGTTGTTTCCTATGTTCCTCGGCAAATCTAATAAACTGGTCAAGACCAGAAATAAACTATGGGGTGCAGCGATTGCGAATGGACATCCATGATCTATCCATTCTATGATCAAAGAGAAAACAAGTATATATTACAACAAGATTAGGGTCTAGGGTTAACAAATACATGTGATGTCATTATTATATATAATAAATGTGTACCACCTATCCCATTCTTGAACACCTAATCTCACTAGTAAGTGTATAATGTGTATCGGGTTTTCAAGAAAATTTCGGCAGCATTTCCCCGCTGTTCTCCAAGTACATATGTACTTAGAGAACAAACGGGGAAATGCTGCCGAAATTTTCTTGAAAACCCAATACACATTATACACTTACATCCTAAGCGAGATTAGGTGTTCAAAAACAGTCCCAAACCGGGGACTATCCAAGATTTACTCCTAATGAGTAAATCTTGGACGGGTTTCTAGGCCAACAAATAATGTGCTGTCATTCTTATACCTAAAATCCTAGTTCTTCAAGTTAGGGTGATTATTGAAGTCTTTAAAAGCATGATTGGCAATTTAGGGAAAAGTTCATCATTTACATTCAAAGCATGTCACATGTGTGCATTACAGTTCATCATTAAGCAAGAAGGGTGATTAGGATTCTCAATATACTCAATAATGAAACAAGTTAAACATGTGTGCATTACAGTTCATCATTTACATTCCAAGCATGTCACATGTGTGCATTACAATTCATCATCAAGATATATATAACTTACTTAAACATTCAATTATGAAGTAAATATACACTTAATTCAAAATAGCATGACGCACAAATAAGTAGATGAAAAATACAAATAAGTAGATTCGGGGCTGGGCCTGAAGGCCGAACTCAAGGCTGCGATTTTCGTGGTGTTTCCCGGGTAGAACTGCCCCTGGTTCAGACCTGCTTCATGCACAGGTGGAAAGGGCTCAGCTAGAAACGCAGCTAGGTGCTTCTCGTGGCTGAGGGGGCTGCAGAATCAAGTTTAGGGCTCTTAGTCGGAGTCAAGGGCGGCATTTGGTAGTGTTGTTCATGCCCAGCTACTCCTGGACGGCGTCGCTACAGCTGCAGCTGCTACTTCTGGCCGCCGGCGCTGCTCTATAGGTCGGGCACTGCTAGGGTGAGGTAGAGGAAGAAGAAGGGCGGAGGAAGGAGAAGAGAGGAAGGCGGCGCCGCAGGAACGGTGTGATGGTTGGGGTGGGGGTGGGGTAGCGGCGGTTGGGGGTGGGGTGGTGGCCGTCAGGGAAAAGCAAGGCGGAGGAGAAAAGAGTTACCTTGCAGAGGAAGCTGGCGGCGGTGAGTGGACAGGAGCAACGACCGGTGGCAGCACTGAGCGGCGACGAGAGGACAGGAGCACAGACGGCAGGGAGCAGCGGCAGGGAGCGGCGGCGGCGAAGCAGCGGGGGCGAGCAAGAAATCGCCAGACCTAACTGAAATCGGGAATGAAATAGGGAAAGGGGAAGAGTCACTCGCACTGGTGAGCTATTAAGTTGACAATAAGCGTCGGTGATTCAAAATAACCGACAAATAAACCAATAGTGTCGGTTCTTTTCCAAAAACCGACACCTATACTAGATTATAGTCGTCGGTTTTTAACTAAAAGACAACTAACAACTATTCCTGTCCCGTGAATAACCTTTAGTCGTCGGTTATTTATTTATAAACCGACTCCATATGTCAAATTTTGGAGGTAATTTTTTTCGCTAGAATTTTGGTTTTGGCGGTTGATTTTAGGTGTCAGTTTTTATTAATTAACTGATACTTAATAAAAGCGGTACCCATGTCTGGTTGACCTTCATAGATTGGATGTCGGTTGATGTTATCAACTGACATTGTAGAGTTTAGGTGTCGGTTTATGTATACAACCGACACCTTGAAAAGTGACTTTATAATCCATTTCTGTAGTAGTGATATCAAGTACTTGCATAACAAAGTTCATGTAGTTTGCATTTTCCCATGAGTAATTCTTCACATCATGTATCTATATTGCATCATTCTTCACATTATGTATCTATATAGACTCCTCTGTCAATTTAAGGTCAAAGGATACACATCCATACCTCTCTAATAAATAAAAAATGATATATGGAAGAACAGCCTGAGCATAACTCGTTACACATGCTAAAATAAAAGGGCAGGAAAAAAAGATTAAATAAAGAGGAAGAAAAGGATACCTTGAACTCAAATTGAATTTTTCTTCAAGGAGAAGTGAGAATATTTACATGTATGCATTCTTTTATCCCATACTCATCAATTAGATGAGTCTTTTACTGCATTCATAATTCCACCAAAATAGTAGGCAGTGTGATTCATGCATTTCTCATTTCTTTCATTCCATAGGTTCATCATATTTTGTTTATGCATAAATGATTGAGATGTTACTTGTGATTTCTTATTCATATCCACCTAGTTCATTCCACCAACTTGTGGGCTCCGATCTCCAAAACCACGATTTAAACTTAGCGGAAGCATTCGATTAGTTGCGGAATATGAAAAATTACTGGAAATTAAAATTTTTGAGACAAGACCTGGAAATTATAAATTCCTTTTATAAGAAACCAAGTAAACAGTTTACATCTCTGTTAAACCACTTCTTGAGTAGTTATATACAACATGATTCAAAATCTCAGGAGCCAACACCAAAACTCAAAACACTGATTCCTAGGACCTGAGAGTACAGAGACGGCATAGGACCATCTAACTACATAACTCAGCAGCCAGTATCTCCACCTGAGATTCACTGCTACCCTTGGTACTATTGTTGTCGTTGTTGCTCATCCTTAAACGGTCTCCTTTGTCTTCGACGACCACCTAAAAAGAGTTGAAATCTACGGAGTGAGACAATGTACAAATTGTCCCAGCGAGAGTTATAACTCTTAACTAGAAGATTTATTATAACATTAAGGAATATCATAGACAAGATAACATAAATCGTACAACAACAGGTTTAATAACAAGAGAAGCAACTTCTATCTGAGCAGTCATGTCTTTAAAGCATATAAAGGACATGTATACAAAATATCTGAACAGATCATTAATGTAAACAATGTAACACCAAACATTGTTCCTCGTAGTAACCTAAGCAGATATACTACGCGGTTGATTATGTTTTTACAAACATTATTATGCCCTGTGGAGATGAGGTATACCGCTCATACTCCAACCGATCACTAGTAAGTTGCATCGGTATCATACATAGGTCATCAAAAGAGCTGGATTCTTATGACCTCATCTTCCTCAGTCAGTTAGAGGATTGTTTGCAGGACATCTTGTGTCTCTGCTGTTATAGCTTACCAGGGTAATCTGGTCCTTCGCTATTTTAGAGTTACAGTGGCGTTCTGTACTCTCTTCGTCACCGGAAGATTTCTTGTTTATCTCTCACCGATGCGGTGTTTGTGTCTTCTTTGGGAGATTTGTGGTACATCTCACCATTTGGTTTTGTAGTGAAGGATTGACGGTATCAATTCCTACACTAGGATGTAAGGATTTACGCATCCATCTCCCCCACATACTCAAAAGTATGTGATCCAGGAGTTCCCTTAGGAAAACCTGTTTCACCATAATTTGGTCTCTGACAATGATGGATCTATGATCAGGGCTCTACATGGAATGATTATACTTGATTAGTTAGGTACATTTCAGTATTCTTTTGACATCATACATGTTCTCAAACATTAATCATTAGCATGGCAGCTATGAAGATAGAATACTAAATGTAACAAGTCTAACTCACATCAATTATCATTTCTCAATCATTTCATCACAAGTCATCTGTTAAGCATGACTTTGATGATATTTATAGCTTTCACAGCCCAACAGTCTCATAGGATGCCACTCAACAAGGCATCAGAATATTTCACTTACTCATAAGGCTAAAGCATGCTTTCAATGAATATAGTTTCATAATCCATACCTGGATATGATCATCATCTCATGACAACCTGCATGGTTAATTCAACTGATAACAGTAAACAATTCATTCTACAAGTTACACTTTCAAACTCTTGGAAGAGTCAAGTTCCCCAATATTCATCAATTAGGGTTATTCATTTTCTTTACTTATGATTAGGAATATTGATTCCTCATCTCATACTTCAATCATGAGGATTCATGCTTAAAAGCATAACTGGAAATAGGGTTTCACCCTATAAAAATTAAGGTTATTGAAATCTCTTTATCCTATAAGACATCAGATTTGGTAACTTGTTCTCAAAGTTTCATACCTAAAGGCATGACACAGGACTAAGGTTAACATACCCCATCCTTCATTGTTAATATTTCCTTTTTATATTATTAGTCCAATTCTAGTATGCAACTCTGCCATCCTTAGAAGCATACCAGGGTATGGTGAGAATTTGCCTTAAATACAACATTTATTGAACATCATAATGATTATCAATTCAAGGTATGAATTCACTTCTCAATCTTATCATGGTGTGAACACATCATACTCATTGATTTGACTATACTTTATTTAAAGGCATTACCTTATAAACATCTCCAGGAATTCATAATTGCTAGGTCATATACTAGGCTCACTATTCATCCCACTAGGATTTCCATATTTTCATTTCTAATTTAGGGATTCTCATCCATATTACATCTCCTCTGGATTAGATTTATTAAACTTCTTATCTCACATGGCATAAAGATTCCTCATATAACAACTTGTATTTTAGGGTTTCATACTCAAAGGCATAACCCTGAATTACTACATTTATCAGATCACCATATTTTAGGGTTTACTATTCTCATTATATGTTATCACCCTAGAATTAGGGTTTACTATTCACCTCATGGTGAATTGAACTCATAACATTATCATGTATGAGAAACATCATGATTAAAGCCCTCAGATAAGATTAAGATTCATCCATTATCATAATTAGGGTTTTCATGATCTCACATAGGTGGGTCATACCCTAATCATGCACATTCATGTGTATTGAAAGTACTTTACTTGAATTTCCATCATAAAAGGGTACTTTCTCTTTCTTAAGATACTTTCTCTCTCCTCATACTTGTAGATGGTGATAACACCAATCTAGATCAGGTTGGGTTACGTCCTCTTTGATTAACATAGACCAAATCACCACTATTGAGTGATTAGGGTTTGATTAGAACAAGGTTTCACTCAATTGAACCTTTCAAGGGTATTATGGTAAATTACACATTGATCATCATCATGGTTTAATTTACTACCCACTTGACCCTTAATGTCTCTTGGTAATATTATGTTTTAGGTTGAACAACCATCAAACCATCTAAGCCTTCAAGGCATTAGGCAGACTTAACTTCAAAAGTCTCCAATAGGTTTCACACCTTCAACCTTCATACAATCTTGAGTTCGTATCCCTCATTCGATCTTGAGGTCGTATACCCTCATACGGTTTGAGGTCGAATGCCCTCATACGGTTTGAGGTCGAATGCCCTCATACGGTTTGAGGTCGAATGCCTTCATACGGTTTGAGGTCGAATGCCCTCATTCGGTTTGAGATCGAATGCCCTCATACGGTTTGAGATCGAATGCCCTCATACGGTTTGAGGTCGAATGCCCTCATACGGTTTGAGGTCGAATGCCCTCATTCGGTTTGAGATCGAATGCCCTCATATGGTTTGAGATCGAATGCCCTCATACGGTTTGAGGTCGAATGCCCTCATACGGTTTGAGGTCGAATGCCCTCATACGGTTTGAGGTTGAATGGCCTCATACGGTTTGAGGTCGAATGCCCTCATACGGTTTGAGGTCGAATGCCCTCATACAGTTTGAGGTCGAATTCCCTCATACAGTTTGAGGTCGAATGGCCTCATACGGTTTGAGGTCGAATGCCCTCATACGGTTTGAGGTCGTATGGACCTCCAAAGTGGTTCAAAGGGTAAACTCGATTAGGGTTTCCTATGTTGAAGCCTTCAATTGGTCTCAAACTTGCTAACCAGTTATCAATTGAGACAATTAGGGTTAGCCTTAACCAATTGGTCACTCAATTGACCCTCAATTGATATCCAATTAGGGTTGGAGTTGGTTCAATTAAGGTCTATAAACGTTCAACCATCAACACTCAACAATGTGAATCAAATCAAAGTTGAACCCATCAATTGACCTCCAATTGGGCTCAAGCTTGGCCCAAACGGTCTTGGGATCGTTTGGATATACTCCAAACGGTCTTGAGACCGTTTTCCCAAGAATTCATCAAAATCTAGATTGATTTGATAGGGGTTGAACCTTAATTAAGTCTCAAATCAGCAATTTGATTATTTCAATAACCCATTGTAATTGGGCCCTCAATTGATCAAATTACTTTAACCCTAGACCTCCAAACGGTCTTGGGTTGTCACCAAACGGTCTTGAGACCGTTTGGATGAGTTCCAAACGGTCTTGAGACCGTTTGCCCATCCATCCTTTGGACTCTAGTGAAAATTCATCAAGGTTTGATTTATTGAGTTGATTATTACATCAATACTTAATTGCAATGTAATTTGGTATCTTTGTACCTTCAATTGGTCAACTATACTTGACCCCAGACCTCCATACGGTCTTGGGTGATCCCCAAACGGTCTTGAGACCATTTGGATGATTCCCCAAACGTTCTTGAGACCGTTTGGGCTAATCAACCCAAAAACTCAAATTAGCTCATTGTGATTTCAACACTGATTTCAATTAGGGTTTTCCCTAGTAATCAACCTTCAACTCTTAACTCGTTTGGAATTAGTCCATCAAATTTGGTGAGTCATTAATTAACATCATTATGAACAGTAATCTCATACGGTCAACGCTTAGTCAACCATCTTATACGGTCTTGAGACCGTTTGCCCAAAAAGGGCAAATTAAGCAGATTGAAAATCAGAACTAAATTCAATTGAATTTGCTAATTGTTTTGCCTATATCTCACGATTCCTTTGGAGTTAACCTCTCAAATTTTGTGGGTGATTAACCTTCATAATTATGAACAGGATTCCCATACGGTCCACGCTTGGTCAATGCGGTCATAAGGTCTTGAGACCGTATGCCTTCATACGACCTTGAAACCGTTTGCCCACCAAACGATTTTGTAAACCGTATGGGCAATTAGTTGAGGTCGTATGGTAAAGTGGAAAACTGTGGATAAGCATAGGAAATAACGCCCTTATCTTCTAGCTCAAGAACAGAAACAGTTACTCACGGATTTGCTTGCAAGGAAGCAAGGGAAGATAGGGAAGAAGAAGAACTAGCAACTAAAAGCATAGAAAAGATGTATATAACAAAGCATAGGTTTAGAGTTATAAAACCTGCCTAAAGCTTGCTCCTTGAGCTCCAAGCTTTTGAGCTCCAAGCCTTTAATGGCGTCCTAGAAGTTCCACAGGTCGGCCAAGGTGAATCCTCCAAGGAAAGTTGAGAAGAGATGGCTAGAAAGATAGAGCTAAGTAAGCTAGCCATGAATTTGACCTTGAATCCGAGTTTCATCCATGAATTCGAGCAAAAAGGAAGGATCCAAACCTACCTTGCACTCCCCTGGTCGTTCTCCTATGCTCATGAGCTCTCCTTAGTCGGTTAAGCAAGGGGGAACAGTGAAGGGAACGAAAGAAACATTCCTTTGCTAAGTGAGGAAAAGGACTTATATACTTGGGTGGAATTTCAACATAGGCACATATGTTTTCCTCACTTTCAACTAAGTCCCTCCTTTTCTTCTTTGCTCGTCCCTTCTTCTTATTTCTAAGTACAACCTTCTTCTAAGGTCAAGAAATGAAGGCAAAGAAGATCAACCTATTACTAAAGCACACACATAAAAGGGCTATAGTACTTACACCTTGATTATTCAATCACAAAGGTGTTTTTCATTATATGATTATTCAATTGAAGTGACTTCTTCATCATTTCTTCTCTAAATGATGACAAGAGTCTTACAAGATATTTTAGATGGTGTATTTTACAAGTTGCACCCCTCAAATTGGGTAAATTGCATTTTACACCAATTTAGGGTTTTCAAGTACAGGGGTTGCTTCCACAGCTGCACCTTGGTGCTCAAGCTTGGGAAATCCCTCAAACCTCATCATATTCATTCTTATGTTGTCTCAACATTGAAGGAACATATAAACATGTGAATTTTTTAAGTTAACCCCGCTGATTGGGCAAATTGCACATAGGTCCCTGTATTGCAAACAATACTTCAACATTGGTTTACAAGGGACGAAAATGGAAACATGTGTTCCATAAAATCTTTAATTATATAATAAAGGATAATTACAACCATCCAATTTCATAATTAGGCAAAACACCTAGGGTTAGCTCATAACCCAGGTCAGGGGTGTTACACAACTAATCTTTGTGGTAGGCCAAAAATATAATTGATCCCCTCCTTCATTTTTATACTCGAAGGTACTTCCAATATAATTGGTAGGTAGACAACAACAATGCATATAAGGAATCACACGATGCATCAAGTTGATGCCCTATTGACTATGATATTAATGGCTCTATTAATAGTTTTTTTATTTATCTAAGGGTAAATATCTTTAATGAACATTTTTGTCACTGTAGAGTAGTTATTTGTTCATTGGTTGGTAAGGGTCAGTTTGGGACCGTCAGACGGGGGTATTTGAGAAATGTAGTTCATATTGTTTGTCCTCTCGTTGACTTATTTCAAATAGATCCAAAGGTAGTGTTGGAGGGAAAGAAACATTCAAGCTTAGAGGATTTTGATGCAATGAGTTTGATTCACTTTTTAGATGCTACTTTTCCACGTAAGTAATGCATTATTGCTCATTTTGATATCGTTTGTGCATTGTTTATCACTATTATCATGTGAAACATTGTTGCATCAAATTATGAGTGTTTGTACTGAGTTGAATTAAATAATCATATTTTATTTGGACTTTTGTTGGGTTTCCCTTATTTCTGCCTTGATAGCACAACTCGGTGCTACCAACACAAAAGTCGATGGTACCAAATCTAGGTGAAATCCAATAGTGAAATCACAAAATCTTAATTCTACTGAGACGACACTTGGTGCTATCAAAAAGGTGTTTGATTCTATCAAAAGAATGAGTTGGTGCTATTGACCCTCCACCCATAAAGCATTAGGATTCAGACATAATTGGTCCAGTGCCACCGACAGCTGAGTCAGTGACATCAATTTTTGCATACAAAAGAAGTCAATACTGGTAGGATTCAACTCAGTGCTACCAACACATTAGTCAGTAGTACTAACACATATCTAGGTTTTGAGTCAGCTGACAACTCGATGCCACCAACTTCCTGTCAGTGGTTGTGACAAAGTGAGTTTTATAATAATTTCTCTCTCTTAAAAGTTTTATTAACAAATTTTGTTGACCAAAATACCCACATATTCTTTCCTCACTCAATTGAACAAAGTTGTGTCACAAATTGCAAAAAAATGCAAACTCTAATATGTTATGATGATAAAATACATGTCTTAGTGTATTTAGTAAATGAATATATCCAATATTCGAATTTGGATTTGAAATTTATACTATAGTTTCATAACGACCTTATAAAACTACCCCTAAAATTTCATTGCAATTGGATTATCATTTTCTCTTAAGACCATCCATAATATCACCTAAAGTCCATTATACAAGCATTATGACATGTTGTCAATTGACATAGTCAACAATCAAATTTTGACTCCAAATTTGTACCATGGCTACATGGGAACATCATTAAGCTACCCCTAAAATTTTATTGCATTTAGGTCAACCAATTGGGAGTTATGACCAATGTAAATTTGTGTAATTTCCTTTCTTTTTGGACCTAGGACCTAAGTTCTGGTCTTAATTGACCAAATATGGTGTAATCTGGCCCATTAACAGCTGGGCGCGGACCTTTTAGTTGAGGGCCAAATCTCATCCATCTGATCTGAGGCCTCAGATTCCCACCCTAATCCAAGGGCAGAGAACCCATCTTCAACCTCCCGCAAAGAGCGAGGGGAAGACAGGGAACCTGAGCCTCATTCTCAGGCGCCACCTCAACCCCTCCCACAAAATATCTTCCGAATAGATATCTCTGTCTCGCCAAGATGAAGTCAACTAGCCTTACCTCGACTCCCCTCACCCTCGAAGCAGGGAGAACAACCTCCCCCTATTTTTCTGCTCTCACTCCGGCGGCGGCCGTGAAGCCCAGGACCCCCAACTAACCCTAAACCTACCCGAGAGCCCATAAAAGGCCCCTTGACATCACCACCACCTTCCTTTACCTTGATCCACTTCCTCCCAAGCTTTAACATTCCCCAGGATCTCCAATCAACCCTATAACTACCCTGCAGTGCCGCCGCACTGCCCCTTTTGGGTTTCACACCTCCGCACCTCCTCCTTCTCAATCACCTACTCCCCTCAATTGGCCAACACCGGACGAAGTCAGGTGGCTGGTTCAAACTAAAGATGAGGGCCTACTGCACCTTTCTACTCGTCGTGTCGGTGACCCTCTATCATGATCTGAAGCCTGCTCACATGAGGAGACCCTGCCCAGGCCGGGACCCAGGGTACCTTGGTGGACCAACCCCTGAACGCCAAATCAGCCACTGAGCCTTTCCCTTGCAAATCCTGGGATGAACGAGAGTCGTCGATCCAGTCAGGATCCGCCCGTTGATCAAGGTAATAATTCTCACTTTTATTTTTCTTTTACCCAAAAAATGGATCATCTTAAGAAAATCATAGTAAATGCTAGGATTATCAGAAAATATTGAACCAATATACCATTTTGATCATAAAAATATTCTCTATCCAAATAAAATATGATTAGGACCTAGATCCATTTCTTATTTCAAAAATAGTTGTCTAGAGCCTAAATGACCTTCTGATTATAATTAATAATTAATAATAGTTTTCCTTAATGATATATGACCTTATAAAATATATTTAACCTTAACTGAAACCATGTTTCCTATATAACTCAAAACACTAGTATAAGTAGATAAATGATGAAATAATTAGGAGAAACCCTAAATTTAGTCTTCTCTCTCTATGTAATTAAATGTACATCTTTATATCAAATATAATATTGTTAGATGATGATCAGTGATCACGAATGGACCTGAACTCTTAATCGAACCCTGATTTTATGAAAGCATTAATATCCTAAGGGTTACTTTCCTTTTTATCTGACCATCCTAGAAACCCTAGATTATGAAAATCTTCTAATTGATTAATTAAATATTATCTTTTAATCAAACTATTTTATAATGGATCAGATCTGATAATATCTCAAAACCCAATTAAAATATGGGAAATCCCTGATCCAAATTAGATAACATAAAAAGAATAATAACTAAGAACATATATTAGTCTTGGTCACATGGACTAGTAGTGATGTTGTACCCTTGCTTTCCCTTGCAGGGTGACTTATTTCTTGATTAATTCAAATCCTTGGATATCTGATCTAAACAAGCAGGTATGTGGTCTTATAAGTATAAGACTAGATTTTTGGTTTCCTATGATATGTAATATCTTGAATGCTCATATTTGGATATGATTTCTTGGTTGAACTAGTCTGAGTTATACTTCGCCAAATCTAATAGAACATAAATGAGTATGATGGGTTGTACCTACTAACTAAAGCACATAGCCTGGTGTGGATTTATGTTGCCTAACATGGATGTATGATTCCTTGTCCCATGTTAGATGTATGATGATACTATATTGCCCACACTAGATGCAAGTCAAGTGCAAGTATGTGTAGTACAACCGCATCAAAGTGAATGCAATAAAAGGAATGTTTACCTGATTTTCACCTTACGAAATGGTTTTATCTCTCTTTCTTCTTTTTCAAATATTTTCCTTTATGCAACCTTATTAGTGTAACTTTTTACCACGTGCCAACTTTGTTGATGTTTTTGTTTCTCGTATTTTCTAGGTGCAAGGAACAATTGACAAAAAAGTGAAATGCATGCTCAAAGTACCTGAAGGCATAAATTAATAAGCATGGAGGATTTATTAGATAGATCTATTCCTCTTATCTTATTCTTGCTAGATGTTAGTTTATTTTTTTTCCTAGTGGATGTTGAGGATGATTGAGATCCTATGTAATAAAGTTATCTTTCTTTAGAACAATATTTTCTCTCTCTATGTAATGACTTTATTTTTATCCTTATGAATGAATGTTTGTGTGGCTTTATGAGATGATGTGAACTTTGATCTTGGATCAATCTCTGATTTTAGTTGATTACCTTAATCTCTTATATTTTCCCTTTTGACATCTATAAATATGAGTGCACACATATCTGTCAATGTCACTATGGAAAGTATATAGAAATTGGGGTCGTCACAGTTGGTATCAGAGCGAAGGTTCACACATCAAGTCACATGAACTTCATTCATCCTATTTTGAGTCTAGGGTAGTCCTTGAGTTAGGGATGTGAAGGGTGGAGGTGTCTAGGATGTCATCTGCCATGGGTCTAACTAAAGTCTCTAAGCCACTTAGCTTGGCAATCACGAGGCTACCTTTATGGAAGTATAAGTCTACCTGGCCAATACCCTAAGTGTCCCCTATTCTTGGGATTACCTTAATTTAGGAACCTTCTCATCTATAGATTTTCCCTCTCATCCCTTCTATAGGGAAAATTTCTCTCTCATCTATGTTTTAAAATAAATTTTCCCTCTTACCTCTGTTATAAGGTTAGGAAGGAGTCTCTCTATTTAGAAAGTCCTAAGGATCGACTGATAAGGATTTTAGGATATCCTCCATCAATCATAACATTAAGAACATTAATAATTGATAAAGGAGAATAATGAAATATCATGTGATAATAATAATGATAATGATGAGAAAAATTGTTGAAGTAATAAATCTAATATGTTGAAATTAATTTCAGGATGCCTCCTAAAACTCGTAACTCAAAGGCCTCAGAGGAATCGTCCTCTAAAAAGAGAAAAGAGCCTGAAACCTCTGAAGTACCAGATCCTGATGTCGTGGCCAAGGAAAGGTGGGAGGAACAAAAGAAAATCCTTCTAGACTTTATAGAAACCCTCACCACAAAAGGAACCCCTGAACCTAGCTCCTCTAGAAAAAAGGAAGTGACGGTGATAGACTTCATTAAGCTCAACCCTAATAGCTTTTGGGGGGAGACCAACCCGAAGTCATGGACAAGGCTGAGGCCTGGGTCCTTTCCGTAGAAAATGCCTTTTGTACCCTAGAAGTACCTGAGGAAAAGAAGGTTAAATTCACCACCCATCTTCTTAAGGGAGGGGTGAAGATCTGGTGGGAGAACTATGGTGGGAACCAGGGAGAGGAAGTAGACAACTTGGGGTGGGAAGCCTTCAAGACCCTCTTCACTGACCGTTTCATGCCCATAGCTAAGAGGAAGAGGAAAGAGAAGATGTACATAGAGCTTAGGCAGGGCAATCTCTCAGTGGCCGATTATACCCGGAAGTTTAGGCTTCTGGAACGATATGCCCCTATCCGGACTGAGGATCGCCTCATAGAACATTATGTAGACTGCCTTGCTGCCCATCAAAAAACCCTAGTTATAGCCTCCCGTCCCAGAAGTATAGATGCAGAAGCCTTCTAGTATGGGATATTTAGGGTTGACCACTACTAAGGAAGAGAAGTTCAAGAAGTTCCACCCCAGCCATAATAAAGGATCAGGAAAAGGAGGAGGTTCAGGGAAGAAAGGACTGAAAAATAGCAAGATGATGGATTACCGCAACAAATGCAAGACTTGTGGATGAGGACATGATGGACCTTGTCGCTACACTAAGCCGATCTGCTACAACTGCAAGAAGGAGGGACATTTCCTTGCCAAGTGTCCCAATGTGTCTATCCTTGGCAAACCTCCAGCGGGTGCTCCACCCCCTTAGGGACACCGCAATGCTAGAGTGTTTGCAGTGACCACAGAAGAGGCTAGGGCAAATCTGAACTAGCTTGTCGAAGGTAACATTAAATCTTTTCATATATCTAATATCTTGTTCAATGCCTTCAATTATTTAAAATGTAATTATCCTGTGTAGGCATTGTTTTCTTGAATGGACATCCTGTTAAAGTATTTTTTGACTCGGGATCCACAAATACATTCATTTCCCAAAATCTGGCCTCAATGTTGCACTTACATATAAGGGACTTGGGTTATATTCTGGATGTGTCAACTCCCAGTGGAAAAATATTCACTACATTGCAGAAAACTGATGTCCTCCCTCTAAAATTCGAAAATCATGACATGCCCTTTGAATTCATTCTCTTAACCATGGAAGACTTTGATATTATTCTTGGTATGGATTGGCTATACACATATCATGATCACATTGACTGTAGAAATAAGATGGTAGTTCTCTCTCAGCCTCATTCCTCTCCTATGGTGATCCCTCAATGAAGAGGATTCTGTAATAATGTAATAATTTCCTCTCTTAAAGCTAAAAAGCTCATATCTAAAGGATGTAAAGTCTTCCTCACATTTGTCTCAAAGATCAGTCCTGACAACGGGCCTATAGAAAGACTGGAGGTGGTACGTGATTTCCTAGATGTATTTCCGGAGGAGCTTCCTGGGATACCTCCAAATAGAGACATTGAGTTCTCCATAGACCTTCTTCCTGGAACCACTCCGATTTCTAGGGCACCGTATAGGATGGCACATGCTGAGCTAATGGAGTTGAAGAAACAATTACAAGAACTTATTGATAAGGGTTTTATCCACCCTAGTGTTTCCCCTTAGGGTGCACCTGTCCTTTTTGTTAAAAAGAAAGATGGTTCAATGCGTATGTGTATTGAATATCGCATGTTGAACCAAGCTACCATTAAAAACAAGTATCCTCTCCCTCATATTGATGACCTCTTTGACCAACTTCGTACTGCTAAAGTCTTCTCCAAAATTGAGCTTTGTTCTAGCTACCATCAACTTAAGGTGAAGGATTTAGATATATCTAAGACTGCTTTTTGAACTCATTACGGGCACTACAAATTTTTGGTGATGCCATTCAGGTTGACCAACACACCTGGCGTATTCATGAACTTGATGAACAAAGTCTTCCAACCTTATCTTGATGCGTTTGTGGTTGTCTTCATTGATGATATTATGATATATTATGATTCAATGGAGAAACATCGAGAGCATTTGAAGTCTGTCCTTGAGATTCTTCGAGCCCAGAAATTCTATGGCAAGCTTTCTAAATGTGAATTCTGGATTGACAAAGTCATGTTTCTTGGTCATGTCATCTCTGGGGGTAATATATTTGTCGATCCTGCCAAAGTCTCAGTTGTACTTGATTGGAAACCTCCCCGGAATCCTTCTGAAATCCGAAGTTTCTTGGGTCTGGTTGGATATTATCGTTGTTTCATCCCAAACTTTTCCAAAGTCACACTTCCTTTGACCAAGCTGACTCGAAAGGATGAGCATTTCATCTGGTCAGCTGCTTGTGAGTCTAGCTTCTAAGAGCTCAAGCATAAGTTGACATCAGTACCTATCCTTATTCTACCATCTGGCGATGAAGGATTTGTGATATTCACCGATGCTTCCCGAAATGGACTAGGGTGTGTCCTACAGTAGAACGGGAAAGTAGTGGCCTTCGCTTCCAGACAGCTAAAACCCAATGAGCTGAATTATCCTACACATGATTTGGAGTTAGTTACTATCATCCATGCTCTCAAAATCTAGAGGCACTACTTGTACGGGGCAACATTTGATATCTTCACATACCACAAAAGCCTCAAGTACATTCTGACGCAAAAGTATATGAATCTACAGCAACGATGGTGGATCGAGTACGTAAAAGACTACAACTTCACCATTGGCTACCATCCATGCAAGGCCAATGTAGTTGCAGATGCTCTTAGCAGGAAAAGAACTATGTGTGCATCTCTGTCTGTACCCGAATGGAGGAACATGGAGGACCTAGCAAGTTGGAGACCACAATTCTTGGTTGATCATATGCATGTAAATAATATCTCTATCTCATCCAACCTGCATTCTAAACTTCTGGAGGCACAGAAAGCTAGTCATGAGCTTGTAGAGCTCTCCTCTCTCCTGGCTAAGCCTCAATCACATCTGTCGGTGGGTCTTGATGGTGGTCTTCAATACAAGAACCATATGTGGGTTCTAGAGCAGTCAGTTGAAAAGACAAAGATTCTCAGTGAGGCACATGGGTCAAAGTACACAGTCCATCTTAGCACGATGAAGATGTACAGAGACCTACAACGTCAGTTCTAGTGGAGAGGAAAAAAACGTGATATTGCTGAATTCGTGTCCAGATGTCTGACATGCCAGATGATCAAGGCCGAGCACCAGAGACCAGGCAGTCTACTACAACCCCTTAAAATTCTAGAATGGAAATGGGAACACATCACCATGGATTTCATGGTAGGGCTACCCAGAACCAGGAAGGGATATGATGTCGCATGGGTCATCGTGGATTGTCTCACCAAGTCAGCTCATTTCCTCCCTTTGAAGACTACAGAAAAAGTCTCTGAGTTGGCCGACCTTTATATATAGGAGATTGTATGTCTGCATGGAGTTCCAGCGTCCATTGTCTCGGACCAAGACTCGAAGTTCACCTCAAAGCTAGGGAAGTAGGTTCAAGAGGAGTTGGGCACCAAACTGAATTTCAGTACAGCCTACCATCCGCAGACAGATGGACAGTCAGAACGAATAGTGCAAATTCTGGAGGATCTTCTACGAGCATGTGTGCTTGACTGGGAAGGCTCATGGGACTATTACCTGCCTCTAGCTGAGTTCTCCTATAACAATAGCTATTAGGTGAATATTGGGATGCCACCACATGAAGCTCTTTATGGCTGACTGTGCAAATCTCCATTACATTGGGATGACGTCGGAGAACACACCTTCATGAAATCTGAGGTGATGCAGTTGTATGCATATAAAGTTGCATTGATTAGACAAAGGATGAAGCGAGCACACGATAGGCAGAAATCATATGCAATGCTCACCGACAGTAATGTCAGTTCAAGGAAGGTGATCATGTCTTTCTGAAAATCTGACCTATTCGAGCTTTGGACAAGAATAAGGGAAAGCTCAGTCCTCGTTATGTGGGACCCTTCAAGATTCTTGAAAGGGTGGGAGAATGTGCCTATCGTCTTTCTTTCACACCTCAGTATAGTGCCATGCATAATGTTTTCATGTAACTAATCTGAAGCCTTATGTCAAAGACCCTAGTCACATTCTGAATCATGAGCCTCTCGAGCTAAAAGATGATCTGTCTTATGCTGAGTCACCAATCAAAATCCTCGATTTAAAGACAAAGGAGCTTCACAATAATCAGCGTATAGATATGGTGAAAGTTCTCTGGAGCCACCATGATCAAGTTGATGCTACATGGGAGCTCAAGTCCGAAGTCGAGCGGAAATATCCACATCTCTTTTTGGCTGCTTGAATTTTGAGGGCAAAATTCTTAAAAGGAGGGGAGAATGTGACAAAGTGAGTTTTTATAATAATTTCTCTCTCTTAAAGTTTTATTATCAAATTTTGTTAACCAAAATACCCTCATATACTTTCCTCACTCAATTGAACAAAGTTGTGTCACAAATTGCAAAAAAATGCGAACTCTAGTATGCTATGATGATAAAATACATGTGTTAGTGTATTTAATATATGAACATATCCAACGTTCGAATTTGGATTTGCAATTTATACTATAGTTTCATAACGACCTTATAAAACTACCCCTAAAATTTCATTACAGTTGGATTATCATTTTCACTTAAGACCATCCATAATATCACCTAAAGTCCATAATACAAGCATTATGACATGTAGTCAATTGACATAGTCAACAATTGAATTTTGACTCCAAATTTGTACCATGGCTACATGGGAACATCATTAATCTACCCCTAAAATTTTATTGCATTTAGGTAAACCAATTGGGACTTATGACCAATGTAAATTTGTGCAATTTCCTTTCTTTTTAGACCTAGGACCTAAGTTATGGTCTTAATTGACCAAATATGGTGTAATCTGGCCCATTAACAGTTGGGCGCGGACCTTTTAGTTGAGGGCCAAATCTCATCCATCTAATCTGAGGCCTCAGATTCCCGCCCTAATCCAAGGGCAGAGAACCCATCTTCAACCTCCCGCAAAGAGCGGGGGGGAGACAGGGAACCCGAGCCTCATTCACAGGCGCCACCTCAACCCCTCCCACAAAATATCTTCTGAATAGATATCTCCATCTCACCAAGACAAAGTCAACTAGCCTTACCTCGACTCCCCTCACCCTCAGATCAGGGAGAATGACCTCCCCCTATTTTCTTCTCTCACTCCGGCAGAGGCCGCGACGCTCAGGACCCCCAACTAACCCTAAACCTACCCGAGAGCCTATAAAAGGCCCCTTGACTTCACCACCACCTTCCTTTACCTCGATCCACTTCCTCCCGAGCTTTAACATTCCCCAGGATCTCCAATCAACCCTAGAGCTACCCTGTGGTGCTGTCGCACTACCCCTTTTGGGTTTCACACCTCTGCACCTCCTCCTTCTCAATCACTTGCTCCCCTCAACTCACCAACACTGGACGAAGTCGGGCGGCTAGTTCAAACCGAAGACGAGGGCCTACTGCCCCTTTCTACTCTTCATTTCGGTGACCCTCTGTCGCGATCTGAAGCCTACTCATGTGAGGAGACCCTGACCAGGCCGGGACCCGGGGTGCCTTGGTGGACCAACCCCCGAACGCCAAATCAGCCATTGATCCTTTCCCTTACAAATCCTAGGATCAACGAGAGTCGTTGATCCAGTCAGGATTCGGCCATTGATCAAGGTAAGAATTCTCACTTTTATTTTTCTTTTACCCAAAAAATGGATCATCTTAAGAAAATCATAGTAAATGCTAGGATTATCAGAAAATTTTGAACCAATATACCATTTTGATCAAAAAAATATTCTCTATCCAAATAAAATATGATTAGGACCTAGATCTGTTTCCTATTTCAAAAATAGTTGTCTAGAGTCCAAATGACCTTCTGATTATAATTAATAATTAATAATTAATAATAGTTTTCCTTAATGATATCTAACCTTATAAAATATATTTAACCTTAACTGAAACCATGTTTCCTATATAACTTAAAACTCTAGTCTAAGTAGATAAATGATGAAATAATTAGGAGAAACCCTAAATCTAGTCTTCTCTCTATGTAATTAAATGTACATCTTTATATCAAATCTAATATTGTTAGATGATGATCAGTGATCACGAATGGACCTGAACTCTTAATCAAACCCTGATTTTATGAAAGCATTAATATCCTAAGGGTTACTTTCATTTTTATCCGACCATCCTAGAAACCCTAGATTATGGAAATCTTTTAATTGATTAATTAAATATTATCTTTTAATCAAACTATTTTATGATGGATCAGATCTAATAATATCTCAAAACCCAATTAAAATATGGGAAATCCCTGATCCGAATTTGATAACATAAAAAGAATAATAACTAAGAACATATCTTAGTCTTGGTCACATGGACCAGTAGTGATGTTGTACCCTTGCTTTCCCTTGTAGGGTGACTTATTTCTTGATTAATTCAAATCCTTGGATATCTGATCTAAATAAGCAGGTATGTGGTCTTATAAGTATAAGACTAGATTTTTGGTTTCCTATGATACGTAATATCTTGAATGCTCATATTTGGATATGATTTCTTGGTTGAACTAGTATGAGTTATACTTCACTAAATCTAATATAACATAAATGAGTATGATGGGTTGTAGCTACTAGAGCACATAGCCTGGTGTGGATGTATGTTGCCTAACATGGATGTATGGTTCCTTGGCCCATGTTAGATGTATGATGATACTATAATGCCCACACTAGATGTAAGTCAAGTGCAAGTATGTGTAGTACAACTGCATCAAAGTGAATGCAATAAAAGGAATGTTTACCTGATTTTTTCCTTAAGAAATGGTTTTATCTCTCTTTCTTCTTTTTCAAATATTTTCCTTTATGCAACCTTATTAGTGTAACTTTTTACCACATACCAACTTTGTTGATGTTTTTGTTTCTCGTATTTTCTAGGTGCAAGGAACAATTGACAACAAAGTGAAATGCATGCTCAAATTACCTGAAGGCATAAATTAATAAGCATGGAGGATTTATTAGATAGATCTATTCCTCTTATCTTATTCTTGCTAGATGTTCGTTTATTTTTTTTCCTAGTGGATGTTGAGGATGATTGAGATCCTATGTAATAAAGTTATCTTTCTTTAGAGCAATTTTCTCTCTCTCTATGTAATGACTTTATTTTTATCCTTATGAATGAATGTTTCTGCGGCTTTATGAGATGATGTGAACTTTGATCTTGGCTCAATCTCTGATTTTAGTTGATTACCTTAATCTCTTATATTTTCCCTTTTGACATCTATAGATATGAGTGCACGCATATCTGTGAATGTCACTATGGAAAGTATATAGAAATTGGGGTCGTCACGGTGGTACTGACTCTTTGCGATTAGTGTAGATTGAAGATTAAGAAAGATCTAACGACTGAGACTTAATGACGGTCGAAGCCTCACTTATGGCCTAAAGGGAGTTTGTTCAGACATATTGATCATGTTCTATCATTTTACAATAGAGCACGGAGAAGAGAGGGGAGGAGACGGCCACATACCCAACATCTTGGGCACATATGAGAAGTAGATCTGCAACAAGAATGATGTGAATCGAGGAGCTCATCAGAGGAGATCATCCAGATCAGTTTCTCCAGGGTTTTTCATTAGATTTTTTAATGTTTAGCTCTTCGTCTCACTCTTCCCTTATGTCTATGTTGGTAGAAATTGTGAGCGCTAATCCCCTTGTTCCTTAGGACCTGAGAGTAGCTCATTTTTTTACATTGTAATTGACATTATGATTTAATATACATATTTTCTTAAACTTTGGACATAAATTATGGTTTCTTAATTAATTGCATGTGCTTGATCACTGCACTCGATTATTTAGACCATTAGTTACTTTAGGAGAGGGATTAAGGGTTGGATAAGTCATAGATTTACATAGCTAATATCATGCCTCGGGAGAGGGCTTATGAATGTGAAGGGATTAACCTAAAGATACCGCTATTGCGCCTATTGAAATCTTAAATCGTTACGGAAGTGGGGTTTGTTTTAGTATAGGTAGTGTATTATGTTGTGAGAGTTGGTAATACTAGATACATGTTTGTTGGTCTAGGGTTTAGGATAAATCATTAATAAGAATGTTGTTAATTGCAATGTGAGACATGGTGAAACTGTAATCCTAAGGAATCCATTCATTTGTGATCACATTCCCATTAATTTAGATTTATATTATTGCAATTAGTTATAATCAAACAACCAAACACATTTTCCTTTGGCCTAGTTGATTGGGTTATAGTTAGTAGTAGTCTTTGGAGTACGTTTCCCTGAGTTCAACATTCGGGCCTCATAGGCCTATACTACTTGACGTGTACCACTTGCATTTTGCAAGCATAGTTTAGGTGTGTCAATTGACTTCATGGTCCCATTCCCTCCCTCCTTTGGATCTATGTACATCTTAGTAGCTTTTAATTATGTGTCCAAATAGGTTGAAGCCATATCTACAAGAACAAATCACCACCAAGTGTTGCACAATTTTGTGAAATCTAACATCTTTAGCTTTTCTGGAGTCTTGAGAGACATTATCATAGGACTTTTGAGATCTTATTGGAGATAAATAGTATGAACCACTAGGTGTGTACCCCATACCATAATTAAACAAGTGGACAGGTGGAGCTAGCTAATAAGGAGATTGTAAGACCCCTCACCTAGCTTAGTGATTGATTTTGCTTAATAAGATGCTTTGAGCTTAATCTAATCATGTGATGATCTTTAATCACATCTGACATGATTATATTTTTAGTTTAGTCCAGTTTGGTTGATGTTTGAGCTAGCTATGCTACATGTATGTTGCTTTTGGATGAAGTTGCAATCTACCCATGTTGAGGGTTATCTTTCAAGTTGTCACATGTTGGATGTGCCCCCTATGTTTTGGCATCATGAGAGAGAGAGAGAGAGTAATGTTTAGGGGTGCCTTATTACACCATGGTTGATGAGGAGAGAAGTGGTGACATCTTGTGTGTCGATGTTTCTAGGGTTTGCTTGGATGCCCTAGTTTGGTGTTGACCATGTGTTGGCCGTTTGAATTCTTAGTTTTTCTAATGACCACCCTTGTGTTTGCTTGGCTCTAATATCTTTATTCGATGATGTTGTGGGTGTGCCTTGAGCCCTTCAATTATAGATGCTTGGAGCTCTCTTTTGGGTCGATGAGGGACCTAGGGTTTGGATGTGTTTTGGTCGTCGATCGATGAGCCTTAGAGGCCATGATTCCCTTTGATCGATGGTCCTATGGGACCAAGTGAGGCTGCTAAACCACCTCGGTTGTCATGACTCTTCTTGCATGCATGGTTTTAGTGGTTGCATGGTTGTTCTTTGATGGAAAAGTGGCGTGTTTAGTTGGACACCTAATCTCTTTCATCTCTCTTCTACCTTTGAGTATATATGACTCACTCTTTGTATGCATATGAACCTTTTACATCCTTCCTTCCTCTCTTCTTGCTTGGTGATCGGCCCTTGGGTGCTTAGTGGTGAAGAGGAGCTTGACCTTGGAGCTTTGGTGGTCAATCATCTTGCTTGTGGTGGTCTAGAGTTGGAGCATCTTTTCTTTGTTGATCTTTTGGTGATCCTTGTGCTTGGTAAGTGATATAACCTTCTTTATCTCATTTTCTTGAACCTCACCTTCTCTCTTCTTTTCTTGGATGAACCCATGGAGGTTCCATGGTGGTGTTTGTGTTAGGATTGAGGAACTTCTCTCCAATAGAGATTAAATCCATGGTTTTCCATGGTAGTACCTAAGTGAGATGGAGATCTCCTCTTTCTTCTTTCTTTTTTTGGCTTAGGGTTTTACCCTCTCTCTTTTGAGCATCCTTTACCTTGGTGTCCTCTTTTTCTTTTGAGGTGATCTTGCTTGGACATGGGTTGATCCAAGTTGTGGTTTATTCTCTCTCTTGGAGATTTGTGGCTTGGGAGTTGATCTTCACCTCAAGGTGGGTTATATAACTCTCTCCTCTACTATTGTTGCACTTTTATCTTGCTTGCACGCTACTATTTGATCTCCAAAATGTGATCATAAGATGCTAGATGATATTATCTTAATGTAGGGTTTAAGATTATGAAGTATTCTTGTATAGATTGCTCTTTCTTCAAACCCTAATTATTGTACCCAAAACCTAAGTGATGGTGAAGTTGTTGTTTCTTACATGCATCCTGGTTGTTGGATTTGCTATCATGTTTTGATTCAAACCTTACATGAAGATGAAGATTTTGGTTCTTGTTTACATGTATTTGATGCATGGTTCTCTCTCCTACCATGGTTTTAGTTTTCCTATGATTAGTGATTGGATTTCTAAGGTTTTGAATGATGATTTCTATCATGAACCCATCTTCATCCTTGGGTTCAGTTTCATGGTGTTGATCACCTTGGTTGCCTTGGTTTTGAAATGTTTCCTTTCTCTTTTTGGTTCCAAGTAGCATCTCCTTCAGTTGTTGAAGGCTGAATGTACTTGGGTCGTTGTGTGGTTTCCTTTGAGTGGTCGAAGTCTTGATGGTTGTTCTTGGTCGATGAAATGCTTTTGTTTGTTGACTTGGATGTTGTTTCGATCGCTGACCTTGTTGTTGTTTTTGTTACTTGGGTGGGTGTTTTTTCTCTACGACCAAGGACCCTCGGCCATGTTGGTTGGTCACTGATCTTCCCTCATGGATGGTCTCTAAGATGACCATCTTCAGCAATCAGTTGATTCCATGAACATCAGTGACCTATGGTCACACGATAGCATAGTTTCAACGACCATGTACTTCATTTTCAGCAGTCCCCTAATGTTTAGCGGTCAACTATGTGCATGACCTTCAGCGACCAACTACCAAAGTTTTTTAGAATGGATTGACTATGATGATAATAATGTTAACCTTATAGGTTCCATTAATGTGGGAATTAATGATATACAATATTGAGGCCATATATTGTTTGGAAACCCTAATTGATTACGCTATTGAAATCCTAACCCTAATATTGAATGCATGGTGATAATGCTTTCTTGCTTGGATGATTAGCATGTAATGAAGTACTCTCTCTCCTACTTGTGTAACCATAATGTTGTTGGTTGAATGAACATCATGGCTTGTAGTTTCTACGGTATCCCTAATATGACAAGGGTGATGATTATGATCCTTTATGAGGCATTTTGAGATCATGATGATGTGCGGGAACTATAACTTTCAGCCTTATGACCTGGTAGAGTCTTGGTGGCTATTTTGAGGTGATATCCTCTAGTGATGAGATGGGGGAGTGTTAACCCCCAGTGATGTGATGATTTTGATGGCCTTGCATGGTAATGATATCATGTGATGATGTGACAAGTTCTCACCTCATACATTTTATATATTCTAGAGTTGTAATCTTCCCCTATCTTTTTAGAAATTGTTTATGGTTTATACATTGTAACTTGATTGATGCACTAAAAGACACCCAATTGGCATAACTAATCAAGTGAAACCTTAATCATGTAGGTTTTTGAGAGCCATAGATCCATCTTCAGTGTTAGTACTTTCTGGATGGTGAAATGAGTAATTCTTATAGGAAACTCTGAGCGCATATTGTTGAATATATGGGGGTGTAAGTTGAGGATATATCCTTGCATCCACAGTCAAAGATTTTGGAGGATGATTGCGGTCATACCCCGATAGAAAAACGATTGAGGTTGTATCTCAGATAATATGTTTTCAAGGATGGTTGCGGTCATACCCTAGTAGGAGAATGATTGCTGGCATATCTCACTAGTGTCATGCCTATATACCAAGGTGGACTAGGCTGATTTGTAGTTGACTTTATATATATGTCACTGTGGCAGACTCAGACTGATTTTGTTAATAGAACTACCTTTCTACTCTATAATCTATATGTTCTTATAACAGTTGTTGGTGGAGAGTTATATCTCTCGTTGGGATGTTATTCTCACCTAGTGGGTTTCCACATCTTTTAGGTGGTCGTGCACGACGAGGTAGAGATTGTGTGGTTGAGAAAGAGCAACAAGGGCAACATTAGTTGTTAAAGGTTGGATATGTTTCTAGTGTTTTGTAGTAGAGTCATGTGTGTCATCCTTGTACTCTTAGGTCCTTGGGGTGTTTGGTAGACGTTGTACATCGATACGAGGTTTTTGGTAGTATGCCATGGTTTTACATGTATGGATTGTATATATAACCATGTTATCCTTTGTAACAGGCTTGTGGCAAGATGGCCATGGTACATGGATGTAAGGAGTGGGACTCAAGAGGGGATCCACTCCCTACTAAAATTTTGAAGAGTAAAACATCCATTCTGAACACACTCAAAGGTATGCTAGAATAGGTATAAAATTTTCAAATTTCAATAAATGGTATTCAAAACAACCAAAGTGTAGCAGCGGAATTTAACAAATGATTATATTCAATTTTCACAAAAGATTACAAAAGTACATCATAATAACCCATAAGGGTTTACATGTATGATACAAGATGAGGATCTAAGTAGAGGGAAGTCTAAACTACTTCAAATCTATCTCCAAGCAACATATCCAAGAGTTAGGTCCATGTTGGAAGCTATGTTTTCCTTGGTCATGTTCAACACCGTGATCTAGACCTGGGTGGTGGGAAATCACCCAGCAAGAGAGAGAAAAACAAGATATGTGTCAAATAATAAACAAGAACAAAAGATAAGGAATAACGTGAAAGTAAAGGCTAAGATTTCATCATAAGATGAAGAGAACAAGAGTATGAGGCATAATCAAAATAGATGTTTGCCAAAAACAAAGTATAATAAAAGGGTCGCATGCATGATTTATATTGACTACATTAAGTAAGTAGGGTTGAGGCCCTGTATTGGTTAGGGAAGAATTAATACATTCCCAGTCGCCTACACATATTTTTATGGGGGAGAATAAGACATTTCCCAGGGCAAATTAATGCATGCCCTATCTATGGGTGGTAGTACATAAGTACCACTACTATAGATAAATAGTCCATAAAATCAACATACTAGAAAAGAAATCATGGCAAGTAAAAGCATTATATTAATTAGAACATGGCAATGGGGTATAAGACCCAAGAAAAAGAATATCATTACTAATTTTGAGGTAATTTAACAAAAGAATCATGAATAGAGGGAATAGGGTTCATTAAAGCCTCATTAGGTAAATATAGTGTTTGGTTTGAAAATATCCCAACTTAGGGTGTAAGAATTCACATACCTCTCTTACTGATATCAATTATTAACGTTCACCACTTTAATTGAGTCCAAGTTCCTCTTTTCCTATTTTCAATGTATTAACATGTATTAGAGTGCATAATCACATTAATGTATAGAAACTCTAATTTTAGAACTTTTAAACAAAACTTGGATTTAGATTTTGAAAACCTCACCAATGAACTTATTAGGTTCTCCTAATCAAGAAAACATATTTTTATGTTAATTTTTGGAGTTATGATGATTAAGATGTAATTTTTATAGATTTTATGCATTAAATTCATTTTCCAAAAATCACCCATCATCAAACCTTTAATCAGACCTTGAAAATATTTTTGTTGGATATATATTAATTTTCCAATTCCAAAACATATTTATTTGTTAAATTTGGATAAGTGGATTAAAAGATATGAATTTTTCAATTTGAACCAATCGGTAAATGACAAGTCAGAAATCTTTGGGAGAGAGAGAGAGAGAAAGCACAATTGGACCCAATATCAAGGTTGGATATGCATAGGTAACCAAACTAGATCTTCTAGAGAAGGTAAAATAGAAAGAAACCAAAATCCTAGAAGAACATGGTAAATAGAGATGGAGATCGTTGATTTTAAACATAGAAGCATGAGTTTTAAGCATGTAGTAAGCAATATATGAGAAGGGGGTTATAAAAATCGCCTCTAGGAAGGTGTTCAGGTTCAAGAAGCAAGGTTCCCTATCTAGATAGGCTGGTTTCTCTAACAAAGCTCCTATCTTGAGCAAGAAGTACCTTCTCCACTTTAGAGGTGAAAAACCCTAGCAAAAGAACATGGAGATGAGGTGTTTAAGGGCTCTAGGTGGGGTTTCACCATGGAAGGTCGTGGTTTTGACCTGGAAGAAGGTGGGAGGAAAACAAACAACATGAAAATAGGAAAGGAAAAAAGGAAACTTACTAGTTTTGTTCGAAATCGCCAAGAAGGAGCTTTAGAAACCCTAAATAGAGAAAATTTGGAACCTTAGGAGCCTTCTTCACCAAGGTAAGCACCCTCTTTTACCTTGGGACAGAACCTCCATGCCCAAGCATAGTAGGAACTATGCTATAAGCTGGAGGAAAGAGAAGGAGAGCAAGATTTTTCAAATTGGGAGGTGGGAAAGGGTAGATATGGCTTTATAAAGAAGGGGGCAAGCATGAGGTGTTTGTGGGACTTTCCATGTGTCCTTAGACTAGGGCTTCATGGACAAGCAAGAGGACAGCTCATAGAGGCTTCTTGAATATCAAATGTTAGTTCATGGAGACTTCAGACAATCTCCACCGACCTCCACTCAAAGAAATAACCCCATTGGTTGATAGCTTCTAAAGATAAGCTCATTTATAAAGAGGGTAATCCCTAAAATGCCCTTGCAAAGAAAAACCTTCAAACCAATGTTCAACTAGGATCCCCAAGGTTCAAAAACTCGAGAGTGGTAAGGAGATATATAAGGATTATAATATATGTGACAATTTGCAAAGAAAACCTCCCAATTGGGTCAATTGGAGAAAAGTTCAAAATGTACCTAAAATTGCATAACTTGCACAAACAACATCCAAATTTGATGAAACTTTATCCACAAGTTATCTTTGATGTGTTGAATATTAATATGCCATTATTTCCATTTTTTAAGTTATATAATTACATTAGTCATTACTTATTCCTTTTATTGATTTTCTCTCTCCTAAACTTATCCTAATATTTCAAGGTCATCCAAATTAGATGAAATTTAACATGTAGGCTAATTTTGATATGTAGATTATGAATTTGAAGTTTGTTTCCACTTTTGAGACTTTTTTATGAGATATGTCATATGGAACATTAACAATCAATTATCTAAATTATTCATCCAATTAAGTTCCCAATCTTCATATTACCACCAAAATGAGTTATGTAGCATATTTAATGAAACCATTATTAACCTAAGACTAATGTGAAAACATTAGGCTACATAAGGGTGATACATTCATGTACTTTTTCATTAGGATCATACTAAACATCTATTTAGGTCTAACCTTCAACCTTGTTTGGCTAAGACCAAAAGGTCAAAGTTCTAGGGTAGGGTCCAAGATCTAGTATGTTATAATGGATATGTATACCTTTGTGTCATGATATGTAATATAGGTGGCATAGCTTGTAGACCTTGATGAAATATTCTTCCGCTATAGGATGTTATAAGCAATTGATTTTAATTTTTCGAGTTTTCTGGTGATCTGGATGTTTAGAGTTAATTCTATGCTTTGTTTTGAGTAATCTCATTTTGGTGTGATCAGTGTGTCATAAAGATAATATTCTTGAGAAAATAGTGATACCAAACCATAAAGATTGGCCACTTTGACTTAATAATGCTTTATGGGCATATAGAACTACATATAAAGCCCCTATTGGCACCACCTCATTAAACTTGATGCATGGAAAGAGTTGTCAGTTGAGTTGCAACACAAGACTCTTTGGACATTGAAGGCCATGGACATGAATACAATTCAAAGGAAGATACAATTGAGTGAACTTGTAGAGTTGAGGCATGAAGACTATGTGATGTCCATGACCTATAAGGAAATAATGAAGTCTTTACATGATAAATTGATAAGGAGGAAAACATTTTAACTCGACCAGTGGGTTTGGTTGTACAACTTCCACATGAAATTAAATAGGAAGAAGTTAATATCAAGGTGGGAAGGTCCATATTGAGTAAACCATGTGTACCCATCCATAGAAATTGTGATTATGAAAAGGAAGGATCCATGGAACTTATTATAAATGGCCAAAGACTGAAACTTGTTGTTCAGATTGATCCCAGAAAGGCCAATCACATATTTTATATTGTCATATTGGTTGAACAAAATATTGTATTTTTCTTTTACCTAGCATTGCATGTCCACTATAACTGACAATAATGTTGATTAGAGTTGTCAAAAAGTCAGTTTCTATTGTTTACGAGCTAGGCAATCATCCATGTCAATGAAAAATTGCTAAAACCATAACCGACTAGGAATATTTATTAGAAAATGATAAAAATCAAAACCAAACTCAATGGTGTGATTTTCGTTAGAATTTTTTTAACCATTCAAATAATACCCAGATAATATTATAAGATTGCATGAATAGTTATGATAATATAAATTGATCATACAATATCAATTTTGTGTGATAAGTAATTTGAAAATTATGTAAAATTATATAAACATATGTCTAATCTTTAGAGAATAGATTATCTAAAAATGTCAAACCAAACTATATTAACAATGTTCAATTATAGGTATGACCTTATTACTTCCTGACCCTAGTTCAATGTGACAGACAATATCTGTAATGATCCATTTTCAGATCAACCATCTAGTTAGGGTTTACTTGGATGAGTGTGTGCTTAACTAAATTGATGGGATTAAGAGAGAAAGATTCCCCCCCCCTCTCCCATGCCCATGGCAGAGGATGAATGCCGGGTAGGGTGGTAAATCAAGGCGGCAACTGGGATTCAAACTCGGGTCCCTTCATGAGGAGACACCGTGCTTGACCACTTGAGCCACTCCTTATCAGTGCTTAACTAAATTGATCATTGTTTACAGTTTGATTAATGATGGTAGTTAGTTATGATGAGTTAAAACATTATGAGAATCTCATAATCATCCTTCTATTTCACATAATTAAGGTTTGAGAATTGAAATCCCTAATCGACCAAAATTAGGGTTTTGATGGCATATGAATTCAAAATTTTATAATTATAGTGGTGTACTAAATGATTTTTAGTATTTTATATACAAATATAATTTAGTTGAATTTGGATATGATTTGTAGAACTCAAATGTGAGAACTCTTAAAAATATCATAATGTTTGAATATTTCTATGATATGTTTGTTGGTCGAGTATGCCCAGGACAAACTCAGCAGATAATGTATTCATATTGAAATATAACAGTGTGGTAATTGAATTGTATCATTTTATTGGTACGTCCAATTGATACCAAATTTCAACTATATTTGGGAAACTTTATTATAGACATCCTATTAAATTTGTGCATTTTTTTATGATGTTTGATCTCTACATAAAGGGGTGTCGGTCGAGTTTGTAACTCGACTGACCATGCTACAGACTGCAATATAGTAGTGCAGTATTTGATTTTATTTATTTATTGGTAATTATAAATGATCTAAAATTTTAATGTGAGCTCTTAAACTCAATGAAAAACATTATATTAATTTATTATAGTTTTTGGAGGAAGTTTTACCTATGAAGTAAATGATTAATAATAACATTTTAATGACAAAAAATTTAGCTAAAATAAGAGAAAGTATAGTGAGGGGTCAATGTGCAAATTACCCAAGCATCTCAATTTCTCTATATGATCAACCTAACACACTAGGATCTCTCATAATTCATAATTTAATCCATAGAAACGAAATCCTAGAAAGAGAGGGAGAGTTAGGGTTTGAGAGGAGAAAGTAGTGGAATTGATGATCTAGGGTTTTGCTATCCAAGATATGATGAAACCAAGTAAGTTTAGCTTCTTTGGATAGACTTTCATGGTTATTCTTCTCTCACATCTCAATATTCCGCCCCTCCTCTTATATGATTCGAATTCACATCAAATCATCCCCTTTTCTCACTCTTTCTCTTCTCATCTTCACTTTTAGGGTTTTCGAGTTGAGAGGAGGAAGAAATAGATTCAGTGCTAGAGTTTGAATGGATTTCTAGAAATTCAGAGATTGACCTATGTTTTTAAAGTTCTTGTCACCTTAGGTGAGTGTTTTTATCCCTTTCGATCTCTATATTCATGTTCAAAGCCCAATTGTATCCGGCTAAAATAATCAGAAACCTTGTGTGCATCTGTATGTGATTGGGTATTGATTTGGAAAGATATTAGGGAATCAAATTCTACTAATTTTGATTATTTCTCACTGATTGGAACTTGCTTAGTTCCTGATGTATTGACTGAAGATCCTTGGAAAATTCTATGGATAGATGACTATGCTAGTTCATGTCAATGTTGCCTAAAAATCAGCCCATGTGATATGCTTGGGAATCGAATTGACATGTCTAGAATCATATTTGAATTACATTAGAATGAATCATATAAGTGTATTGTTCAATCTTACTAAAACTAAATATGATATATACATATAGATTAGTATGAGGTGGTGGTATACCCTGTTTAGGGTTTGTGTTGAGGGATTGAATCAAATAAGTCAATTAATGAATGTATACTTATGATTGATGAATGAAATATGTGAAAATGGGAACTAGGGTTTCCATGTGTGTGAATAGCACTAATGAATAACTATGTTCACCATGATGGAAATATTGAATGATAGGATCCTTATGATATGCTGAACTAAGTATGACTTCTTGAAAACTCTAGAAGTTTAGTATTAATATGAGTATGAGTGATAAATCTAGAACTTGTATATAATGTAGAAAATGTGATGAAATGTTGAAGTGTAAGCTCTAATACTTCAATTAAAAATGATGAGCCTTACTAATATGATCTAATACTAAACAATACATTGTAGTATAATTTATGGAATAATGAGTATCCCTCACATGAATGTGGGTCCTTTTATACAAGTTACATAACAATGAATTGTGAAGGATGATTAGAGATTATGGTGTAAGAAGATGAAACCTGAACCATTCTTTTAAGATAAAGTGAGTAGTATAATAAAGAATGATCATTGTTGAATATGAGAATGACATTAGAAGTAAATGACATGGTACACTTATCTAAATATAAGAAACAATATGAAGAAAAATGTATGGAATGGTGATGGCAAGTTAAAAATGAAACTAACGAAGTTGTTATGATGAAGTATTTAATCTTTTATTTTAGTTACATGTGGCTTAACCCAAATTGAATGAAATATACAAAAACTAGATTTTTATGGATGTCCGTGAGAAGAGAAGGATTGTATATCAAGTGAATTAAGAATGATTGGTTCCAATAATGTAATGAAAATGACATGAAAGAAGTTGAGACTGATGAATATGAAATGAAGGAAAAAGATGAGACTTAGTAGAAAAATCTAAAAACCTAACTCTAACCAATGAGTTAGATAATGTTAATGAATAATAATGTCAAATGAGGGATTAAGGAATGCACATAATTGTAGTTGCTTTAACTAAAAGATGAGGTTCAAGCATTTGCGTTACTTTACAAGAATGTGTTCTTGGATTGTGATTGTTTGAGAGAATATTGAGGATGGACTAATTTTATGGACTTCAAATGATATTCAATATGTGTTGATTTGTAGACTTAATTGAGGAATGTGAAATAAAAGAAGAAGAAAACTAAGTGTGTTATGCATGTTCATGCATGAAAAATTGGATGGAATAAGTAAATGTTGTATGATAAACCTATTCTAAGTATGATGAATGATACAAGATATCTATATGCTTTTACTATTGTTAGATCTAATGTATTTGTGAATAGTTTTTAGTACTGTGATATAGAATGAACTTATAAGAAATATGTTGAGATTATACATTGATTATATTTGGGAAACCCATATGAGGGTAAATGATGTATAATGACATTATGTCTTGGGATGAAAACCCACTAATGATGATAAAACGGTAACATCCCGCTATCACACAGACAACGAAATGCCACGCGAAAACGTACAGAACTTCCATAAACCACATATTGCCGAAAACATGAGTTAATTAAAACCGATTGCGGAAAGCATATAATAACGGAACTATTGCATCCATATCCTTATCCTATAAGGAAACATGTTATATAAACAAACTTCAACCTTGATTTGTGTCCACAGCTTATAGAATCCAGTTGTCACATAGGCACAAAGAGTTCACCACCTATATATACATACATAACGGACCAAACCAAGCCAACAACAGGATAAACAAACTACATCAGTCGTACATCAAAAAACATCATCATAACACCTCCGAGGACCTGAGTGTACAGGGATGAATCTAGGACTCTACTACAAAACAACCAAAATAGTAGCATATCCATCTCTTTCCTCCTACTGCTCTTCTTGCTTCTCGGTCGCAACCTCACGACCACCACCACGTCTAATGTGATCACCTAAAAAGGTTGTAAACCAGCGGGGTGAGACACACAGTCCCAGCAAGAAACATAACTCCCCACCAAAACTATAAAACCTCAGAAAGGTTAAAGCAGATAAAGCAGATGACTGATAATGGCATATAATAAGAGCAACATACTGAGCAGGTCAAACATTACCACCAATCTTACCAAGATATCCATGAGACCTATAACCAGATATTCTTTATGGAACATGATTGACAAGATAAGCTTTATATGAACTTATCACAAAATATAAGGATCGTGTAAATAGTTTCATGGTATAACTAGATCAACTATACAAGAAAGGCCTCAATCAATGTTCTGTGTTTTGCCTTAAGAAATATATTCTATACGTCTGGATTATGATTTATTATGCCCTGAGGAAGTGAGTCATCCCGCTCAAATCCAACCTTTGGCTGTGAAGCCCAAAACCCGGTGCCATACAAGGTCATTGGGAGAGTCGGACTCCATGACCTCACCTCTTTGTGGTTAGTGCACGACAAACAAAGCAGGATCAGAGTCTCTTGCTTGAGTGGCCTCAGCCACGGGGTTAGCTCACGCAGTCTACCCTTTTTATCATGAGCCGTTGGCCTATTAACCGTGCTCCTGAGCCATGAACGCATTCATGCTCCTTCACACTGAGCCATGGGCCTTATCACCATGCTCTTATAGGCATATTGAGTCCACGACCACAGTTGCACTCTAATCCTCCTATTTTCAGCTAGGAGAAACCCCTCATATTCAACAATATGCGCTCCAGGTAATCTCGCAGGATAAACCTGTTTCACCATCACCTGCTGCTGATGATGATGGATCTATGGCTAGGTCAAACTACATGATATGTTCCACTGTAATTAATTAGTATATTTTAAGTGGATTGTTGAGGCAACCAAGTTGTAAAACATAAACATCATTATGTCACATTGTTACTGTCATCATCACATGACCATGGGATCTCAATCCCTCATCACAGAATGCCACTGCCTCTCAAGGCTTGCATCATCACCATGGGATAGAAATCCCTTATCTCAACATTAGAGGATAACACCTCAACTAGGCAATCAGCCTTTATCAGGTCAACAGACCTTTCACATCATATTGGTGATACATGTTACCTTATCAACAAGGATTATCATCATTGAGTGTTATACAGAACACATACACCTCATAGCTCTTACCTGGCTATGAATTCACTTGATTCACCTACATGGTTAGTATGCATATCAAGAGAGATAACCGAATCACCAAACATAGATCTTTATGATTATCATGCTATTAGGGTTGAAGGTACATGATTGGATCAACATTCATGATTATAACTACATGAAGCAAAAAGTTGTATCTTGTACACAAATTACATTATTGTAATCAAACCTCGAGCATCCACTATGACCTTATCTTATAAACATAAACATATGTCTTATCATCTTATGTAGCATCATCTTTAAGTATCAAACATATCACGGTCCACAACCTATCATCCATATTGCATCATCAACATAGGTGCGGTTTCAAGATAACAGATCATCAAGTTAGGTTTTCCGGGTTAAGCATAACCCTCACTGAAGGTACCATCTACCCTTACTATAGGTGTGGCGGGTAGTGCCATCCCTCACCCAAAGGGATATCGGGCAAGGTAACATCCCTTACTAAAAGCCTATCAGCTAGGGCACTTAGCCACACATATCATCCCTCGTCACATTATCATGTCGTGCTAACTTGTTCAAGGGTCACGAGTATACCAGGACCAATATCGTGCAACCTGATCCAAGGGGTGTATCATGCATAAGGACACACTCGTCTATTGTCCATGACCCTATCGGACACTAGGGTTAGGGTTACCTATTGGCCATCCTCATCACCATATCGTCTATGGCCATATCGGCCAAGGCCATGGCGCCCAAGGTCACGTCGGCCAAGAGCAAACCCTAACGTCCAACAAGCTCTTCATGACACCCAAGGGATTCTACTGTCCTCCACCATGTCGCCCAAGACACCCTATCGTCCAGCTAGGGTTTGGGTCCACATATCGGCCAAGACTCAGCCCTTCAACTTGTATCGTCCAAAGCACCATCCATGTTCAACACATGTATCGGCCTAGCTCTTAACTCTAGAGATATCCAAGCTATCAAGCACATATTCATGATGAGTAACCGACTAAAAGGAGACATGTGATGGGCAAGGCAGATCAGTCAAAGGGTAACACACATCCATATGGGGTATCAGCCAGGCACTTGACTCTGGGGTTGCCCCAAGCTAGGCACACCTACACACTTCCAACACTCTAGGGCAGATGATATCGGGCAGCATGTGGACATCACATGTCGGTCACCTACCATGGTGCCCAGGGGCCTATCTTCCAACTAAGGTAGGCACAACATATTGGTCAACACTAGGGCATCTATCTAGGGTTCATCACCCAAGCATCATATCAGGCAACAAGGTTAACACAGCCCAACTAAGCATATCGTCCAAGACAAACCCTAGATGAGAGGTTTCGTGCAAAGTGCCAAAAAGGGTATCGTTCAAGGGCACAAGAACCACATTAGGTTGGTCATCTTCAACCTCAAGACCAACATCATCAAACCCTAAAAGATCAAGAGAGTTGGCTCACCTCTCAACAACCAAGTGAGAAGGGTTTTGCACAACCTCCGTCACATATCAGGAAACACTCCATCCTCAACTAGATCATCAACATCCAAAGGCTCACCTCTCAAATCCATGGTGAGAGAAGGGTGTTGTCCAAGCAACTAGAGAATAGACTCACCTCTCAACAACCAAGTGAGAGAGGTTTTGCCTACACCACTTGAGCTCGAACTCACTTCTCAAAACCAAAGAGAGAAAGGGGTATTGCCCCAAAGGAAACCCTAATATCAAGGTTCGGACAACAAGGTCCAAGGTCACACAACTATTATCATCATATCAACAACAAGATAACCACTATCTCCCCAAGATTAAAGGTACGTACTAGAGCAAGAAACATATCTAACAAGATGCATGGTCGATCAATATGAAACATAAACATGCAACAAGAAAAGGAAGTAGTATAGCTAGGGTTAGGAGTTATGTAACCCGCCTCAAGCAAGCTCCAAAGCTCCAAGCACCAAGCTTTAACCTCTTAGCTCCAAAGCACCCCACCTTCGGCCATCATAAGAAGAGAAGCAAAGCTCATAACCACCATTGTCAAAGAACAAGCAAGAAGGAGAAGAAGGTGCTAAGGAGAGAGAGGAGATGCTTACCAAGGAAGTAAGACCCTTCTAGGGTTTGGCCACCACCTAGAGGAAGAATAAGAAGGAGACTCCACCAAGGAGATCGGCCACCAAGATCCACCAAAGAGGGGTATCTTCCACCAAGGAAAAGGGAAGGCAACTAAGGAGCTAAAAGGGATCCCAAGCAAGAGAAAGGAGAGGCATATATAGAAGAGGGTGAAGAGGGAAACTAAGGCAAGGTGTCGTCCAACCTAGGGACACTTGTCCAAATCCATGCCACCTTGCTAAACCTCATGCACATGTCATGCCACCAACTAACAAAGGATCGACCACTTGTCCAAGGTATGGTGACACAACCAAGGCAAGGTCAAGGTGGTCACATGGGCGACACACCCCACAGGTCGACACACTCCTGGGCGAAACAGAGCTTCAAGATCTCCTATGCATGATACAAACCCTTATCAAGGAAAAGCAAAGCAAGGCCCATCAAAGCTCATCAAGGCTCGAAACTACTCAAAAAACAAGCCCAACTCATCCTCTCAACCCTAGAGGATGCAAGGAGAGAGAAAACATCTCTCAAGGTGACAAACTTGCACATCAACCCTAAAACTTGGATAATTTGCAAGTTGCACCTCCAACTTTCAACAAATCACAAACAAACCCTAATCACAACCTTAGGTGATTAGCAAGCATCTAAACATAAGGTTTAGGCAAAGCAAACAGCCCAAAACAAAGGTCAGGGTCCTTACAAAAACCCTGATGGGGTAAATGTCAGACAATGAGATTATGTCTCAGACTAAAAGCCCACTGATGATGACTGATATGAGATGATGTAGAAAATGAAAAGAATCATATGTGTTGCAAACTACAGATTTGTTGTGCTTCTTGCTTTAATCATTGTCTTTTTGATAAGCCTAATACTTTTCATGTCATTCTAGTTATGTGAGAATACGCATATATGATATATGATGTTTTGAATTCTTTTAAGATGGGTAAAAGAGATTAATAACAAGTGAAATGATGAAACATCTAGTTAGCTACCCTAAACACTGTGAGTTTCCCCCAAGGACCACACTGGGGAAACAAAATAGATCTCCTTTAGTAATCGATGAATTATGAGAAGGATTTCCAGAGTGTGGATTGAGACCTTAAAGGATAGACCACCAAGATTTAAGAGTGCTTCATATGGAGTGGCTCTAGCCCTAAATCCTTACCGTTAAAGTCTATGCCCATGAGGAATAGACTATGATGAATTGAAATATGTGAAAAATGAAAAATATGGGAAATGTTGTGATATGAGATATATTATTTTGTTGGTTCCTATCTCGTGTACCTGATATGAGGACATGAGCCTCTTTAGGCAAATCTGAGGTAGCCAGGATCAGTTGTTGATATCTTAGGGAGGTCGGATAAAACCCTAAGATAGTGACAGTGAGTCATTGATATGAGAATTAGGCTTGGTGACTTCTACTTGGTGAGGTACAAGCCAAGTAGTTTCAGGGCAAATGAATAAAAGATGAAAAGCCATTTAGAATATGATTTGAATGTTTATTACATTCCTTGTACTGCTAGATGATAATTTTCCATTGTTGATTATGTTTTTTGTTGAGGAAAATAATCATCTTGTTATAAAGATTATCTATTTCATATTCTGATTTGTCTTGTTGATGAGCAGCAAATGTTGGGATTTATATCCATTTTGTATATGATTTGGAGTGCTTGTCATTTGATAGTACTGTTTGGCCGACATGCCTTATGTGTGCTTCAGCTTCAGGACTACAGGATGTGTTTCTGGTCTGGCTGGTGGAGTGTCACGTAGATAACGTTATTGTTATGTATTGATTCAAAATTCTTAAAACTTGACTTATTACTCATGCATAAGGATTGTTAATCTAAACTAAGTGATATTTGTTGATTTGTTCATAGACATGTTCTAAAAGATGTTTTAAAATTGTAGTTAGTTTAAGTGATTACCTTATCTATTTGGTTAGATTACCATTATAAACTAGATTTGACTCATGATAGAACTATTTGCTAGACTTTTCAATATCTACATGTTTCTTTTAAGTTTATATACTTAATTTGATGTTGATGCATGTACCTAGCTTGAGTTGGAGGTATCCACTCATTGGGGCTCTATATCAGTCTCATGAGCTTGTTTCAAATGAATTTAGGTATAATGTTATCCAGCAGAGAGGTCGTGACAAGAAAGATATAAATAGAATAATCTAGATAGGTCATGACAAGGTATCCACTCACTGGCACAGCTTGTTTACCGCTTGTCTTCTATTTCAATGTAAAACTATCTTGTTTCGATATAAATAGAATAATCTAGATAGATCATATTGTCCATGTACACTCTCTTTCCCAGAATGGATAGTATACAAAGTTTCTTGACTCATGTACATGAATCTATTGTAAATTGAACTACAATGAGCCATAAGGTTTGATTCTGGCTTTGATGGAGTTGAATAAGATTTTTGTTATCTTATTGTGAGGTCCTTGATGTGACATCAGTTTGTGAAAATTGTGAAGAAAGAAAAAGGAAAAATGTATCTGTGTTTTTAGTATATTGTGTTTATTGTCTTTGTCAACAATGAAGTGTTTTGTTGCTTAATTGGGGTTTAGGTTTAGAGATTCTCTCTAACGGTTGGCTCTATGTTGATCAAAAGATGAGTCCCGACAATATTTGAAAACATTATCAATTTTTCTCCCAAGCACAAACTAGAACACACACGCGCCTTAGAATCCAATTACGATCTATATAAATAAAATATAGGAACAAGTGAGTTGTTGTTTGGAGGCCAACCTCTGGAAAGATGACTTGATCAAGTTCACAGTTCAGAAAATCGATTACTCAAGTGATTCTCTCAAACACATAAAACTAATATTAATTAACTAAAAAGGAGAGAAATGGGAAACAGACATGGTCACTATAGAGACAAAGTGCATACAATAGAGAAATATATAAAACACTACTTCCAAAGACCCGCCTTTGAGTTAGTATATTGTTGCCACCATCCTCACAATGTTTGATTCACCTACGATCATAACATGGAGTTTGGTTGCTTTTTTGTGTTTCCATCTAAGATGACGAAGCTAGTTTCTATAGAGTCCATTCATTATAATTTTTAAAAATGGATGAAACTATAGTGGTATGATAACTCATTGGATCTTTGTTCCAAGTTCATGTGCAATTATATTATAAAACAATCAATTTGTGGTTGGATGCAAATAATACAATGATATTTTAGACATATCCTTAGCTTACCACTCAATTTAACACCCAATTATCAAGAAGTGTCAAATTCTATGGAAATTTATTTTGTATGACTACATTTTGACTCAATGCTAAGTGAACTACCAAATATCAGTTACAACTTAGAGACACCAAGGTTGCATCTGTAACTTTATTTTATTGTACTAAATTTGTAACTGAGATTTTTTTTCATGTTTGGGACATCATTTAATATCTTGAAAATTGCCATTATAGAATTTTGTTCTAGAAATAGAAGTCGTCTTGTTTTAGTGTAAATTAGGCTATACTTTTGACACAAAATTGATGAAAATGTTACAAGAGATAGATATATCAACAATTATTTAGTCAATCATTAACGTTGGTGTAACGACACGGCCTCCCAGTAACCCCCATTTAAGGGAGACCGAAAGGTCGGAGCTATTATCCAATAACCCAGATCAAAGGTTCGACAAATAATCAATAATAATTAATAAAGTTTACCAACTAAACTAAAAACCGGTATAGAATAAAACTTTGCATACCTTTTAAAAACTGGGATTTCTAAACTTCTATCCATGAAGATACTAATCTAACTAATCCTCCTGTGCACGTAAATTCTCATTTAATTCCACATATGCCACTTTATTGTTTGTTCTTTTCATTTGTACCTAAAACGCCGACAAACAAAACGTCGATCAGCATATCGAAATATATCGGTATGTGGGGGAAACAATAATTGTGCAACTATGTTAACAATGTAGTCATCCAAATATCATTTAACATCCAAAATTACATTTTAAGCAATACTACTCAATCCTTGCCTATCCCCTATATTTGTGTTGTCCCTACAGTGGACATGGATACTACCTCTCTCATATGGTAGATCCTTACCCCCATGGACCTACCACACAGGTAGCCAATACCTAGGGTTATGGAGTCACATGGCCCTACCCAAAGGTAGCCCAATCCCTGACTCATGGTGACTTGATGGTCCTACCCCATTGGTAGCCATGTACTAAGTCATTCAATGACCTGATGGACCTACCCCATCGGTAGCCATGTACTAGGTCAATCTATTAAGCTACAGAGGGGACTAGGATCTGAGCTAGTAGGAACATATCTTAGATGATAGTCATATCCACATTATAATTTGCAAGAATTAAATGAAACCAACAGTTTAACTCATGTTATCGATAAAACCTTGAAAATCTTTGGGAAACTAATTCAGGATATTCATAGGCGTAACCACATACCTCTCAAGCTGTCTTGAATGCAGAATTAATCCAAACAAGCAAGTAATCTAGGCCGCCTCACCTAGACCCATTGCGTCGCTGATGGAGGCGTCCTGTCTGAAGAACGATTCTCCTATGTGCTAGCTTCCAGCAGAACGGGGCCAGCGAAGAGTTCTTGGAACTCGTCCAAAGGGGTTCACGTCATTATCCCCCATCGCAAAGAGGGCTGTGCCCTTTATATAGGTACAGCCTATACAGAAGCAACCATGGAGTCTGACTTCCTCGAAACTTTTAGGGGAAAACGTCCTTCCTTCCAAAACCCCCAAAACCAGGGTGGATTCAGACCTGAATTCCCTCCCAAACAGATTGGAATACTTTCCAAGAACTCATGTGTAGGGGCCATCAAGGAAATCAATCTCAAAGACTTGATTTCCTATTCTTCTTTTCCTGTTTCTAAAAGAAGAGCGTGAAGTACATCCACCGTCAGATCTTAAATCCAACGGCCCTCATCTAGGCGCCAAGAACACTATTTTCGGATTAATTGGATAAATGGGTCATTTAATAATTATCTTTAGGATAATTTGCAAAACTCATATCTCTCAAACTGGATATCCTTTTTCAACTAAAACTTAGGGAAACCTTTCTCGTGGTCTTATCTACTCGTATACCAAGTTTGAGTCCCAAATTCCAAAGAAAAAGGGCATTATCTTCATGTGCAAGTTATCTATTAGTAAGGCACATTTTATGCATGATTTCTCTCTCCTATTCTTGTATTTTATTTATTTGGATCCCTTTTTCCATTAGAAATCATGTGAACTCGAAATCTCATCCCTGAGGATTCCATTATCCATATTTCCACATATTTCTTAATATTTCCCCATTATCTCAACTTTCCTTCTTAATAATGCTTTATTTGATTTTATCTCTTTCTTCTCCTATTATCATTGCAACTTGGACTCCTTAGAATCCAAGAAAACCTAATGATACGAAATTCCTCCTTGAAGGATAATTCTTAGCCTTCTAGGTGCTTCCATATCTTTCTTTTCTCACTATCTTAGTTATTTATGTATTAAGATATTTATTTTCAAGGATTTCTCTTTATCTTTCTTTTTATTTACCTCATTGGTACTCCTTTTATCATTAGGAATCCTTTGGATACGAAAATCCACCAAGGATAACTCAATTATACCTCTTTTCACTTATTTTCCACATTTTATCATTGTTTTCAATTACTTTCTTGATAAAGAAATACTTAATTGATCTTTTCCTTTCTTATTGTATTTTCTTTGCTTATTTGGATTCCTTGGGACCCAAGGAACCCAAGAGGCATGAAATCCACCTTTGGATTTCACTCTTTTGCCTTCTAGAGGTTTCTACATTTTTCTTTTCTCCATTTCGTATTCATAATGGAGTTTCTTTTGTCTTTTCCTTGTTATTGGGCCCGATAGCCAATAAAGCCCACAAATAAATCAACAAGGCTATTTTAAACGAAATTTATGCATTCAATCAAAAGACATTACTATTTGTTCATTTATATTTATTATGAGAAATTACATTTCTCACCAAATGAACCCAAAAATTGGGGTTGTAACATCCTTCCCCTCTTATAAGAATTTTGTCCTCAAAATTCCATCAGCAAACAAATAGTTCAGGATAAGTCTTTCATACGTCCATCAGGGCTCCCATGTGGCTTCACCCTTTCCATGGTGCTTCCAAGAACCTTCATCATCTCATATTCTTCCATCTGAATTCTTTCTTACCTTGGTATTTCGTACCCTCATAGGTGACTCAGGGCTTTTCAGCCTCTCAAACAGCTGAATAGGTTCAGGGCTCAGCACATGGCTTGGGTATCTCACATAGTGCTCTAGATCGGACTCATGTAACACCTTATTCATCATGTTATCCTGAGGGGCAAGGCTAAACACAACCATCTCCACCAATCCATCTCAAATGGACCCATATATCGGGGGCTCAGCTTTCTCAGCTGTAGCTTAGAGGGGTCGGATTTTCACATTATATTCTCCCACAGTGAACTGTATGTCAGTCTGCTTTGCATCAGCTCATGACTCATGTCACCCTTGGGATCTCTCTCAGCCATTATTCGATCAAGCGACTTCATCTGCACACGTTGTGGTTCTTTTCTAACCTTTACGAGGCCTCCTTCACCAACATCATCTTAATGAAGTGGTAACCGACACAACCTCCCTATAGAACTTCTTGCATCCTGATAAAGGCTATGGTGGTTAACATCACATCTTAAGAACTGTCTCTTTGTATCACCTTGAACAAGCACACTTGCTCTCATCAGACCCTCTAGCCTGGATCATACTAACCATTAGTTAGGGGTGATAAACTATACTATCATCGAGTTCTTCATGTATCTACTTCCACCTCATGGAAGTGAACCTTTAGGTCACACTCAAGAATTTTTGAACTCGCATCATGGTGTAGTTGAACCGCCTTTCTCTCTTAAGTAGTTCAACCGAATCTATCCCTTGACAGCATTCTTTCTTTCTCATGTCATCTAGGTAAGGCGATCTACCATAACCCATATTGACCTTCTTTGGTCTAGGGAAGACTTACCACCTCATCTGTAGTGATGAATTCCCATTCCCTCTCGGGGATTCTTTAACCTCTAAGTCAAAGCACTGGGTTACTAGTGGTCGTCCTTCACCCTTGGCTTGCATGGCCACATGCTACATGCAACTTCACATCAAGCAACCAAAGTGCTACTATCACTTACTATCTTTGTAGTATCACAGTGTATCATGATCTCTTGTATGTCGTGATTTCTCAAGATTGATTCCTCAGAAACCCTAAACCTCTTTAGTCGGGGTCTCTTTACCTTCTTTTCCAAAGAAGTGTATCTGAGGTTCTACAACCATCCTTTTATCGCATCAAGGCCTAGGCTAGCTAACCAAACAACCACTAATCTTGTTCAACAGGTCTCGTTATATCTGAGTGTTAGCCAAACTTATCTCTTTTTCTCAACTTAAGATTAGCCTAACAACCTCAACTTCCTCTATCTTCCAGCTAAACTAGGTAGCTATATCTCAACCAGAGCATTCATTACCACTTCTTATCCTTAGGTTTTAGGTAATACACCTTCATGTATTATACTTATCATCTCATCTCAACTCTAAGTTGGTCTTCATCAAGAAGCTCTGAGCTCATCCTAATGGTGATCAAACTCAACCTTGTATCACTTGCAAATTCCACATAGCTCATGATAAAACATCCTCATAAGATGACTACAGTATTTCTCTTAGTGTTTGTAAACCATTCATGTATCATTCACTCCACCAGGGTATGTTATCATCTCTATCCTCATACCTCGTAGCAACGTTCCAACTCACATCATCTTTTATCCTTGGTGTATGGCATGCGTACTGTCCTATCTCTCACTCCCATAATAAGAGGAAATAAGCATTTGGTTGCAGTCCAAATACATATTTCTTCCTCTTCTAAGAATAGAGATGGTACATCCCACCTTGCCAGTACACCTTTAAATCTAAGTCAAAACGTGCAACTTATGTCTCTACATCACAATCATCTTGATATCAAAGTTACTTCCATGGAAAATTGGTCTCGAACCTACTTGGTCCAAACATAATCCTTGGTCATCTCCTCTAGGTCCATAGGGTGCTGGAACTTTTGGGGTCATCCCTCTTCCCGCATGCATCCAGAGAGTGTCCTACTCATCTGCCCTTTGGGTCCCATGAGTTCACGAAGGTGATAAATCTCCTAACCCATGGCCCTCAGACAATGATAGTTGTTACCTCTCGACCCTATGGTCTTGTGCAACTAGGGAATTAGGCAACTCCTACTTCCATTGATCTTATCCCTACCTGACCCTAGGATAGACTTAGGATTCTAGCATAGTACATGTGCAACTCAGAACCATACCCAAGACTTCATCATCTCTCTCTCTCTACATTCATGGCTGACTCCCCTCCTTTCATAGGGTCGTGGCAACCTACCTACCTCGGTCGGGCCCCATATCGGTCACCTTCATGGTAACACATCCACATGCACTTAGAGATATTATCTATCGGTCTACATATTCATTCTCATACCATGTACTTTTCACTTAGCTTTACAAGATCCTCTGAAACCTCTTTAGGTTACCTCAAAACCAACAAAACTGGTATACACCCTACAAAAGGGTCCCTCTCCCAGGATGGGAGGAAACTATACCTTGATAACAACGGTCACAAATGTCCTTATGTTTAGGGTATGCATCCACATGAGCATTCTTAGCCCTAGCAAGCTACTAAGGCACAAGAAGACACTTACCAAACCACGCTAGGACACACTTGTTCTCATCCTCAACATTAGACCAACTTAGTTGTGAGGGGTTCATCAAACATACCCTTAACTTAAGGGGTTTCCTTTACCTCTACACATGAGGGGTACCACGCTCAAATCTCATCATGAGCATTGGGTACACTGCTTCCCCTCTTAGGCCTAGGAACCCTAGGTTCACCTTTGGGTGTCCGACTGCATGCTCAAACTCTTAACCACAAATAAAGCATGTATAAGGCATGACATGCACTCCCTATCATCCTTGTACTCGAGCAACACATCAGGGTCGAGTCCTCCTTAAGTACAACCAACAAGGTACAAGGCCTCACAACCTATTACCAAACCTTTCCAGGTCTAAGGAACTCTTCTTCCTGTCTCAGAAGGTAAACACCTATACCATAGGAACATAGGTACCAGAAGCATCATCCTCTCTCTAGGGTTTGGTTCCTCTAAAGGCAACCAAGATATCATCAGCCTCTAGGGATCATTCATGAGGCAACCACTATCATCCACTTGGGTCGCATCATTCTTGACTCCCCACTGTTCCTCACATCTCGGGGTTTTAGGTTTCCAACCTTCTTTCTTGGTTCCTTCTTTCTCTCTCTAAAGCTAACTCCACATCCAGTCATACTACTAGAGGTCATCTCTCCATGAAGGATCAAGCTCACATGCATACCTCTACGTGGGTGAAGCCTATACTCAAGCTTATGTTTGTTCATGATTATCCATAGCCCCCTATTCTTATATCATAAGCCATCCATCCTGTCCTTCTGGCCTCAGTTTTAACTTACTGCTCGTACTACTGAAGCACTCTGGGTGCAAGCTATATCCTACTTTCCTAAGCCCATATGGTATCTATAGGTTCTCCTCTAACCTCATCCATGTAGGAGCTATCCTTAGCTCTAACATGCACGACCCTCTCCACGGTTGGGTCACCAAAGGTACTAGGTCATCTAACCTCTTATGGCATCCCAAAGGCATGTCCAACCAAACACTCGGTCAACCATGACATCAAACTCATCATGTCATCTTTATCTCTAACCTTCACTTAGGGTCAGGGTTAACATCATCCTCAAAGGATGTGCTAGGTCTCTACTTTTAATGGAGGTCTCTACCTCCAAGACTAACTCTCTCTACTCATCCTCCTGACAAAGAGGTCTATCCTTAGGTTTCTCCTGAGAGCACTGAAAACTCGTGTCATACGACCTAAGCATGTATCTATTCTTTAGTTTGCGCTTAATCTATTAAGCTTATGTCCATGACATCTTATTTACATGCTTTTCATTAATTTGGTGGAGGATTCCTTAGACCTTATTAACCTGACCCATACCTCAAGAGGGTGAGGAGAAGAGAGAAAACCCTAATCCTTAATGTCCTTAACAGAATTTGAGTTGAGAAGGGTTGAACAAGATGAGAGAGTCCTAAAGGTATCTTATTTCGAGTCATATCCTAAGACATTGGCCAGGCAGTCACACAATCTGGGAGTCCTCGTACTCTGATTAGAAGTACAGAGGAAAATATTGCCAGCCCCTGGACATGATCCTTTTCTAGACACCTCAATCTTTCGGACAATCTTCTAATAACTCCCTCAGTTCTATGGAATTTGTAAAATTTAATAATTATTAATTATTAGATGAGGAACCAATGCTCTGATACCAATTGTAACGACCCAGCCTCCTGGTAACCCCCATTTAAGAGAGACCGAAAGGTCAGAGCCATTATCCAATAACCCAGATCAAAGGTTCGACAAATAATCAATAACAATTAATAAAGTTTACCAACTAAACTGAAAACTGGTATAGAATAAAACTTTGCATACCTTTTAAAAACTGGGATTTCTAAAGTTCTATCCATGAAGATACTAATCTAACTAATCCTCCTATGCACGTTAATTCTCACTTAATTCCACAAATGCTACTTTAATGTTTGTTCTTTTCATTTGTACTGAAAACGCCGACAAACAAAATGTCGGTCAGCATATCGAAATATGTCAGTATGTGGGGGAAACAATAATTGTGCAACTATATTAACAATGTAGTCATCCAAATATCATTTAACATCCAAAATTACATTTTAAGCAATACTACTCAATCCTTGTCTATCCCCTATCTCTGTGTTGTCCCTACAGTGGACATGGATACTACCTCTCTCATATGGTAGATCCTTACCCCCATGTCCCTACCACACAGGTAGCCAATACCTAGGGTTATGGAGTCGCATGGCCCTACCCAAAGGTAGCCCAATCCCTGACTCATGGTGACTTGATGGTCCTACCCCATTGGTAGCCATGTACTAAGTCATTCAATGACCTGATGGACCTACCCCATCGGTAGCCATGTACTAGGTCAATCTATTAAGCTACAGAGGGGACTAGGATATGAGCTAGTAGGTACATATCTTAGATGATAGTCATATCCACATTATAATTTGCAAGAATTAAATGCAACCAACAGTTTAACTCATGTTATCGATAAAACCTTGAAAATCTTTGGGAAACTAATTCAGGATATTCATAGGCGTAACCACATACCTCTCAAGCTGTCTTGAATGTAGAATTAATCCAAACAAGCAAGTAATCTAGAATCAAGCAAGAAAGCACACAATTTGGCCCTGAAATATACATCCAATACTCTCTATCATGGATCATGGTATCCAAGTCTAATAGGCCTAATCGTGCCCTAGGGTTACTAGCCCTTTTTACGGTTTTGACCATAATTAGGGTTTCACTTCCACTTTTATTTTACTTTTATCAAAATATCCATCAAACCCTATTATCTTGTCTTTATTTCCATTAAGATCCTTCAGATCAGGTTTGGACCACAAAACCCTACTTTTCGGGTTACTATAACTTTTCTTCCCTTTTTCCTCACTTTAGAGTTTTTAAGGGTACTAATTATATTATTAGGTTTAAAACCCTAAACTTTGCAATTCCATCATCAAAATAGGTTAAAATCTAACTTTATCATTAAACAAGTTAACCATGCTTGAATTAACCTAATTGCAGTATTAAATCTATCCTTGATTAACAATTAGGGTTTCTAACCACAATTAATACCTTTTTCATCAAAATACTATACTTTTCCAAATAGGAACAAAATCAGGCTTTAAAAGTATTTTTATTGAATTCTACGCATCCTCCTAATCAATTTTCATATAAGACTTTCTATCATTGGAGTTACGAGTAATTAATTATGATTTTACAAAGAAAAATACCTTATGGACCAATCACTGGCCGCCACGTCAGATTATTGCTCCCTTTTCCTTTTTCACGCGGGTTGAACCCACACAAAGTGGGAAAGACTTTTCTATCCTTCGGTCTCTTCACTGGAGTCAGGGGCAGAGAGGTCCTTTCACCCTATCTCACTTCGACCTCGTGACATGCTCCCTCACGAGCCAGCGCCTGACTCCGGTCAAACTGAGCGTTGACCCCATCCTTTGTCACCGATCTGAAGCATCCAAGCTCACGGATACCTCCGGCCAGGCCTCGCGAACTCATCTGGCTCTTCTCCTGCCAGCTACAGATGCCGCCTCACCAAGAAACATTGCGCCGCTGATGGAGGCGTCATGTCTGAAGAACGATTCTCATGTGTGCTAGCTTCCGACAGAACGGGGCCAGCGAAGAGTTCCTGGAACTCATCCAAAGGGGTTTGCGTCATTATCCCCCATCGTGAAGAGGGAAGCACCCTTTATATTGGTACAGCCTATACAGAAGAAACCATGGAGTCTGACTTCCTACAAACTTTTAGGGGAAAATGTCCTTCCTTCCAAAACCCCCAAAACCAGGGTGGATTCAGACCTGAATTCCCTCCCAAACCGATTGGAATACTTTCCAAGAACTCATGTGTAGGGGCCATCAAGGAAATCGATCTCAAAGACTTACTTTCCTATTCTTCTTTTCCTGTTTCTAAAAGAAGAGCACGAAGTATAGCCACCGTCGGATCTTAAATCCAACAGCCCTCATCTAGGCGCCAAGAACACTATTTTCGGATTAATTGGATAAATGGGTCATTTAATAATTATCTTTAGGATAATTTGCAAAAATCATATCTCTCAAACTGGATATCCTTTTTCAACCAAAACTTAGGGAAACCTTTCTCTTGGCCTTATCTACTCGTACACCAAGTTTGAGTCCCAAATTCCAAAGAAAAAAGGCATTGTCTTCATGTGCAAGTTATTTATTAGTAAGGCACATTTTATGCATGTTTTCTCTCTCCTATTCTTGTATTTTCTTTATTTGGATCCCTTTTTCCATTAGAAATCATGTGAACTCGAAATCTCATCCCTGAGGATTTCATTATCCATATTTCCACATATTTCTTAATATTTCACCATTATCTCAACTTTCCTTCTTAATAATGCTTTATTTGATTTTATCTCTTTCTTCTCCTATTATCATTGCAACTTGGACTCCTTAGAATCCAAGAAAACCTAATCATACGTAATTCCTCCTTGAAGGATAATTCTTAGCCTTCTAGGTGCTTCCATATCTTTCTTTTCTCACTATCTTAGTTATTTATGTATTAAGATATTTATTTTCAAGGATTTCTCTTTATCTTTCTTTTTATTTACCTCATTGGTACTCCTTTTATCATTAGGAATCCTTTTATAACGTCCCGGATTTTTTCCTCCATAATTAACTCTTAATCATGGAGATTAAAACATGAGGGTGTTATGGAAGAAGCATCAAGCAATAGATAGCAACCACAAAACTTTATTTCATCTTCAAATGTCTATATTACATGACATGGGTTACAATAATGTTTCAAATATTACATTCACTTGATTAGCATTTAAACATTTGAACATAAACTAAGCAATTCATCATTTAGCCTGATGCTGCTCCCGCCAGGATCTAGTCAAAAAAGCCACACGATGAAACTTGAGATCTTCTTTAACCTACGGTGGGAGGGGAACAAGAACCGTAGCAAGAGGAGTTAGACAAATGTCTAAGTATGGAGAGGCATCAAAATATAAGCAGATCATATGGATATTGAAACAATTGAGAACATGAGACAAAAGTTTATACATTGAAAAGACATAAAAGTTGAGAATATGGTATAAAGTTGGAGCATGTAATATTGAAGTAAAACAAATAATAAGAGAGCAAATAACTTATCAATTATTTTATTGTATCATTCCCCACTCAGTCCAGAGGGATTGTTAACCAACCCTAGATCCAGCTCGTGGCCTGCAACCACAGCTAAGGTCACAAAGACCGTGAGTAACAACATTCACTTCGCACACCGTCGTTAAACATATCACATAGATACCGACGGTAAACATGTGCTAACTCTACCCTTACAGCTTCCTCTGTCCCACCGCTGCACACCGCTGGTGTGGTTTGTAGGCCCCTGATTCGATGCCTACTCAAAGGGTAGTCCTGCAGCCCGTACTCTGCCCTCGAGGTGGGGTCAGTTTCTAACCATATCTCTCCATGGTCTGGCGGCCTAGTGCAGGTGTCGTCACCTCAGCGGTTGTTATACACAACCTTTGATGATTTATCTCACAGACCAGCAACACTTCGACTGCCCTCAAGGTGGGGTAGTTGCAAGGGAAAGGATATCCCTCCTCCCTTCACCATCCCAAGGATACGATCCGGATCCAAACATAACATAACATATATAAATCTCGATCTTCCGGTCCTCACCGGCTCTAGGACTGTAGAACCAACTCTTCAGTGGAGGAATCTCGACAATAATTATCACAATATTATTAGACCAGGAGAAATTCCTTGAGCATCACAATTCATGAGTACAATCTCATCATTTTAACCTTTTCATCATTTTCTCAAATATAATCAATTTAATCATACTGAAAACATTGTATAACAAGACAAGACTCGTTGAAAGCCAAGTAGATGAAGATACAAGGAATAAGTGAATCATGTCTTGACTCTCACTTTTCACAAGTCATCATTTCAATAGACACAAGTCTTATTAATATGAAATATTGGTTCTCGTGGGATTTAAAATTGAAAACCTCATTGGACAAAATTAACTGTTTAAAAATTATAAATTATTATATAGGTTGACTTATACATAAAATGTGAATTCTAATTGAATATTTAACTATATATACATGTAATTAATTTTCATATTAATATGTAAGATCTTAATGATACACTACTATAGTGTAGATCCCATTATATTAGGTGTAAATAAAAGAAAGATCCAAAGTAAGGTATTGAATGACAAAATATATAGGCTCTGATATATGTTCTCATAAATCAATCTATTATATTTAACTTTTGTGTTTGTGACATTCATATATTGTACATTGAATTCATTTCGAGGAAAGCTCATGAACAAGGAGTGAAGGCGATGAATCATCAAAAGGATTATGATTTCGTATAGGATGGTATGCATGATGCTTTATGATTAATCAAAAGATACTCGTTCAATGATGTATGTGTCAAGATGACTCATCAAAAGATACTCCATATAGCAAATTATGTAGCAAGATGATGACTCAGCGAATGGTACTCCATACAACAAATTGTGAAGCAAGGTAATGACTCATCAAATGGTACTCCATACTTTGATCTATGTATTAAGGTGACTCATCAAAGATACTCCATACCTTATAAGATATATTGGTGGTACATGAGTATTTCTTGTTGGAACACACTCCACCACTTTGCCTGGTTCTTTGTATTTGTCAACCCATGTTCTTCTTCACCCTCATCTCTAGTTCGAGCATATGGCTTCCCCGTGGATCTTCCTTATCAATAGTTCCAATATTTCACGTGCTTTGAGAAAGGGAAAGATGATGGTGAATAAGTGGATGAAGGCAAATAACAAGGACATTAGGGAAAAATGGATTGGGAATCATGTTGACTTGGTATATGTCATTGGGTGGTCGGAAAGGACCTTGGCCGTCACATGCGTGAGGTGAGGCGTGAAGAAGAGGTTTAGAGGTGAAGATGACTTGTATGTTGTCTTGGTTGGTATTTATATAGGTGAGAGGAGACGATTCTGGGAAGGCTTCAAGTGTGGAGTAAGGATAACGAGGGATGGGGTTCTGATTTCATCATTTGTCAGGTAACACAACAGTAGGCTTCGTGAAAAGCAGGAGACCTTCCCCAGCTGTTTATTGGCTCAGATGAGAGGTTCTGAAGGTATGATTAGTCTTTTCTTAGATCCCCATTGGGCAATGGAAGCGGTTGTGTAGTAATCCTTTCTGTGTCGGAGCCATACACCAAGTTTTATGAAAAACGGCGGAATATAGTAGTAGTTTTCTGTCACCGAAGTTGGCTTCTCGTTCATGGCTTGGAACAACACCATGTTGGTGGGCAGAGGAAGAAGATGACGTGTTGTGTCCTCATGGGTTGTCTGGGGGTGGGGTAGCAGGTGACCGGATGCATCTCAGACAATACTAAGTCGGTTCTTCTTGATGGGACGCGAGAGGGCACTGGTAAGTTTGCCGCCGTAGTTGATAGTATCTCTGGCGAGGTGGTAGACCGATGGAGGTAGCACGTAACCATAGGTCCACGAGGGCGGCGTTAGGCGGTAGGGTTAGCTCCGTCGAGTCTGGAAGAGATAGTCGGATGAAAACTGGAGGAAAGAAATCGCCACCATTGGGCGTTGTGGTGGCCGCCGTTGCTGTGGGCGGTGTCCAGGCGCCCAAGTACGTAAAGAACTGAACAGGCGGTGACCGGAGGTAGGAGGAAAGATAAAGAAAAGGTTGGAGAGGAGTGGGGGCGGGTGGTGATGTGGTGCCACGCAATTGGCTTGACTTGGTTGCTACTGCCAACCCGTGCGTGATTTGAGGATGAAGCCGGTTGGGCGGAAAAGAACGTGAGGGAGTGAGGAGCATTGGACGAGGAATTCAGATGGGGAGATTAACGAGAGGGGATGGAGTGGGTCCCAAGAATAAAAGAAAACAACTAAAAAGTCAGGGGAGTAGAACCGATAGATAGAGGGAGAGAGAGAGGATAAGATGATAGGAATAACTTATGGGAATAATTGTTTGGAAAATAATCAATGCCACTGTAAGTTGAGGGTGGTGTGGCTAGTAAAACAAATGCAACAAATTGGGAGAGTGGGCCATAGAAAGAATTAAAGAAAAGGAATCGGAGGGGTAGTACATAAGAAAAGAATTTGACTAGAAAAATTATAAACAAATTATTAATAGTCTTCATTATTAGAAATGCATTCAGCTCTAAAAGAAAACTAGATACGTGTATTATTAAAACAGCTACGTTATTGTTTGTAGTTCATCTAACTACTATAGTCTCCTCTTTTATATTAATTTATATTTTTTTTCTCTCCTTCAAGTAACTCCTTCAAATAACTTTTCCCCATAACGTAGTGTAACGTTTTGGATACTATCTTATTTCTCTCATTGACTAATAATTAATGTTATAGTAATATTAAAATTAACCATCTTAGTAATTTATCGTCGACCTTAATTTTACGGCTCATACACCATCTCATGCATAACTGGTTAATCAAAGTATCATTGCCTTTGTATTTACATACTCAAATGTTCAAACTTATTCTTAATCATTTACTTTTTTTCCATTAGTTATTTATATTCATATTTTCTTTAATTAATTTATCTCATATAACTTATTTCCATAACTTCATTTAGAAATAACATATTCTGTGTCATTGTGTTCGTTTTATCCTATCTAATTATTTTCTACTTCTATATATTCTATTCACATTATTAATTTTTCTCTCAAGGACATTTGTTTCCTTTCTTTCAAAACAAGGTATTTATGTTAATATCTAACTCTTTTATGCTCATACAACCAACTTTCTCTTTTAAACTTATTTTATGTAGTTATTTTTTTTCAAACAAATATTGTCAATGACATTAATATTTTAATTATAATACAACTTAAATGTTATCATCCTATTTATGTCTTTACAAAAATACGGGTTGTTACACCTTTGGATACGAAAATCCACCAAGGATAACTCAATTATACCTCTTTTCATTTATTTTCCACATTTTGCCATTGTTTCAATTACTTTCTTAATAAAGAAATACTTAATTGATCTTTTCCTTTCTTGTTGTATTTTCTTTGCTTATTTGGATTCCTTGGGACCCAAGGAATGCAAGAGGCACGAAATCCACCTTTCGATTTCACTCTTTTGCCTTCTAGAGGTTTCTACATTTTTGTTTTCTCCATTTCTTATTAATAATGGAGTTTCTTTTGTCTTTTCCTTGTTATTGGGCCCAATAGCCAATAAATCCCACAAATAAATCAAAAAGGCTATTTTAAACGAAATTCATGCATTCAATCAAAAGACATTATTATTTGTTCATTTATCTTTATTATGAGAAATTACATTTCTCACCAAATGAACCCAAAAATTGGGGTTGTAACAATTGGTCTCTGATGTTCAATCCCTTATCATTCAACTAACATCGATAAATAATAACATTGGTAACAATAATATCTAAATGTCAAATAAATGTTTTAGATGGATGTAATAATGGTTATATTTATTGTAAGTGATCTTTTCATATTTGTTGTAATAATAGTCTAACTTCAACCGGTTATTATACATGTGATCTCCTGCTAGCAAAAGGCCTAGGCTTACCGACCGAGCAAGCTAGCAAGTGCACATTTTCTCTTTGCTAGTAATGTATAGAAGTTTGATTTTGCTGACATGAACATGTAACCCCAACTTTATAACCAGGAAAAACAAACTCTCAGCCCTGACGATTCTTGGTCATATGACCAATTTGATCATCGTGGGTTGTTTAAGGGGATCCCATCCCTCTATAATTTTAAAAAATGATTGGTTGTCTTTTGGTAGTGTACAAGACCTCTATAGGAAATTTTTTGTAAAGGTCCCACTCTATATAAGACATCTAGTACTATATTTAGTGAATATGGGATCATATGTTAGTATTTTCTAAGTTCATCTATCCTTTCACTTATAATGAATGAATAGCTTAACGATGTACTCCAAACTAAATTCAACCGTATGTCCCCTCTTGGGCACCAACAAAACACTATAGCTACACCTCGAGCCACACATCCTCAAAACTAAGTTACCAACAACTAATTGTGGTACAACACCTTGATCGTGCATCCCCTATGCTCTACAATGAAGAAACCATACGAACACATTTTCTTCCCTTGTCCCACTCAGGAACACTACCTTAATTACACATTTCCACTGCATACTATCATGATAAAATGATACACATATTCAACATAGCACAACCAATATCACACATGACATACTTAACTAAAACACTAATTGCTACCATTTTATGAATTATATGGACCAACAAGAGATTTAATAACAAATACCTAAAAGCTATTTCATAATGCATACCATATGTTCTCTCTATGCATATGACTTGGGTATAGAGGCTATCATGACGACACCAACAACAACAAACATACAAGCTACGTGGAAACAACCTTGGGACAAAAGACCTACACTCTGGATAAGATCCTTGATAGAGAAAGTGACGAGTAATACCACCAATCATCAGGTTACTACAGAAAGAGCTATTATTGGGGTGCCTCCCAAATTATTATTATAGTTTGTTTTCTCTCCTTTTAGGACTCAACACAACATATGAGTTGTTCTAAAATACTTTTAGTTTTTGACATTGCTCTCTTGGCATGCCTCATTAAACTTGTCACTCACAGCTCGAGCAGCGGCAGTGTAAGCCTTGCACTTTAATCCCTTATCAACTTTATTTCCCTTTTTCATTTGTTCAACTAGTATCTCTATTAGAAATTGAGACATGCTCTTGGACCATTTGAAATTTTCTCATTCTTCTCACTTTTACCTAATACTTTTGCCTTTGAATCATCCATGGTCCTAGGATTTTATTCACAAGTTAACATATATAACACGCAATACATTACAATCTTAAAACATGATGTTCAAATACATGACATTTTAAATGCAAAACACATAGTAATGAAAACAACATCTAATGTCAAACACCTAATATGAAGACGATCTTGAAACCCAAATAAATGATGTTCAAATACATGATAGTTTAAATGCAAAACGCATAGCAAGGAAAATGACTTCTAATATGAAGAAGATCTTGAAAGCCACATATCTTGGGTAATTGAGTCTCTTCTAGCACACCACTCTAGGTTGTTCCCTCTTTCAAGTGCATGTGTGCAAAAATGAGGAGGTCTAGGGTTTTAAATTGATTGTGCACTATCATCCACTCGTGCTTCTCTAAACATGTCATCCTTCGGGTCATTGCATGCTACAAAATTATGCAAAATGCAGCACACTAGAATGAAATCAACTTCTGTCTTGAATGGAAACCGAGTCTTTGTATCCAAGAGTCCAAATCGACCTTTTAAGAAAATGAATGATCGCTCCACTATTAATCGTAGAGAAGAATGGTGTAGATTGAATAACTCCTTATTTGTAGGAGGGTTTTCATTGCCAAACTCATTCAAAGGATACCTTACATTTTGATAAGGTGTAATGAAACCATACCTTGTTGTATAACCTGCATCCAGTAAGAGAGTATTTTCCTACAATAAAGTGTTATTATTAAGTTAATATCACTATTAACTTAGTTCAATACAATAATTGCATCTCTCACCTTCAAGAATCACCAAGCCATTCTGTGACGTACACCCGCCATCATTTAAGATAACAAGCGTCGTCAGCTGTAACAAAACATTGTGGAAGCGAATCATTTGCAGCGGATTAGCAAAAATCACTAAAAATTAAAACTATTTTCAAAGAGATCCATTCACAGGAAAACTCTTTCATTCAGAACCAAAGTAAAATTTTACATCTTGGTTCATATATACATCTCATGTACTATTACTTCTCGAGGAATACAAACATCAACTACTCTGTCTTAATTGTACACAGGTAGTATAAAACCCTCGAGGCTTAAAGCCAAAATCTCAGATCGAATCTTCAAAACATTACTCCTAGGACCCAAGAGTACAGAGATGACTCATAGGACTATCTATATACAACTTGACAGCTAATATCCCCACTTGGGATTTACTGCTGTCTCTACTACTGCTGCTGCTGCTCTTCCTCTGTAATAGGTTCTTTGCCTTTTCTTCGGTGGTTACCTAAAAATGTTGATCCCACAGGGGTGAGACAATATGTAAATTACCCCAGTGAGAGATATAACTCTCCGCCGAAAACATTGTTATTGCAGTTTAATGAAAATAAACTGAACAGTGGAATCATATGTAATCGTCAGCAGATAACTCAATATATATGCAGTTTAGAGAAACATTCCTACGCAAGTATATCAGTTATAACTTGATTAAGCAGCATGTCACTATTCAATAAAGAGTTGAATAATACATATAACATTTATGCATCTAGAACATGCTAAGCAGAATAACATCAACCGGTGATTCTCGTATTTCAAACTTATGCAAATACACTACTCGGCTGATTACGTTTTACAAACATAACTTAAGCTCTGAGGAGATGAGGTATACCACTCATACTCCAACCGACCACTTTTAGGAGTTGAAATCGGTACCATACAAGATCATAGGAAGAGCCGGCTTCCATGACCTCTCACGTCCCGGTCAGTGCGGGACCACATGTAGGATATCTTGTGTCTCTGCTAAAATAGCTTTCCAAGGTATACTGGCAACTTCGCTACAGAGTTACATCCGCAACCGTACTCTCGTCGGCAGTCGAGAGATTTCATGTTTATCTCTGTCGAACCGACATAATTTGGGGGAATAGTGAAACATCCAACCCAACGTCAGGAGATTCGTGATACATCCAACCTGACAACGTGAGTAATTGAGAGGTTTGTTATTAACCTTTCCTCAATTCCCTCACACGGACGTAAGGATATTTTCGCCTATTTACCCCTATATATTCAAAAATATACGAATTCCAGGAGATCCCTTAGGAAAACCTATTTCACCATCACCTGCTTCTGATGATGATGGATCTATGGTCAGAGCACTACATGAATAGATTTCACTTGAATAATTAAGTACATTATCGTATTCTTTTAGCATCAATCAAGTTCTCAATCATAACTTATTAACACAATGCTATAAAGAAACATGTACTTATTTTCAGCAATATACTTCTTAATCTATGTAAGACATTGGGATCTTAATCCCTATTTTCAACACAATAACCATGTAATCATGGGTATTCAAACCCTTAGCTCATTACATGAGCACTGTTACCTTTTTCTCAGGTAACTAACACCTTTAGGTCATCTGACCAAGGTAAGTATGATACTTGCTACACAAGCATCCATCCTGGCACTTGAGGCCCATTAACTCTCTTGCTACCTCTTACCAAGAAATAAGGTATATTATGGCACACAAGGCCCAATAAACAATTCAATTTAATAACACATCATAGCTCATGCCTGGATATGCCCATCATCTCATGATACCTGCATGGTTAGCACATATGATAGTAGTACATCAATTATCTATCAACACCATTCAAAACAAATGTATCATTATTTCAAGGGTATCACCCTTATTCCTTTATTAGTATTAGGGTTTCCTATCACATATCTCATGTATCCTTCATCCAATTATATTGGACTTATAACACATCAAGGTAAACGACCATATTAGGTCACTTTCAAATCATCTCTAAGTCAATTATAGAGCACCACGACCGTGCAACCAGGAACGGTCGTGCAAAGAAAGTCACCACGGCCGTGCTACCTTGCACGGTCATGCAAAGTGAATCCACCACAGCCGTGCTACCTTGCACGGTCGTGCAAAGGAAAGATACCACGGCCGTGCTACCTTACACGGTCGTGCTACAGAAGTTCACCTCATGAATCATATTCAAGTGAATTTTATTCTTTCATTAGGGATTAGGGTTTCACATACCATCTCCCTTCTTTAGAATAGGGATTGCATATAGCATCACCCTTCATTAGGGTTTCATATCACGTTGCCCATAATTAGGGTTTACTAATCATTCCCAATTAGGGTTTCTCATGAAATCACCCTCAATTAGGGTCTCACATGGATACACCCTCAGTTAGGGTTTCAAATGGATACACCCTCAACTCGGGTTTCACATGGATGCATCCTCAACTAGGGTTTACTATTCATCCTAATTAGTGATTTCACATGTAGACAACCTCTTATTAGGGTTATACATGGAATCAACCTCAATTAGGGTTTACATCATGTATTGGATCCATGCATTTGTTATGCATTATTGATTAGTACCATTAAGGGTATCTCTCACCTAATTACATTAGGTTTCCAAAAAGGTTTGATCAATTGGACCTTCAATAACATGAGGTATCCAATTGAATTAAGGTTTCCAATGTTGATTCCTTCAATTATGGAATTCATGGAACCAATCATCAATTGGACCTATGCTCATACTTTAATTGAGTTAAATAGGTCAACCTTCAACTGATTTGACCCTCAATTGACCCTCAATTGGTCATCAATTAGGGTTTGAATTAATTGACTTAGGGTTTGGAATCGATGATCCTTCAATACTAATCAATGTAAGACTAGTTGCTTTGAAACCATTGAACCATCAACCAAATTGGGTATGACCTGACCCCAAACGGCCTTGAGGTCGTTTGGATGACCTCCAAACAGTCTTGAGACCGTTTTCCCATCATATCACTCAAATCCAAGCCATCCAATTAAGGTTTGGATCATTGAATTGATCACCAAATCAGCAATTGATTACACTTCAACTTAGTGACATTGGATCTTCAATTGCTTAACCATACTCAACCCTAGACCTCCAAACGGTCTTGGGTGACCCCCAAACGGTCTTGAGACCGTTTGGATGATCTCCAAACGGTCTTGAGACCGTTTGGCCCATCCATCCTTTGGATTCTAGTGAAAAATCATCAAGGATTGGTCTATCGAGTTGATCAACAATTCAGCACTTAACTGCAATATGATTGGTACCTTTGGACCTTCAATTGATCAACTATACTTGACCCCAGACCTCCAAACGGTCTTGGGGTGACCCCCAAACGGTCTTGAGACCGTTTGGGTGATCCCCAAACGGTCTTGAAACCGTTTGGGCTAATCAACCCAAAATCTGAAATTAACTCATTGGAATTTCAGCACTAATTCCAATTAGGGTTTGCCTAATTGAATAGCCTTCAACTCACGATTCCTTGGGAGTTAATCCCTCATATTTGGTGAGTCATTAGACCACATCATTAGGAGAAGTAATCCCAAACGGTCAACGCTTGGTCAACGCACTAAAATGGTTGTGAAACCGTTTTCTCAACTAGGTCAAATAAATCAGGTTGAACATCAGCACTTAATTCAATTAGATTTCCCTGATTGATTAGCCTTCAACCTATGATTCCTTTCGAGTTAACCCCTCCAATTTGGAGGGTTATCAGCCTACATAATTATGAACAGGAATCCCTAAAGGTAAACTCTTGGTCAACTCACTAAAACGGTTTTGAAATCGTTTTCCCAAACAGGTCAAGTTAATCAGGTTGAAAATCAGCATTTAATTCAATTCGATTTGCCTAATTGATTGGCCTTCAACTTACGATTTCTTTAGCGTTAACCCATCAAATTTGGTGGGTCATTAGACTACATAATTAGGAACAAAGTTCCCAAACGTTCAACGCTTTGTCAACCATCTCAAACGGTTTTGAAACCGTTTTCTCCCAAACGGTTTCAAACCGTTTGCCCTTAAACGGTTTGCTGAAACCGCATAGCCAATCAAATTAAAACGATTTGGAGTAGCTATCAAAACCGTTTGTCTTGGTACTTTTCTTTGGATAAGCATCTAGGATGATTTCATCATCCCCTTCCTTCGAACAACCAAGAACAGAAACCGTTCTTGATGGAAATTGCAGCAAGAAACAAGAGTGCATCAAATTGAAGAAATCAATCAACAAAGCATAGAGAATTGATGCAATAGCAATGTTTAAGGGTTTAAGTTATAAAACCCACCTCCAATTGAGCTCCAAAGCTTCAAGCTCACGCCATTAATGGTGGATGAAGCTCTTGCAACTCCCCCTAGGCTCGTCCTCAAGCTTTTGATTGTAAAAGTTGGCTAGGGTTGAAGAGGAGATCGAAATAAGAAGGAATCCATAATTTATTTTCGATTTCCACCATGAAATCATGAAGAACAAGGGTCAAGAAGCTTACCCACAGGTTGGGGCTCGTCCTCCTGTTTCTCCTAAGTCCCCTTGAGCTCACCCAAAGCAAAGGAAGAAGAAAGGGCCGAAAAAGCCTTTCAATTGATTTGGAAAAGGCACTTTTATAAGGAAATTGATGAGAGAGAAAATGCCTTATAAAAATCCAATTAATCCAAAATTTATGGCCACCTCTCCCCCCTCAACTCCATGGATGTGAGGCATCTCCCTTTGCCTTTTATTCCCCTTCATTATCCTCAATTTAAAGAAAAGCAAATTAAGCACCTTAATCATATTATATTAGTTCAGCTTACAAAGCTTGTCGACATGAGGCTGATCTAATGGTTCAGGGAGAATGGAGGACTATATGGAACGCCCATATCCCAGCTCGGGTGAAGATTTTCATATGGACCTTATCTCACAATGCGATCCTGATGAATAAAAGAAGAAAGGAGAGGATGCTGGCGGAGGACAGTAGGTGTGGCATTTGTAAGATTCAGGAAGAAGATAGCCTCCATGCAGTGCGAGATTGTCCACATGCTACTGAATGCTGGAAGAAGATTCTGGGGAATGGGATACCTCAAGATTTCTTTACCGAACCGAACCTCCAAGCCTGGATATGTGGGAATCTGAGGAACAAGCCAGTCTGAGACAGCTTCATGTTCGGCTGTTGGAATATTTGGAAGAGCATGAACGGACAGGTAATGGATAACAAGCAGCCCAATCAAGAGCATACGACCAGAAAGGTAAATCTCGAGCTTCGCCTGAATCAGCGGCATGGCATCGAGAGGAGGATGAATTTTCTGCAGCACAACAGGAGCAATGGGAAGCTCCGATGGAAGGCTGGTTAAAAATTAATACAGATGCGGCCTGCCGGAAGAGAGGAAGTAGATGTGCCTTTGTCGTGAGAGACTGCAGAGGAAGGTGGTTGATGGGAAAGGGATCTAAAATAGCTGTGAGGGATGCTCTGGAAGTGGAAGTGGAAGCCATCATCATTGCGATGAAGGAGGCAGAGAAGCTAGGGTGGGAGAAGGTGATCGTGGAATCGGACTGTAAGATTGCTGTCCAATTGCTTCTAGGTGTAGAGGATGAAGCCCCACGTTTTATAGAAGCACAGGCAGAGTGTAAGAGGATGATGAAGTCGAATTGGAGGCTTGTTCATGTGAAGAGGGATCGCAACCAGCTGGCTGATGAGTTAGCTAGCTACCACCAAAAACAAAATCTTGGAGGAAGGTATTATACCTACCCTCCTGACTGCTTGTATGGCAGGTTAGTTAGTGATTGTAATGGCAGTAGTAATGCCATGTTTAATTCTGTTCAAAAGTTTATTTTTAGCAATAATTTTGTTGATTTGCTCGTAAGAGGAGGACGGGATGAATAAGAACACCTCCTGACTTGCCCAAAAAAAAATATCCCATATGTGAGTGGAATTACTTTCCTTTATAATAAGGTGAGTGGAGTTTCACCTCCTTTAGATATTTTCGTTCCTTATCTTGGAAAAAGAACGTCCATCCTTATTCAAAATCAACCAATAACATTTTGGTTGAAGGCCCTTTAATTAATACATTCATTTTTGCTCTAAATTGAATTAAGGTTTCAATTAGGATTAAATCTTGATTATTTTAATATCAAGATTCTCTCTCCTCCAACTTAATTCAAATGAGGCACCCCTCTCATTGTATTTGATCTACATGATGTCAAGAAACATTAGGGACCTAATTGAAGTGGTAAATTGCATATTGAACCCTTGGTTTTGGGTAAATTGCACATTACACCAAAACTAGGTTTTAATGCACAAGGATTGATTTACAAGCTTAATCTTGGTGTCCAAGCTTGTGGAAACCATACTACTACATCATATTCATCCTTCTGATGTATCAACATCATAGGAACATCTTATCATGTGCAATTTTCAAGTTAACCCCTCAACTTGGGTGATTTGCACTTTAGTCCAAAACAAGCAATCATTGCTTTAGCATTGTTCAAACAGGACCAAAATTGAAACATAAATTTCTCATGAGCCCTAATTACTTTTCACAAGATAAGATTAAGAATATAATCATCTTTCTTAATCAAAACACCTAGGGTTAAAGCATAACCCAGGTCAGGGATGTTACAAATTATAAACCCCTAACAAGGATTTCGTCCCCGAAATCCCAGATAAAGGGAACAGATATTATTCATTTATCATATCATCATGTCTCTTCATAACACCTCATTGTTATGGAGACATCATAGAACTTTGATCAGCACAAAGTTCCTTCACACAATATTCTCATAGAGTCAATTGAGAACTTATCTTAAAGATATATTTAGTTGTTATGTTTATGCAAAGCATAAACCCCTAACATATGATGTTCATATCATTTTATATAATCAGACTGATTTCATAGTTGACCACTTCCTCATATACACATATCGATCTGAATTCATATCAGATCCCTCTTTCTTGTACCTAAGGTATGATACATTTATCCATACCATATTTCCAATTTCATGATACTCATTAGATTGTCTCAGAATGATTGCTTGATCAGGGCAATCAAAAAGATATCAATCTAAGAGTTCCCATACTCACTTTATCATCAATAGTTGTATACATGATCAGGGTTTACAAGTACTGAGATCAAGTAGTATGCACTTACATGCTATCATATTTCTTGTTTTTCATATTATCATAACATAAGATTTAACATCCATGGATTTTTATCCAGGCATCTCTTCTATACCTCTTCCTCTTTCATGGAGGTAAGATCAATATAGAACATTTAAAAGGATACTGAATAGAATTCAAATTCTAGTTATCATCATTCCTTCCCTATATAGCAACCAACAGGGAAAACAAAATCAACAATCCTCCTTTTTATAACAAAAAGGGTTTAGTGTACTCAACATGTACACATTTATAACATACCTTGTCCTCACATCATGGTCTTATTAGTTTTATTACTGAAGTAGAAACTAAGCCATGTAATCTTACAGGTGAAAGGTTAAGACCTTTGCACTTACTTAGTGGCTACTGCCCTGGTACACTAGGCATTTATTGCACTATTAGTACCAAAAATTGGCTTTTTAGAACCATTAGGCAAATGTCTCTAAAATTATAGAGACCATTCCCTACTTCTAAGCTTATTGCCCTTCCTTGAGCACTGCCATCATAGGTTTATTATCTGACTAAACTCATGGCAGAGTCTACTTTCTTGCCATAAGTTAATCTTTTCCATATTTTCCCTTGTTCCAACATGACTAAGTCATTCAGGAACTCTTTTAAAGCTCAAACTTTCTGTATTAAGGACTGATAATCTAGGTTGTAAGGCTAGTATCCAGTCCTCTATATGCATTACTGTTGCCCTAATCTGCCCAACAATTGCATGATCGTAGGATTCTCTATCTTGATCAGGTCTTAATGGGGATTCTCGGGCACTTGTTCTGCTCTTGCCTGATCCCATGCACCCTCTCCTGGTGCAACAACATTTCCCTTAGCAATGTGTTCCTTGTGCTCTCCAGTCATTTTAAAACTTTACCCTTTCTCTGCACAAGTAGAAATCATTATAGGGTATACTGGAGGACACTAACACAGACTCTACTACCTTAGTCCTATGTCTCTATAGACTCAGCGAACCTAGAGCTCTGATACCACTAAATTGTGACGTACACCCGCCATCATTTAAGATAACAAGCGTCGTCAGCTGTAACAAAACATTGCGGAAGCGAATCATTTGCAGCGGATTAGCAAAAATCACTAAAAATTAAAACCATTTTCAAAGAGATCCATTCACAGGAAAACTCTTTCATTCAGAACCAAAGTAAAATTTTACATCCTGGTTCATATATACATCTCATGTACTATTACTTCTCGAGGAATACAAACATCAACTACTCTATCTTAACTGTACACATGTAGTATAAAACCCTCGAGGCTTAAAGCCAAAATCTCAGATCGAATCTTCAAAACATTACTCCTAGGACCCGAGAGTACAGAGATGACTCATAGGACTATCTATATACAACTTGACAGCTCATATCCCCACCTGGGATTTACTGCTGTCTCTGCTACTTCTGCTGCTTCTCTTCCTCTGTAATAGGTTCTTTGCCTTTTCGTCAGTGGTTACCTAAAAATGTTGATCCCACGGGGGTGAGACAATATGTAAATTGCCCCAGCGAGAGATATAACTCTCCGCCGAAAACATTGTTATTGCAGTTTAATGAAAATAAACTAAACAGTGGAATCATATGTAATCATCAGCAGATAACTCAATATCTATGCAGTTTAGAGAAAAATTCTTATGCAAGTATATCAGCTATAACTTGATTAAGCAGCATGTCACTATTCAATAAAGAGTTGAATAATACATATAACATTTATGCATCTAGAACATGCTAAGAAGGATAACATCAATCGGTGATTCTCGTATTTCAAACTTATGAAAATACACTACTCGGATGATTACGTTTTACAAACATAACTTAAGCTCTGAGGAGATGAGGTATACCACTCATACTCCAACCGACCACTTTTAGGAGTTGAAATCGGTACCATACAAGATCATAGGAAGAGCCGGCTTCCATGACCTCTCACGTCCCGGTCAGTGCGGGACCACATGCAGGACATCTTGTGTCTCTGCTAAAATAGCTTTCTAGGGTATACTGGAAACTTCGCTATAGAGTTACAGCCGCAACTGTACTCTCGTCGGCAGTCGAGAGATTTCATGTTTATCTCTGTTGAACCGACATAATTTGGGGGAATAGTGAAACATCCAACCCAACGTCAGGAGATTCATGATACATCCATCCTGACAACATGAGTAATTGAGAGGTTTGTTATTAACCTTTCCTCAATTCCCTCACACGGACATAAGGATATTTTTGCCTATTTACCCTCGTATATTCAAAAATATACGAATTCCAGGAGATCCCTTAGCAAAACCTGTTTCACCATCACCTGCTTCTAACGATGATGGATCTATGGTCAGAGTACTACATGAATAGATTTCACTTGAATAATTAAGTACATTATCGTATTCTTTTAGCATCAATCAAGTTATCAATCATAACTTATTAACACAATGCTATAAAGAAACATGTACTTATTTTCAGCAATATACTTCTTAATCTCTGTAAGACATTGGGATCTTAATCCCTCTTTTCAACACAATAACCATGTAATCCTGGGTATTCAAACCCTTAGCTCATTACCTGAGCACTGTTACCTTTTTCTCAGGTAACTAACACCTTTAGGTCATCTGACCAAGGTAAGTATGATACTTTCTACACAAGCATCCATCATGGCACTTGAGGCCCATTAACTCTCTTGCTACCTCTTACCAGGCAACAAGGTATATTATGGCATACAAGGCCCAATAAACAATTCAATTTAATAACACATCATAGCTCATACCTGGATATGCCCATCATCTCATGATACCTGCATGGTTAGCACATATGATAGCAGTACATCAATTATCTATCAACACCATGCAAAACAAATGTATCATTATTTCAAGGGTATCACCCTTATTCCTTTATTAGGATTAGGGTTTCCTATCACATATCTCATGTATCCTTCATCCAATTATATTGGACTTATAACACATCAAGGTATACGACCATATTAGGTCACTTTCAAATCATCTCTAAGTCAATTATAGAGCACCACGACCGTGAAACCAGGAACGGTCATGCAAAGAAAGTCACCACGGTCGTGCTACCTTGCACGGTCGTGCAAAGGAAAGATACCACGACCGTGTTACCTTACACGGTCGTGCTACAGAAGTTCACCTCATGAATCATATTCAAGTATGAATTTTATTCTTTCATTAGGGATTAGGGTTTCACATACCATCTCCCTTCTTTAGAATAGGGATTGCATATAGCATCACCCTTCATTAGGGTTTCATATCACGTTGCCCATAATTAGGGTTTACTAATCATTCCCAATTAGGGTTTCTCATGAAATCACCCTCAATTAGGGTCTCACATGGATACACCCTCAGTTAGGGTTTCAAATGGATACACCCTCAACTCGGGTTTCACATGGATGCATCCTCAACTAGGGTTTACTATTCATCCTAATTAGTGATTTCACATGTAGACAACCTCTTATTAGGGTTATACATGGAATCAGCCTCAATTAGGGTTTACATCATGTATTGGATCCATGCATTTTTTATGCATTATTGATTAGTACCATTAAGGGTATCTCTCACCTAATTACATTAGGTTTCCAAAAAGGTTTGATCAATTGGACCTTCAATAACATGAGGTATCCAATTGAATTAGGGTTTCCAATGTTGATTCCTTCAATTATGGAATTCATGGAACCAATCATCAATTGGACCTATGCTCATACTTTAATTGAGTTAAATAGGTCAACCTTCAACTGATTTGACCCTCAATTGACCCTCAATTGGTCATCAATTAGGGTTTGAATCAATTGACTTAGGGTTTGGAATCGATGATCCTTCAATACTAATCAATGTAAGACTAGTTACTTTGAAACCATTGAACCATCAACCAAATTGGGTATGACCTGACCCCAAACGGTCTTGAGGTCATTTGGATGACCTCCAAACGGTCTTGAGACCGTTTTCCCATCATATCACTCAAATCCAAGACATCCAATTAAGGTTTGGATCATTGAATTGATCACCAAATCAGCAATTGATTACACTTCAACTTAGTGACATTGGATCTTCAATTGCTTAACCATACTCAACCCTAGACCTCCAACCGGTCTTGGGTGACCCCCAAACGGTCTTGAGACCGTTTGGCCCATCCATCCTTTGGATTCTAGTGAAAAATCATCAAGGATTGGTCTATCGAGTTGATCAACAATTCAGCACTTAACTGCAATATGATTGGTACCTTTGGACCTTCAATTGATCAACTATACTTGACCCCAGACCTCCAAACGGTCTTGGGGTGACCCCCAAACGGTCTTGAGACCGTTTGGGTGATCCCCAAATGGTCTTGAAACCGTTTGGGCTAATCAACCCAAAATCTGAAATTAACTCATTGGAATTTCAGCACTAATTCCAATTAGGGTTTGCCTAATTGAATAGCCTTCAACTCACGATTCCTTGGGAGTTAATCCATCATATTTGGTGAGTCATTAGACCACAATTATGAGCAGTATTCCCAAATGGTCAATGTTGGTCAACCATATCAAACGGTTTTAAAACCGTTTTCTCCCAAACAGTTTCAAACCGTTTTCCCTTAAACGGTTTGCTGAAACCGCATAGCCAATCAAATTAAAACGATTTGGAGTAGCTATCAAAACCGTTTGGCTTGGTACTTTTCTTTGGATAAGAATCTAGGATGATGTCATCATCCCCTTCCTTCTAACAACCAAGAACAGCAACCGTTCTTGATGGGAATTGCAGCAAGAAACAAGAGTGCATCAAATTGAAGAAATCAATCAACAAAGCATAGAGAATTGATGCAATAGCAATGTTTAAGGGTTTAAGTTATAAAACCCGCCTCCAATTGAGCTCCAAAGCTTCAAGATCACGCCATTAATGGTGGATGAAGCTCTTGCAACTCCCCCTAGGCTCGTCCTCAAGCTTTTGATTGCAAAAGTTGGCTAGGGTTGAAGAGGAGATCGAAATAAGAAGGAATCCATAATTTATTCTCGATTTCCACCATGAAATCATGAAGAACAAGGGTCAAGAAGCTTACCAATAGGTTGGGGCTCGTCCTCCTGTTGCTCCTAAGTCCCCTTGAGCTCACCCAAAGCAAAGGAAGAAGAAAGGGCTGAAAAAGCCTTTCAATTGATTTGGAAAAGGTACTTTTATAAGGAAATTGATGAGAGAGACAATGCCTTATAAAAATCCAATTAATCCAAAAATTATGGCCGCCTCTCCCCCCTCAACTCCATGGATGCGAGGAATCTCCCTTTTCCTTTTATTCCGCTTCATTGTCCTCAATTTAAAGAAACGCAAATTAAGCACCTTAATCATATTATATTAATATCCCATATGTGAGTGGAATTACTTTCCTTTATAATAAGGTGAGTGGAGTTTCACCTCCTTTAGATATTTTTGTTCCTTATCTTGGCAAAAGAACGTGCATCCTTATTCAAAATCAACCAATAACATTTTGGTTGAAGGCTCTTTAATTAATACATTCATTTTTGCTCTAAATTGAATTAAGGTTTCAATTAGGATTAAATCTTGATTATTTTAATATCAAGATTCTCTCTCCTCCGACTTAATTCAAATGAGGCACCCCTCTCATTTTATTTGCTCTACATGATGTCAAGAAACATTAGGGACCTAATTGAAGTGGTAAATTGCATATTGAACCCTTGGTTTTGGGTAAATTGCACATTACACCAAAACTAGGTTTTAATGCACAAGGATTGCTTTACAAGCTTAATCTTGGTGTTCAAGCTTGTGGAAACCATACTAATACATCATATTCATCCTTATGATGTCTCAACATCAGAGGAACATATTATCATGTGCAATTTGCAAGTTAACCCCTCAACTTGGGTAATTTGCACTTTAGTCCAAAACAAGCAATCATTGCTTTAGCATTGTTCAAACATGACCAAAATTGAAACATAAGTTTCTCATGAGCCCTAATTACTTTTCACAAGATAAGATTAAGAACATAATCATCTTTCTTAATCAAAACACCTAGGGTTAAAGCATAACCCAGGTCAGGGATGTTACACATTCTCTCTCTCCAAAGCACTTTGTAAGACTTTTGCATCATGGACACACCCTTCCCAACCCACCAAAACATATGAGAATGTGAGATCAAAGTTCACTATAGCAAGTACATTCTGAGTAGGGTACTCTTTTCGACCCCAGAAACAACCCTTGAGCTCAATAGGTAAGTTGGAAGCACAAACATGTGTCTTGTCAATAGCTCCCACTAAATCCCAAACAAAGATACACATATATATAACTACAAATCTCATGTATCTCATCAACAGAATGATACCTCTTTAATCAGGAATACAAATCACACCTTAAACCATGGACAATATCATTTCTTTGATATGGTTTCTATTGGTGTGGAATATGAAAGGGGAATTATGTACTCATCTTATAAAGAACTGATTGCCTTCAACACAACATTGAAATAGCGACTCACAGTTTCTCCTGATCGGATAAAGTTGTGTTTGACAACACGATTTCGTACACTATAGCCAACTGTGTGTAAAAACATGACCAACTTCTCCTCTACCATTGTCCATGCAGTATTAGCTAGCATACCTCTACACTTTAGAGTATTACAAAGGTGGAAAAAGGGTGCCCTACTCATTCTCATCATGTCCATGCATTTCTCATTGGTTCACTCGATAATTGAGAGTATATATCATTCCATATGAGGGTCTCAATTGACATAAGGAGCCCTAACTCTACTTCTCCACATCATTTCTCATCTTCACAGTATAACAACCACTACTATCATTGCAAAGATAACACAAATAAATTGTTTCCTTCGAACTATAAGATCCAACTACATTTTAGGAGAGAAAAGTTTAAGAAAATAGGATATTAGTAAGAACATATGTGCTCCAAAATGAGAATTTAGAAGGCTGGCTAGCTAACATTCAATCATCAAAATAAGAAACTAATATCTTAAACCATCCATCAACTTATTCAGTCTTCAATAAACAAAGGGGATGATGGGTGGTCCAGTCACAACACAAAACTAGATGTCATGTTGTCTTAAATTAGTAAACAAGAACATTCATTCTTAAAATATAGTCAGGGGAATATATCACAGTTAAGTCATAAACAAATGCTACAGTCACAACACCACTTGGTGTAGTTGTTGCCCCTCATTAACAGCCAACAAAAAATCCCCTCCAACCTATAGGTCCATTACTATCATCCATCATAACCCATTCTCAAACCTATTCAAACTTAAAAGTCTTGACATAAGAAACACAATCCAATATGGAAACAATTCAATTGCAGACCACTCAACAGTAATAAGAAACACAATCCAATCTAGAAATAATACCAATCAGTAATCACAATGCACCACAGTAATCAAGCAGCATGAAAGACCAACCTATTACAGACCACCCAAAGCATCACTAGATGGCATATAAATATAAACAAGTAGCCATGAGATTTTAGGAAAGAAATCACCTTGATTGTTCAGAAGTTGTAGCTCACCACTTTGTGATATGGTCTCAGCAACAATGTACACCAAATAGCATGACCTGAAGTTATTTGTTGACTGGGTAAGGAAAGGGAAAAAGGGGAAGGTGGAAGTAGGGGAAAAGAATGGGTGAGATAGACCTAGCCTTTTTGGCAATAGGATCAACTAAGAATGACCCTTTCTTCTCATGACAATGATAGATGGTTTTGCTTCTAGTCACTTGAATGAATAGATCTGTAATCACAATGCACCACAGTAATCGGTAAGCATGAAAACCCACCCATAGTAATCAATATACTCCCCAATGCTCGTAATTCCAAATCCTAGAGAGTAACCACCTTTATAGCTTAATACAGACCACCCAAAGTACCACTACAGTGTTGGTATGTATGCCCATAGAGCCATCCCGAGCAATTGCATGGAGTCAGATATTAATTAATTAATTAATATGATTAATTGGTTAATTTATTAATTCCAAAATATTCTAATTAATCCACAAGTATTTTAATTAACACAGTCATTATGTTTACCGAAGGGTTTAGGAAAACCTGCTTCCTTTCATCTCCTATTTAAAGGGGCTTGACGAACGATGTATTGAGAAGATATTGAGAGAGGATTTTCAATTTACGCTCACGTACGTAACCCTAGTCATCACCCTCCTCAGGAGAGAAAGGAGAGCACCACGACGCTAGCACGTCATCGCATGGTGACTACTCCTTCCTGCCAGCTTAGGAAGCATGATGTGGATTCCATTCCATCTGCATGGACGAAGTAGAGATGCAGACGCTAAGACACCTATGTTTAGAGGATGTCAATGACCATCCATACATGCTACGAGCGACGTACATCATCGCACAAAAGAAGTGTCGTTGAATCTTCCCGTGACGTGTTTGAAGGATGACAGAGAAGTATTGTCTGTGTAAGCCAAGAGCGTTGCACACCATCATGCAGTGGGACGTCTCCGGACTTGCTTCATGACAAGGTCTATCCTACAAATACTCTTTCTGAATACACTATTGTCGATGAGATCCTGTTGCAGGTTGCATAGAATATATATTTTATTTTGTTACTTCCGTCACACATGTTTCCTCCATAAAACCCAACAGTGGTATCAGAGCAACGTCAATCTATGGCGTATTTGGATTTGTTTTGATATGATCGAATTGTTATATATTATTTTCTGTGGTTGCATATGATGCGAACTTAAAACTGCTAATGTGCATATCTAAACCTAATTTCACATACGCCGTAGGCTTTTTTTTGACGTTTTGGATGGGGTCGACTATGGAAAATATTGATTTTTCTAATTACACAGAAGTAAAATTGTGTAGACCTTTTAGGGGCTCTACCTAGTGGGATCCCCATACAGGAGCGCTTCCCCTGTGTACCACACATAGTCTATGTGGGAGTCGAAAATTTATTTAATGGGGAATGTCCTACATTAAAAGTACTACAATTTTAATATGTATATATATGTAGATATACCTATGATATCATACATGTCGCCTTTAAAATCTATTTTATGTGGTGAATGCATGCACATTTATGGCCTAGAATCCCCTTTTGTGAATGTTGTGGATATCTATAGATGTATAATGGTTGTATGTGGATACTTTGTATAAAGTATTCGTCTTTCATGCCGAGCCACATCTCTTATTTCAAAGTGTAATTAATTCTTTCTCTTTATATTTGTACTCATATGATGTAATAGAGATAGGATTAGTTTTAGTCTTTGTAAACTTGATGTAAGGAGGCCACTTGAAGATCCAACTACAAGGAGCATCCGTGGAGAAGCAACCTAAAGATCCACTTCCAAGAAGCAACCTGAAGATCCAACTCCAAGGAGCATTCATGGAGAAACAACTTGAAGTTCCAACCTCACAGAGCATGCATGAAGTTGTTAATTGTAAAGTTGATCCTTATAGGTTGATTCACAAGTGTTGTTGTATGAGATGCATAAGACCTTAGGTGGATTGTAATCCTTCATAACTCCAAAGGATTACAATAGTATGGCTATAACTGATGTTTTTGTGTTTGTGGTTGCATGTTTATCGTTTGTTGTTGTGGATATAGTAGTATATGATACGTACTATAAGTATGTGGTGTTTGGATATGTATATGTATTAATAAAACCCTCAATTAATAATATTAAGTTTAGTTTCCTTTCATAAAGAAACACACATGAAAAGCTTGATCGACTATGTATGGGCATGCCTCCGTATGGTACACTGTCTATCTCATGGAAGTGTGATGGTGGGTGTGTGGGTCTACCTCTACAGGGTGCACACTCATCATGTTGGCTTATGGGTTGGACTTAACCAGGGAACCTTGATAGGGTCAAGTACCTAGAGGCACACAAATGCATCATGGCAAGGAGTTCTGCATGATCATCTATCCAAGAGTTGCATATGTTGAAATTGAAAAAACTTGCCTACCCTAGTATTTGGTCTTTGATGTCGGCATTGGATGGGCATTGATCCAATTATTTTGGATCTTGGATCACTAGAAGGTTGTACGCTACAATCTTCTGAGTTAATAGTGAGGGCTATCAGTTTGAATAAAATAATGGGAGCATAATTAATTAAAGGCCTAATTAATCTCATTTATCAAATCTTTACAAGTCAAAATGTTTTGGACTAAATGTAAACTTTTTATTTTGTAGCAATCAAATGGCAAACAACACTCACACATTCTCATTGTGATCGGTCCTTGATAAGGATAAACTTATTGGAATCAACTTTCAAAACTGGTTTAGGACGCTGAGAATTGTTCTCAGGCAGGAGTATAAGCTCTATGTCCTTGAAACACTAGAGCCAGTGGAACCCACCTCATATGCACCCAAGGTTGAAAAGGATGCTTACAAGAAGCACCTTGATGACGATGTGGATTTCAAGTGCCTGATGGTGTGCTCAATGAACTATGAATTCTAAGAGTAGCATGAGAACATGAGTGTCATGGAGATGGTAACACGTCTCAAGAACATGTATCGGCATCAAACAAGATAGGAGAGATATGATATCTCCAAGGATTTGTTCAGAAGCAAGATGACAGAGGGAGAGTCAGTTGGCACCCATATACTCACTTTGATTGGGTACGTGGAAAGCCTATCCAAGATGGGATTTCCCCTAGGTCAAGAATTGGCCATTGACGTGATTCTGCAATCATTGCCTGAATCATATAGTCATTTTGTCATGAACTACAACATGAACAATCTTGACAAGTCATTGTCAGAATTGTTGGGCATGCTGAGGACAGTTGAAGCACAAATGAAGAAATACAAGCCCAGGTATGTGATGATGATTAGCAGGACAAAGGGAAAGTCAAAAGAAAAAGGAAAGGCTAATAAAGGTTCTAAAATCGGACATAATCCAAAGGAATCCGCGCTCAAAGCTAAAGGTGGGATCTCCAAAGAAGGCAACTTTCACCATTGTCACTAGGCTGGACATTGGAAAAGAAATTGTCCTCTATACCTAGAGAATCGAGGAAGAAGCAGGGGATATATATCTCCACTTCAGTATATACGTTATTGGGATAAACTTAAATACTTCTTCATCATGGGTACTGGATACCGGATGTGGATATCACATATGTTCGAATATGCAGGATCTGATAAGAAGTAAGCCTTTACAAAAGGGCCAAGTCGAGTTGCGGGTCACTAATCGAGCAAGAGTTTCTGCCACCGCAGTTGGAGTTATTAGTTTATCTTTGCCTATGGGCCTTGCAATAGAATTAGAAAATTGCTATTATGTACCTACCATTAATAGAAATATTATTTTTGTATCTTGTATGGACAAGAGTGGATTTGAATTTCACATTAAGAATGGAATGATTTCTATTTCGAAAGATGAGATCTTTTACGGAAATGCCCCTATGTCTTATGGTATCTACTTGTTAGAACTTGAGACTAGCATATACAACGTAAATACTAAAAGGCTAAAACTTGACAACTCAAACAAAACATACTTGTGGCATTGTCATCTTGGGTACATAAACAAGAAGAGCATATCTAGACTCCATAAGGATGGTTATCTAGACTCTTTTGATTTTGAATCATTAGAGACGTGAGGCTTGTTTATTAGGCAAGATGACTAAGATTCCTTTCACTGGACACAGTGAGAGAGCCAGTGATCTACTAGGGCTCATACATACTGATGTATGTGGACCTTTTAGATCAAATGTTAGAGGAGGCTATCAATACTTCATTACCTTCACTGATGACCTCAGTAGGTATGGGCATGTATATCTTATGAAACACAAGTCAGAAACTCTTGAAATATTCAAGACTTTCATGAATGAAGTAGAGAAGCAACTTGGTAAGAGTACTAAAGCACTCTGATCAGATCGAGGTGGCGAATATTTAAGCCAAGAGTTTGAGGACCTTCTAAGAGACTGTGGTATTATATCACAATAGACTCCACCTAGTACACCACAACATAATGGTGTGTCAGAAAGAAGGAATCATACATTATTAGATATGGTACGATCAATGATGAGTTCAGTTGAACTTCCAATATTGTTCTAAGGATATGCTCTTGAAATTGCAGTGTTTACACTTAACCGTGTACCTTCCAAATCGGTTCAAAAGACACCATATGAGATATGGAATGGGAATCGTCCCAATTTGTCTATGTTAAAGATTTGGGGATGTGAAGATTATGTTAGGAAAAAATTTCATAAAAATCTTAGACCCAAATTTGACAAATGCTATTTTGTTGGATACCCCAAGGAAACTGGAGGATGTTACTTCTACACACCAACTGACAACAAAGTGTTTGTTGCTAGGAGTGTTGTATTTCTTGAAAAAGAATTTATTTCCAAAGGAATCAGTGGGAGGAATGCAGAGCTCGAAGAAGTTTGAGATCAACAAGAAAGCAGAGAACCTGAGAAGGTACATAAGGAACATGAAGACTCATAAATTGTTGTGGAGTTTCAAGTTCCAAATGTAACACAGGAACCTCATAAGTCTAGTATGATATGACTTGAGCCTGAGAGATTTGGATTTCTCATGAATCAATATAGTGACGAATTGGGCATAGCAGATGAGTGAACTTCCTATTTAGAAGTTACTAAGGGACCAAAATCTAAGAAATGGCTCAAAGACATGAGATTTGAGATGGAATCCATGTACACCAACAAGGTATGGACCTTGGTGGATCCATCCGAAGGGGTAAAACCCAGAGGATGCAAGTGGGTCTTCAAGAAGAAGACCGACATGGATGGAAATGTTCAAACCTATAAATGTAGATTGGTTGCGAAAGGATTCCATCAAATTCAAGGCGTTGATTATGATGAGACCTTCTCACCATTTGCCATGGTTAAATCCATCAGGATCATGCTTGCCATTGCAGCGTATCATGACTATGAGATTTGGCAGATGGATGTTAAAACAACATTCCGTAATGAGAATTTACTCGAGGATGTATACATGACACAACCTAAGGGTTTTATCAATCTAAAGGAAGCCAATAAAATTTGTAAGCTATGAAGGTCAATCTATGGATTGAAGCAAGCATCTCAGAGCTGGAATCTACATTTTGACAAAGTAGTCAAAATGAAGATGAACCTTATGTTTACAAAAAGGTTAGTGGGAGCACAGTCATATTTCTCATATTGTATGTGGATGGCATACTATTGATGGGAAATGACATCCCTACTCTTTAGACAGTAAAAGCTTGACTGGGTAAGACCTTCTCTGTGAAGGATTTAGGCAAAGCATCCTATATACTAGGAATCAAGATCTATAGACATAGATCTAGAAGGCTTATAGGCCTAAGCCAGAGCACATACATTGACAAGGTGCTAAAGAGGTTTAGCATGGAGGGTTATAAGAGAGGTAACTTGCCCATATCCCATGGGGTTATGATCTTTAAAGCCCAATGTCCTAGTTCATGTGATGAACGGGTGCGCATGAGTAAGATTCGATATGCATCAGCAATTGGATCTATCATGAACACAATGTTATGTACTCATTCTGATGTGTCATATGCTTTGAGCATGACGAGTCAGTATCAGTCAGATCCAGGTGAATATCATTGGATAGCCATAAAGAACATCCTAAAGTACTTGAGAAGAACTAAAGATCAATTCTTGGTATACGGTAGTGAGGAAAAGCTCGTGGTAAAGGGTTACACCGATGCTAGCTTCCAAACTAACAAAGATGATTGTAGATCGCAATATGGATTTGATTTTTGCCTTGACAATTGAGTTGTGAGCTAGAAGAGTTCCAAGCAAGAGACGGTTGTGGATTCTACAATAGAGGCCAAATATATTGTCGCATCTAATGCTATAAAGGAATTTGTATGGATCAAGAAGTTCATTCTGAACTTGGAATGGTTCTAAGCACTAGTGATGCAATTGAGTTGTTTTGCGACAACAACAGAGAAATTGCACAGGATAAAGAATCAAGATGGCACTAACATTCCAAACATATTCTACAGTGGTTCCATCTCATACAAGAGATCGTACAATGAGGAGATGTGAAGATTTGCATAGTACCTACAGAAAGCAATGTGGTTGACCTGCTCACAAAAGCACTTTCACAGTAGAAACATGACGGTCATGTTTGATCACTTGAATTGAGATTCATGAGTGATTGGGTATAAGTGCAAGTGGGAGTCTATTGGTATGTATGCCCATAGAGACTATCATTTGATGATTGTAATTGGATACTATGTAAATGATTTGTAATACTATATTGATCATATCAATAAAGGAAAGTTTCCAATCTATATGTTTGTCTTTTATATTGTGAGATGACCACAAAACTTATAGATGTCTACAGAATAATATACTCAATGACATATGTAATCGGGTTGATGACCTAAACAATTAGATCATATGTATGCTAAGAGTATGTATTCTTATTTTGTCCCTAATCGGTTGTTATGGTGGAAATATCCATAGACATCAATAACACATAAGATTAGAATGTACGTTGGTTGATGGAAGAATCTTATTAGCCATGATATGGAGATATCAAACCAAATACATAGATACTTGTTAGAGAGTAGTGTATTGGACAGACCCACCTTGAGAGTGACACATGGATACCATGATTGGTAGTCAGAGTCACATCTCATAGTGATGGTGGTGATTGTGGTTCTTAGACCTGAAGTCACTATTGTTGGTATGTATGCCCAGAGAGCCAATGTAACATACTGAATTCTGGGCATTTTGCCTTTTGGTCCTCTTTTCCATCTTTTCCTCTCATGTATATCCTCTTGGCCGTTCTGTTTAATTTGTAGAGAACATAATGACCTAATGAGCATTTGTTCACCTTTTCTCTCAATAATTGGGTTATATGCACAAATACCTCAGTTGGGTTCTAAATAATGGGCCTGAAGTGCAAATTGTCCACTAAGTAATAAAAATAATAAGATATTTCGTCCTAGAACTTTCTAGTACTTCTTAGAATAGGAAAAAGAAGAGAAAATCCAAATTATATATAAAGGAGATGATAAATGCAATAATTGGAGGTAATATGGGATTTAATGGATAAAAGAAGATAATGATGAATATATTATTCCAAAAATCATAAACAAAAACCCACAAGGATAATTTGACACTCAATTTTGTTTTCTTGACTTAAAAGTAACTTAAGGGCCAAGTATCATCTAATTTGGAAGATAAGTGCATATATTAAAATCTTTATTAAAAGATAATAGGAAGTTAGCCATTAAAGTGAAATAAAATACTTAATACCCTCAAATTAGAAAACTAACTCCAAATTTGTAAACTAAACATAAAAATAAGCCTTTGGGAAAATTTGCAACTAATTTGGATAATGTTTGAATAATGAGTAAAAATAGGAGAGAGAAACTGTGTAGAATCTTCTATTTGTTAAATAAATAAATAAATAATCCCAACATGTGGAATTAATGACAAAATCGTATCCAAGTCACTTATGGAGACTTATGGGTGAAGTTTCACAAATTTTAAGGAATATTATCACCTCTTTTAAAGGAGAAATGAGAAAATCACATTTTAATTATTTAACCTATTAAAATTCCCCAAAAGGAAAAACTAATTCCATATTTGGACTCTACGTGTCAAAACTAGTCCGGATATAAATTTTAGTTAATTTTAGAAATCGTTTGGGCCTCTAAAAGAAGAGAGAGAAAAACATTAAATCAATTTGATCGAAATTTTATTAGGATTAGAAAATATCTGTTCTGGGCCTCCACCTGTGGGATCGGATGGCCGAGATCCATCATGGACCCAGGTCTATGGTATCAGACAGCTCCCAGCCATCTCCTACCTTGGATTGGCTAGAACATGTTGTTCTACTTTTTGAAAATTCAAATCCAATTATCTCAAGATATACTCGATGAAATCTCAAAGTTTTGGGTTCGTTGGAATCCTCACAAGATTCCACATAGCTTTATCCTAAAGTTTTTGCATTTTGACAAAAATTTGAGAAACCCCCAAATTGAGTGGGACTCCTCTCTCACCCCACCTAGCTAAACCCTAGCCTAGGCCTCCTTGTTTATAAATACCCATATCCCTAGATCCGTAGTCATCTTTACAACTCAACCCTGCTCTTGATTTTGTGTTTTGTTGGCATTTGGACCCTCAACCAGCCGCCGAAGACACCTAGGTTGTGGCGCATTTTCCTCTCTACTCCCTCTGCCATTGGCCCAATTAAAGGTATCATCAGATTTGTTTTGCTCTAAGCTTTAATTTGCATGCTTAAACGTGGATTTTGGTTGAGTATTCCATTTTTTCCCAAAATTGCATGCAAGAAGCAGAAGCTGCTTGCCGGTCTTTGCGTAGGGCGCCTTGGGGAAGAAAGCCCCATGTGTTTTTACTATTTTACCCCCCATCCTCTCTTCGTGCATCTCTGTTCGCTAGTAGGGTACTTTGGTCCTTTGCTCCTTTTGGACCGCGTTTGACCATGAGTGGTGTGGGGTTCCCTTGGCCGCTAGCGAGAGGACAATAGGGTGTGCATGCCCCACCACCTGGCCCCACTTTTCTCTCTCTCTCTCTCTTCTCTATTTTGACATTTGAATTTTCAAATTTTTTGATTGGTTGATACGAAATAAATCATAGAAAATTATTCTAGTGGCCAAAAATTAAAAATAAGTAGTGTTTTGAAATTAGGAGAATGAGATCTATCCATTAAAAATATTTGCGAGGTTCGATTCTGATGTTTGCGAAAAAAGTGTTTTTAGAATGATTTAATTAACTAAAAATACCAAAAATAACCTGAAAATCCATATCTTCAAAATACATAATATTATATGTCATTTTGAACATAAAACCCTAAATAAGACAATGGTGATATTTTCATAGTCTAATTTGAAGGTTTGCGCAAAACGTTAGTAACTTTAGGTTTTGACCTTCTAATGAATGAACTTATCATTAATGTATGTATATGATTATGTAATAGGGGAAAGTGGACTATGATCTTGATTAGGGATCTGAAAGTGAGTTCTAGGGTTTTAAAGATCGAGGTATGTGCATCTACACCTTCAGTTGGGAAATTTTATTATACTTTTACCTATGTTCCCTAATGAGGCTTAATTTGACCTAATCCATTGTTCTTGAAACTTAATTTGTTTATGACTCAAAATTAGTTATAGTATTATCTTGTTTGGGTTTTATACCCCACTGCCATGTTACATAAATCCTTTGATTAATCTTGCCATAACTCTTTATCTAGCATGTAGTTATATGTTCTATTTAATTTTAAAATAGTGGTACTTATGTACAACCACCCACAGAGGGCATGTATATAATCTCCCTAGGGGAATGTTTGTATTCTCCCCAATATATATTGTAGGTGACTGGGAATGTCTTATTCTCCCCTCACCTAAGGTTAGAGGTTGGGTAGGTGCCTCAACCCTACTTAGTTAGGTAGACATATTAATTTACATGCAAATCATTTATTTATATTTGTTATTGGCAAGTTTCCTTATTTAAAGCATCATACTCTTGATGTCTCATCTTTTGATGATTCCCTAGCCTATTTTATTTATTACATTTATCTTTTCACCTTTAGAATAGTTTTGTAACACATACATTTTCTTCCTTTTCCTCTTACTGGGTGCTTTCCCAACCACCTAGATGTGGAGCAAGGTGATGGATAAGGCATGAAGATCTTAGCTTTAGCATGGACATAGCTGATGGATATGTTACTTGGAGATAAAAGTGGAGTAGTCTAGACTTCCCTCTATCTAGATCCTAGTTGTGTATGATGATGTAACCCTAAAAGGGAGATTTTTGATGTATTTTGTACAATCTTTTATGAAATTAAATATAGTCAAAAAAAATTTATTCCTCTACTTTCCAATGTGTTTTGTTTACCATATTTTAGTAGAGGGTGGTTTATCCCACTCTTTACAACATGGTATCAGAGCCCATGGTAGTCATAAATCTGACTATTTTAGTTTGTCTCCCTAGTTACAACCCTAGATTTGCATAGTTTCCCTTAAGTTACATGTTTGCCCTAGATTTGATATATGTTGATGATAGGTTGGCTTAGAACCCAATAGTTCCACATTAGAATCTTGATGAATATAACCCTAAAATACTTATAACTAAAATATGTATATCTTAATGTTGTTTAGGTTTACCTTTAGGAAACTATTAGGGCATGAAGTTGAAGCAAAGGTGTCTATAAAGGATCAGGGTTTCGGGGGCTGGAAATATTTTCCTCCGCACCACTAGCTTGGTTTATGAGGACTCTCGTGCCCATATGATACTGGTCTGGCCTGAGCTGATATGGATTGTCTGAAATAGTTTGCTTTTAGGCAATAGTGACTCTAGCTTCTATGTTGTATATCTTTGGGAACCTTAGGTTTCAGGTGTTTGATGACTTGCTTGAGGATGAATACCAAGATAGTTTTCTTATGTCCCTAAAACCTAGACTTTGAAGTTTGGGGTTAAGTGAGCTAGCAGAGTGTGCAGTGGAAGCATGATGGATCTTGTATAAAGTTTAGTAGACTTATCCTTTAACCCTAGTTAGTTTGGCTTGATAGGTCAAACCCTTTAAGGGGTGGAGTATGGTTAGGTTGATGATGTTTGAGTGGTTAGATTTCGATGATGAAATCATCTTTAGGGGGATGGAACCCTATAGCAAATTGAAGTCTATCTAATCTATGTTTAGAAATCCTAATCCCTTGGATAGGATGTTAGTATGCTTGGATCCTCAGTTTTTTTTTACCAAACAAGTTATAGGTGTAACCCCAATTTGCTTGCTTATATATTAATGAACATATAATAGTCATGTAATGAATAATTCATATATTCAAACCATAATGGATTGCCAATGCACATAATAAGAGTAAGTCACATATTAATACAAAATTATGGATTACGTGATGCTAACCATGCCATAAACCCTAATGATATGATGAGTAAGATAATTATAACATAATTTGGTATTAATGCATGCTAAGGATGAATAAGTGAGATAAAGTGGTCATGTTGACCTAAACCCTAAGTTGCAATAACCCAACCCTAATGAATGCATCATTAATGCTTTTCATGATACATTAATGTTATTAAGTGCCATATTTTGATACACATAAATGATATATATATATATAATCATCTGTTCACATATTTATCAAGTCGTCTATATGAAATGCAAGTTACCTTGTTATCTAATACACATGTGATTAGTCACTTAATGTGAATCAATTCATATAGAAACTGCTGACCTCCCCATCGATTCTTACACTCAGCGCAAGGCAACAAACACTTACCCTCGCGTTAGGAGAGCTGACAGGCTTCTCTCTATTTGTGCGGTAGAGCGCTTCTCTCTCACCCTAGCGCCGCTAGAGTTTTTTCTTCCATAGGCGGCTAGCTGGGGGGAGGGGGTTTAGCCACCGCAAAGTGGTGCCCCGCTCAGATGTAACCCCAATTTGCTTGCTTATATATTAATGAACATATAATAGTCATGTAATGAATAATTCATATGTTCAAACCCTAATGGATTACCAATGCACATAATAAGAGTAAGTCACATATTAATACAAAATTATGGATCACATGATGCTAACCATGCCATAAACCCTAATGATATGATGAGTAAGATAATTATAACATAATTTGGTATTAATGCATGCTAAGGATGAATAAGTGAGATAAAATGGTCATGTTGACCTAAACCCTAAGTTGCAATAACCCAACCCTAATGAATGCATCATTAATGCTTTTCATGATACATTAATGTGATTAAGTGCAATACTTTGATACACGTAAATTATATATATATATATATAATCATCTATTCACATATTTATCAAGTCGTCTATATGAAATGCAAGTTACCTTGTTATCTAATACACATGTAATTAGTCACTTAATGTGAATCAATTCATATAGCAATCGCTGACCTCCCCATCGATTCTTACACTCAGCGCAAGGCAACAAACACTTACCCTCACGTTAGGAGAGCTGACAAGCTTCTCTCTGTTTGTGCGGTAGAGTGCTTCTCTCTCACCCTAGCACCGCTATGGTTTTTTCTTCCATGGGCGGCTGGCTGGGGGGAGGGGGTTTAGCCGCTGCAAAGTGGTGCCCCGCTCCCCCTCAGCCTCTTCTCGCCCGTCATCAGTAGGGTCTCTTCTTCGGGAGGTGTGTGCGCGTGGTGTCCTTGGAGGCAGCAGTCTTATTCCTCCCTGTCGTTGAGCCCGGCTGCGACGAGTTTCCTATCACCTTTCTCTTTTACTGGCTTTCTATTTAGATTGTTCTCTTGTTTTGTCTATCTCGCTGTTAATCAGCGCTGCTTTCTCTTCTAGTGGTAGATTTTTCTTTCTCGGTCAATTTTGTTGTAGAGTTTGTATGGCAGCAAGTGCGGGGAAAATATCCTTTTGGAACACCGATTTGGTGTAGGTACTCTACCACATATACATACTCAGGTTGAAGGTATTCCTCATAGAAAGCTACCTTAGCCAGCGAAGGAGAAGAGGGATCTATACATCACTGTCCTTGTCAGATTACGATATGAGTTTTTATGGTGGTTTGTATTTGTTCTTGATCCTTGTGTGGTCTTTTAGTTTGTTTTTCTCCTCATGTAGATGTCGTATAGCTCCTCCATAATGAAATTTGTCTGTTTAACTTCAAAAAAAATGTGAATCAATTCATTGATAAGTAATATGTCTCACCTTGATCTTAAAATACATGTAATGGCTTCAATGTGAATATGAAGTGAAGGGATTCACATGAATGTGCAAAGTCAATAATATAAATGGATAAATATGAGAAATGATTAATGATGACATCAATATGAGAAATATAGATAATGTGACATTACGACAACGTTAATATGAATATAAGTGACTAATGTGACATTAATTGGAATAAGTGTATGCTTAACCACAAATTGGATAGAATGTCTGTAACGCCTAGGCCCACTTCCCAAGGCTCTAGTAGAGTTTCAGGAATGACGACTGACCCCACAAACCACCACTAGCCTTAACTGTGCACTTTGTCCACACTGACGTGCAAGCCAGGATCAACTTCCCGACTGGTCATCCATCCTAGTACTACTCCAAGCTGAGCACGCTTAACTATGGAGTTCTTTAGAGATGGGCTCCCTAAAAAGGAGGTGCACCTTAGTGATATGGGTAGTCAAATCATTCCTTTTAAGATCAACTTATCTAAGGCCTCAAATCCTGGGATGTTACAATCTCCCCCACTGAGACTCTTGACATCCTCGTCAAGGCTCAACTATAAGGCCTCGTAATATCTTCTCCATTTCAGTGCAAACCCACAATGGCCCATGGACACCCAGCTCTCGATCACGGAATACCAGCGTAAGGGTGGCTACGTCAACCATGGACAGCCCTTTCCTACATGCCTGGACCGCACGGCTCAAGACTGGCATGCCATGCCCATGTGGGCCCCACCTACTGGAGGGGAATTGGCTCTAATACCATTTGTAAATCCTGGGCCCACTGCCCAAGGCTCTAGTAGAGTTTCAAGAATGACGACTGGCCCCACAAACCACCACTAGCCTTAACTGCGCACTTTTTCCACACTGATGCGCAAGCCAGGATCAACTTCCCGACTGGTCACCCATCCTAGTACTACTCCAAGTTGAGCATGCTTAACTATGGAGTTCTTTAGAGATGGGCACCCTGAAAAGGAGGTGCACCTTGGTGATATGGGTAGTCAAATCATTCCTTTTAAGATCAACTTATCCGAGGCCTCAAATCCTGGGATGTTACAATGTCTCAATTCATGTAAAATAATTTGTTAAAAATTAATACGGTGATAATATAAGGATGATGAAGTCTAAGCTTAAAGTACTAATGATATTGATAAAATATTATTCTACCATCCGAGATGTCACGCTCCGGCGATCAGGGAGGCGATCAAGGAGGCGATCAAGGTGGTGACCAGAGAGGCGAGCAAGATGGAGCGAAACGGTGGGATTCTGGTGAGAATCCTCCAGGGAGACAGATCGGGAGGAATATGGCTTCGAATCAGACTGGAAGAGTGTCGATGGCTTGGGGAAAAGGCAGGTCTGGCACGCCGGTGGAAAAGGAAACGAGATCATGGGCAGATCTGTTCGCTACACAGAAGGAGGGCAATGGAACAGTGATGAAGCCGCGTCCGGTGGAGATAATTGATGGAGCTATCAAATATTCGAAGACCATTGCGGAAAGGAACGTGTCTAAGTGGGAGAATGTTGTGGCGGGCTATGTGATAGGTCTGAAGCCGCACTGGCTGACATTGCAAAGACATCTAAAGCTAATCTGGAAGATCAAGGGGAGTATGGAGATTATGTCGAGAGGTAATGATCTCTTTATCATCAGGTTCTCAGATCCGAATGAGATGAAGACTGCGCTGGAGAATGGTCCTTGGTTTGTCGCTGGCAAACCTCTAATTCTGAAGAAATGGCAGCGAGGGGAGCCTCTGGAGAAGGTGAAGTTGACGGAGGTGCCGGTGTGGGTTAAACTGTTCGATCTGCCTCTTGAATTGTGGGATGAGGAGGTTTTCAGTTTGATAGGAAGCTTCTTGGGTGAACCGTTGAGGTCGGATTCTCTGACACGAGATATGAGGAGGCTCGAGTTTGCGAGAATCCAAATCCTTATTCCTGTGTCATCATCATTCCCGACAGAAGTGAAGTTGCATAGTGATGATGGTGTGAAGAGTGTTGTTAGAGTGGAATATGAATGGCTTCCTGCATGTTGCAAGGTGTGTGGTACCTTTGGGCATGGGCAGGGAGACTGTCAGATGGAGAATGAGAAGAGAGGGAAGGCGAAGAAGGTCTGGGTGGAGAAGAACAATACGGATGCAGACCTGTTCTATGATTGCCCGCCAATTGAGCAGCAGGTGGTTGATGTTATGCCAGTTGAAGTGGGGAACAACAAAGATGGTAATACATGTATAAATGATGCAATGGTGGATAACTCTTCTGGTGGCAATGCTCAGCTGGGGGGAGAAGTGGTTGGTCTACCTGAGACACCTGTGGGTATGCAAACTATTGAAGCTAGTACCCCCTCTCTGTCTTCATGGAAGGAAGGTCGAAGGAAACAAAAATTTCCTCTAAGGAATGTATCAAAAGTCCCTCAACAAAAGGCGATTGGGATTCCTATTTCTCCTAACAGTTTCAGGGTGCTCGAATTTGCTGAAGGGGGAGAAGAAATTGGGAATGGAACTGGTGCAGGCAGGCTTCCAGCAGGTACCAGTTCCAATGGTTAGTGACCTTAATGTGGTGGCATGGAACGTCTGGGGCTTAAATAAGCCTGGACGTCAAAGGGTTGTACAGGAAGCTATATGTAATTTTAAGTCCTCTATTACTTGCTTATTTGAAACTAAGATCAGGAAAAGGAAGATGAAGAGGGTTTTTAATTTGGGTTTTTCGGGTTATGATTGGATTTCTAATCATGGTTGCAATCCTCTTAGCAGAGTGGTTATAGTGTGGGTGAAGAATGAGTTAAGCATTTCTACTATTGCTGAAACGGATCAGTTTGTGATGTGTGGTGTGAACTATAAGGATAAGAACTTTATTCTGGTGGATGTGTATGGCCATAACCCTGAACACAAAAGAACTATTCTGTGGACTGAGCTTAGGGCTGCTTTGAATTCGATTATTGGCCAGTCGGTCTTCATTGTCGGATATTTTAATGTTATTCGTTTTGATGCAGACAAGTTTGGTAGAGAAGCTAATTCCTATAGTTCGATGCAAGAATGCAATGACTTTGTTAATTCCTGTGGCCTGGTGGAGTTGGAGTATAATGGTGCTAACTACACCTGGGACAATAGGCAGAAAGGGGGTAATCTTGTGATGTCTAAAATTGACAGAGGTTTTTGTAATACTGAGTTTCTGGCTGAGTTCCCTAGAAGTTGGGGGGTTATTGCTAGTTTGATTCATAGAGATCATAAAATTCTGGTTACTCATGTGGATGGGTCTAAATACAAGAAGAGGACTCCTTTTCGTTTCATTAATTCTTGGGTGGAACAACAGGGGTTTATGGAAGTTGTTCAGGTGGCTTGGATGAAGGATGTGAAAGGTTGTCCTATGTATAGGCTGTGCAGGAAGCTTGAAAACATTAGAAATGCTTTGATAGAGTGGAATAAAATGATGGTGGGTAATATCCATGAGAGGAGGAGGTTGACGGAAGTTGAGTTTACTGTTATGTTTGACAGTCTTGATAGTGATCCACATAATGTTGAGCTTGCTAAGAAAGTTAATATTAAAAGGAAAGAGTCTTGTATGGCTTATGACGCTGAAGAGTCCTTGCTTAGGAAAAAGTCAAGGGTGAGTGGTTGAAATTAGGGGATAAAAACTCGAAGTTTTTTTATGCATCTCTCAGGTCTAGAAGGGTGAGGAATACTATTCATGCCTTGAAGATTGATGATCAGCTTTGTATGGATGATGATATGATCGGTGAGCATATTAATACTTTCTATGAATCTCTTTTTAAAAAGGATGATGACAATTACAGTTTTGATAACTTGGATGTGGATTTCCCTAAGCTAACTGATGAACAGTTTAATAGCTTGCATGCCTATGTTACTGATAAGGAGGATGAGGAGGTGATTGAGAAATCTAATGGAGATAAGGTGCCAGGGCCTGATGGCTTCAACTACTTGTTTTACAAGAAATGTTGGGGGATTATTAAGGAGGATGTGGTGAAAGTTGTGAAGAATTTCTTTGTTAGTGGCAGGATGCTCAAGGAAGCTAGTAGAGCCTTGATCACTTTGATTCCTAAAGTGCATGATGCTTTGGATGTTAAAGACTGGAGACTGATCTCCCTTTGCAATGTCTGTTATAAGATCATTTCGAAGATTATGGCGAATAGATTGAGTTCCATTCTTCCTTCTTTCATTGATAGTGCACAGTGTGCTTTTCTTAAAGATAGAAGTATAACTGATGCTACTCTTCTTGTCAATGAGCTTATCAACAATATGATGAAGAGCAATTCTCCTAAATTCTGTTTGAAAATGGATATCAAGAAAGTGTATGATTCTATTGACTGGATGTATCTCTACAGAGTTATGGACAAGATGAATTTTCCATCCTGCTTTATTAATTGGGTGAGAGTTATCTTTGAAAGCACCAGCTGCCAGATCCTCATTAATGGGGTTCCTTATAGGAAGTTGCATCCTACAAGGGGGATTCGTCAGGGGGATCCCTTGGCTCCTTTTCTTTTTGCTATCTCGATGCAGGGCTTGTCTTCTATGCTTAGGGGTGCTGAAAAAAGAAAGGAGTTTGATGCCTTAAGAGCCTCGCATGTGCTTTCTATATCGCATGTCATTTTTGCTGATGATGTGGTTATTTTTGCGGAAGCTAATGAGAAGTCTGTCAATACTATTGCTAAAGTGGTTAGGGATTTTGGAAATTGCACAGGTATGAAGGGTAGCAAAGATAAAAGTTTGGTGTTCTATAACAGTGTTGCTAATGATAGAAGACTGGTTGATGTTTTAGGGGTTAATATTGATTCTCTGCCAAAAAAGTATCTTGGTTTGCCTTTGTTTAAAGGTAGAATTACGAGAAGCTTGTGCTCCCCTATGATTGATAAGATGAAGGCGAGGCTGGAAGGCTGGAAGTCTAAACTTCTATCTTTTTCTGGGAGAGTCGAGTTGATTGTCTCTACTCTCTCCTCTTTTCAATTGTATTGGACGGCTGCATTTCCTTTACCAATTAGTGTTGAGATGGAGATTGAAAAGCTTTGTAGGGATTTCCTTTGGGGAGGAGCTACGCTTGAGAAGAAGATACATACCATTGATTGGGAGAGCATTTGTTTGCCTAAAGAAGAAGGTGGTTTGGGCATTCGTTATTCAAGGGATATAGTCACTGCTTGTATGGTTAAAAAGCTTTGGGATGTGTCTAATAAGAAGGATTCCTTGTGGGATCGGTGGATAAATGAAAGATACCTAAAAGGGGACTCTGTTTGGAGTGTTAAGGTCCATTCTAATTCGGCTTGGATCTGGAAAAAGCTTATCCTGGTTAGGGATAAGATTGTTAAAAGGGTTCTCTTTTCTGTAGGTAATGGTGACAAAACGTTGTTGTGGAGGGATCCCTGGTTGGACATGGGGGTTTTTTTGAATGACTATTTGTCTGATATAAGTCGGATCAATAGTGGTGTTGGTAAGTTTGCTAAAGTGAATTGTTATAGGGATGAAGATGGAGGTTGGAAGGTCTCTAAGTCGAGGCATATCAATCATGTGATTGACTTTGTTAAAGGTAAGGTGCCTACCTTTTTGGAGAATGAAGATACTCTCTTGCTGAATGGTAAGAAGGTGGTTAAGATGAAGGATTTATGGAATGAGGTCAGAATTTCTTATCCTAAATGTTGCTGGGCTAAGTGGCTTTGGAAGACTAAAGCGCCTATGAAAGCTACTTGTACTGCTTGGAGATGTCTTAAAGGTGGTTTGTTGACGACGGATTATCTGAAGAGAAGGGGGTTTCATCTTGCTTCTAGATGTGTTCTTTGTTTGGAAGCTGAGGAGACTACTTGCCATATATTTTTTGATTGCAATTTCAGCAAACAGATCTTGGGCGAGGCCAAGAGTGTGGGAATTCTTGGGAGCATTCCGGCTGGTCTGTTGGATATTGTCAATGTGAAGGATATGGGAGCCAGAACATTCATCATGGTGCTCATTCATGAGGTTTGGAGGGAGAGGAATTGCAGGATTTTTGAAGGCAAAAGTAAAGATTTTGATACAGTTTGGAAGAATGTAAAGATAGCTAGTGATAGTTTTTAGTTGTGTGTTATTTTTTTCTCTTTTGATGTACAGCTGCTTGTGTACAGACCCTATTTTGAATTAATAGAAAAAGAGGCAACACGCTTTGGAGGACCAAAAAATATATATAATATTGAGTATTGAGATAAATGAGTAACCCTTGATTGTGTTAAAATTCCTAGTAAGGTAAATGAGAAATATACATCTATATATATATATAATGTTACATGGATGATAATGAAATATAACCCTTTTGGCAATAAAGTGTATATTAAATGATGTAATTAATATAATGATGATAATGTGACATCATAAAGAGTATAATGTCAATGAGCCAAAAATGTAAATAATGTTAGATCTCCTAAAAAGAATATCTTAATAATGAAACCCTAGGGGGTCCTTGAGTACCTAACCTAGGAGAAGATGCTTATGAAGTTTTTGAACTCTCAAGTTAAGTAGTTGATGTATAAGTTTTGGTGGAAGCTTTGTGGTTGGAGAAAACAATCTGATGTTTTGTGATGTGAGGTTACACACTCACCCTTCCCTAATTTCTAGTGATTTCGGGGACGAAATCCTCTTTAAGGGGTGGAGTGTTGTAACATATTGAATTCTGGACATTTTTCCTTTTGGTCCTCTTTTCCATCTTTTCCTCTCATTTACATCCTCTTTGGCCGTTCTATTTAATTTGTGGAGAACATAATGGCCTAATGAGCATTTGTTCACCTTTTCTCTCAATAATTGGGTTATATGCACAAATACCTCAGTTGGGTTTTAAATAATGGGCCTAAAGTACAAATTTTCCACTAAGTAATAAAAATAATAAGATATTTCGTCCTAGAACTTTCTAGTACTTTTTAGAATAGGAAAAAGAAGAGAAAATCCAAATTATATATAAAGGAGATGATAAATGCAATAATTGGAGGTAATATGGGATTTAATGGATAAAAGAAGATAATGATGAATATATTATTCCAAAAATCATAAAAGGAAACCCACATGGATAATTTGACACTCAATTTCATTTTCTTGACTTAAAAATAACTTAAGGGCCAAGTACCATCTAATTTGGAAGATAAATGCATATATTAAAATCTTTATTAAAAGATAATATGAAGCTAGCCAATAAAGTGAAATAAAATACTTAATGCCCTCAAATTAGAAAACTAACTCCAAATTCGTAAACTAAACATAAAAATAAGCCTTTGGGTAAATTTGCAACTAATTTGGATAATGTTTGAATAATGAGTAAAAGTAGGAGAGAGAAAGTGTGTTAAATCTTCTATTTATTAAATAAATAAATAAATAATCCCAACTTGTGAAATTGATGACAAAATCATATCCAAGTCACTTAGGGAGACTTATGGGTGAAGTTTCACAAATTTTAAGGAATATTATCACCTCTTTTGAAGGAGGAAAGAGAAAATGACATTATGATTATTTAACCTATTAAAATTCTCCAAAAGGAAAAACTAATTCTATATTTGGATTCTATGCATCAAAACCAATTCAGATATAAATTTTGGTTAATTTTATAAATTTTTTGGGCCTTTAAAAGAAGAGAGAGAAAAACATTAAATCAATTTGATCGAAATTTTATTAGGATTAGAAAATCTCTGTTCTAGGCCTCCACCCGTGGGATCAGATGGCCAGGATCCATCAGTGGACCCGAGTCCACGGTATCGTATGTCTCTCAACCGTCTCCTACCTTGGAGTGGCTGTAATAGGTTGTTCTACTTTTTGAAAATTCAAATCCAATTATCTCAAGATATACTCGATGAAATCTCGAAGTTTTGAATTTGTTGGGCTCCTCACAAGATTCTGCATAGCTTTATCCTAAAGTTTTTGCATTTTGATGAAAATTTGAGAAACTCCCAAATTGAGCGGGAATCCTCTCTCACCCCACCTAGCTAAAACCTAGCCTAGGCCTCCTTGTTTATAAATACCCATATCCCTAGATCCATAGTCATCTTTACAACTCAACCCTTCTCTTGATTTCATGTTTTGTTATCGTTTGGACCCTTGACCAACCGTCGAAGACACCCAGGTTGCGGTGCCTTTTCCTCTCTTCTCCCTCCACCATCGGCCCAATTAAAGGTATCATCAGATTCGTTTTGCTCTAAGCTTTAATTTGCATGCTTAAACGTGGATTTTGGTTGTGTATTCCATTTTTTCCCAAAATCGCATGTAAGCAGCATAAGCTACTCACCAGTCTTCACATCGAGCACCTTGGGGAAGAAATCCCCATGTGTTTTTACTATTTTGCCCTCCATCCTCTCTTCATGCATCTCCGTTCGCGAGTAGGGTACTTTGGTCCTTTGCTCCTATTGGACCGTGTTTGACAATGAGTGGTGTGGGGTTCCCTCGGCCACTAGTGAGAGGACAACAGGGTGTGTGGGCCCCACCAGCTGGCCCCACTCTTCTCTCTCTCTCTCTCTCTCACTTCTCTATTTTGATATTTGAATTTTCAAATTTTCTGATTGGTTGATACGAAATAAATCATAGAAAATTATTCTAGTGGTCAAAAATTAAAAATAAGTAGTGTTTTGAAATCAAGAGAACGATATCTATCCACTAAAAATATTTGCGAGGTTTGATTCTGATGTTTGCAAAAAAGTGTTTTTAGAATGATTTAATTAACTAAAAATCACCAAAAATTCATATCTTCAAAATAAATAATATTATATGTCATGTTGAGTAGAAAATCCTAAATAAGACAATGGTGATATTTTCAAAGTCTAATTTGAAGGTTTGCGCAAAAAGTTAGTAACTTTAGGGTTTTGACCTTCTAATGAATGAACTTATCATTAATGTATGTATATGATTATGTAATAGGGGAAAGTGGACTCTGATCTTGATTAGGGATTTGAAAGTGAGTTCTAGGGTTTTAAAGATCAAGGTATGTGCATCTACACCTTCAGTTGGGAAATTTTATTATACCTTTACCTATGTTCCCTAATGAGGCTTAATTTGACGTAATCCATTGTTCTTGAAACTTAATTTGTTTATGCCTAAAAATTAGTTGTAGTATTATCTTATTTGGGTTTTATACCCCACCACCATGTTACATAAATCCTTTGATTAATCTTGCCATGACTCTTTTTCTAGCATGTAGTTATATGTTCTATTTAATTTTAAAGTAGTGGTACTTATGTACAACCACCCACAGAGGGCATGTATATAATCGCCCTAGGGGAATGTTTGTATTCTCCCCAATATATATTGTAGGTGATTGGGAATGTCTTATTCTCCCCTCACCTAAGGTTAGAGGTCCAGTAGGTGCCTCAACCCTACTTAGTTAGGTAGACATATTAATTTACATGAAAATCATTTATTTATATTTGTTATTGGAAAGTTTCCTTATTTAAAGCCTCATACTCTTGATGTCTCATTTTTTGATGATTCCCTAGCCTGTTTTACTTATTACATTTATCTTGTCACCTTTATAATAGTTTTGTAACACATACATTTTCTTCGTTTTCCTCTTGTTGGGTGCTTTCCCAACCACCCTGATGTGGAGCAAGGTGATGGATAAGGCATGAAGATCTTAGCTTTGGCATGGACATAGCTGATGGATATGTTGCTTGGAGACAAAAGTAGAGTAGTCTAGACTTCCCTCTATCTAGATCCTAGTTGTGTATGATGATGTAACCCTAAAAGGGAGATTTTTGATGTATTTTGCACAATCTTTTATGAAATTGAACATAGTTAGAAAAAAAATTATTCCGCTGCTATCCAATGTGTTTTGTTTACCATATTTTAGTAGAGGGTGGTTTATCCCACTCTTTACAGCCAATTATATGATGATTGGAATATGGCATTAGATACCTGGTTGGATAATAATAAAGGCAAGCTTCCAATTTATTTTGTATATTCAGTTATGAGATAATGAAGTACATAAAAAATGTCTAGAGAATGATATTACTCAATCATGTATGTCTTCAAGTACGTGACTTGGAAGAATGAGATCATTTAGATGTTAAGAGTATATACATTCTCATTATATCCCTGATCAGTTGTTATTGTGGAAGGTAGATAGACAACAAGAACACATAAGATCAGAGTGTGAGTTGTTTGATGACTGAATCTTTTTGGTCATGATATGGCAATATCAAACCAAGCACACAGATACATGTTAGAGAATAGTGTATTGGACAGACTCACCGTGAGACTGACACATGGGAGTCATTATCATGGAAGTCATAGTCAACTCTTACAGTGATGGTGGTGGTTGTGGCTCTTAGACCTGAAATCACTGCACTGATCACATGTCGTTGGGTACACTTTGACATCATCAAACGCAGTCCTGAAACATGGGTTGTTATAAAGGTGATGATTGGGTGACTTTGACACATGGGGACTGACTGTGAGTGATAGACATGGGATTTGTCACTCTGACATGAGTATGATATCCAAGGCCTCTTGCTTAGAGAGACTGAGAAAAGTATGGCCATACGTATGTGAGTCAATATATGATATTGAGCTTATATATATCTCATGCAGTCTGCTTTGGTTCAAGAAATAAGATTGAATAATAATAAGGGTGAGTGCTCCATGCCTCTAGTTCAATATGGATATCAGTAACAAAGGAACTATACAAACACTATAACACCATATACAGATTATAGATTGAAGCTACCCCCCAACTTTCCATTCACTTGGGTAGAAATGATGTACGACTAGGCACCACTCTTTGCTTGTGATGTCATAAGCTAGTTATAAACATTCACTGCCAACATGATATGGGACCTATAGGGTTACACACATAGGAACTCATATAGAAGAGGAGTTTGATCTTTAATGATAATTGAATTAAGTACTAAAATGTTTAGGTACTCAATTCACACAATAGAATGATGGATTGGCTGACTGAACTGTCAAACAACCATTTTATTGGGTGAGATGGTTGTTTGGGCATCTAGATGGGTGTCTCAAGTGTTGAGATGGTTGTTTGGGTTGTCAGGCAGATCAAAAATTGAATTGGCTTAGTTCTTCCCTATGAACCGACTGGTTCAAGATGTTGAACTGATTGGCTCGACTCAAACTCACGATATGACCATCTGGGTGAGTGAGAAGGGTGTCTCGCTTGTGTGAGATGGCCCAGTTGGGATGAACGAATGTTTAAGAGTTTTCCCAAACTCATTTCAATTGCACATACTTGGGGTGCAAATAAATTAATGTACTACATTAATTAGGAAATGATTTGCCAATTCATATCTGATTGGGAAAGTGTGAAACGGCCGTCTCGCGTACGAAATGACCATCCCGCATGTAAGACAAACATTTCGTAGCACGAAGGTTGTGAAACTTCTAGAAAAGTTGTGAAAATTCAAGATCTACTTGTCCTTCCACTCCCGCTTTAGTCTCACATTGGTTGGGGACTGGGAACTCTGACCCTAACCCCTCCTATATATAGAGGGGTACTGGGGGCATCCCAGAATACAACTATTACATAGACAATCAGGAATCAATTGCTCTAACAATTGTTGTCCTCTCTGGTTGTGGTAACCACGAGAACCCACGTAAGTCCTACCCGACTAGGGAGGGATAGCCATGGGTGAGAAACAATTGAGCATCATTATTGTGGGAGAGCATGTTGGTGACTAGTACACCAATGGGAGGAACAACTCCTTCCTAACAGTTCCTACAAGATGATGGGAGTTCTTGTTGGTCCGTGTGAACTACCCTAGAGGCAGGAGTCTGTTGGCTACTGATAGGAGGGCAACGCCAACTCATAGTCCGTGGTGAGATCTAACGAGCCACTGCAATAGTTGTCCAAGTCTGCTGTCTGTGGAAAAGTAGTTAGACGACTCTGAGTGCGACTAGGAGCTTCACAACCACCATCTAAGACAGAGTGCACATCTACATCGATGAGGATTGTCGTTGGATTGTTACAAGACAAGGCTTATCTTTGTGAAACCATACTTCCCATTGCATAGTTATTGGCGCGACATGCTGTTTAATGGGAAATATATTAGTAAATGTTTTGTTTTCGCTGCCTATATGATGATGTATTTCCCTACATTGGTATCAGAGCCACATCAATTAATTGTGTTTTGGGATGATGATATGATCAGATCTTGGTTTTACCATGTTTATTTATTGCATGCAATGTGAATATTTAAACTGGATGATGTACACGTTTGTATAAATCACCACATAAGAACCCAAATGAATATATATATATATATATATATATATATATATATATATATATATATGTGTGTGTGTGTGTGTGTGTGTGTGTGCAATTTACACGTGTCCCCATAAAATTGGTTTTGATGGTGGATGAAAAACATGGTTATGCCCAAAACCCCAGATTTGTGTGTGCATGGTTATGGTTATTATTCATGTTGTTAATCATTATACGTACAGAGCCTCTCTCTCCTTTCCACATGTATATTAATGTCCTTATTCCTATTTCCCCTCGAATGTGACTCGAGGTTTTCCCATATACAATGTAATAAGAAATAGGATAGTTTTAATTTATGTTTCGACATGAGATGATGATTTGCATAGAGGCAAAATGACCGGCTCGTGAGATGACCTGATCAACTCGAGGACTGAGGAGGCAAGATGCCAAAAGGATGAACTGACCGACTGGTGGCCCAACCGACCAGCTGGAGGTGTCCAGACGCAACTTGGAAATGAGAACCAGATGACCATTTCAGAAGAGCCCAACTGAGCGACCAAGAGGTGAGCCGACCGGTTCAAGAGTTGAACTGATCAATCCGAATTGGTTCGAACATAGATCACCAATAACATGTTGCATATGATGTGGACCATAGGTGGTAGTAATTCCTTGTGGCTCCAAGGAATTACATTAGTATGGACATAACCATCGCTTGTGTGTTTATTTATTGTATGTTATCATTTGTGGTTATAGCATGTATATGATACATACTATATATGTGGTGATTGGATAAAGTATATATATTTATACAAACTCTCTTAAATATAATATTAACTCTTAGATGCCTTCCATTAGCAATACATATGAAAAACTTGATCGACCAAGCATAGATTTGCACAAAGCATGGTATGTCGTCTATCTCGTGGAAGTGTGATGGTAGATATGTAGATTTGCACAAAGCATGGTGTGTATCTATCGTATTGGCTATTGGTTCAGGCTTTACTGGTGACTTAGAGAGCCCAAGCCCAGAGGCATGCAGATGATTATGGCAAGGAGTTGCGCATATCATCTATCCAAGAGTTGTATATGATGCAATTGGCATGATGGCCTACCTAAATAGTCAGGTTGTGGGTGATCGGCAAAACTCGACTCATGACTTGATGAAATATGGATCTTGGCCCACTAGAATATTGTACACTGCAATATTCCAAATTGATATTGAGGACTAACAATTCGAATAAAATAGTGGGAGCGATAATAATTAAAGACCTAATTAATATCGTAAAAATTATCAAATCAAACTAAATCAAAAATGTTTTGAAAGATGTTGCAATATTTCTTTGTAGAATCAAATGGCAAACACAAACACGTTCAAATTGCGATCAGTCCTTTAGAAGGACAAAACGGGATAAAGTTCCACAATTGGTTAAGGACTTTGAGAAATATTCTCATCAATGAGCGAAAGCTCTATGTCCTTGATATGCGCCTAAGGCTAAATGGATGCTTATTGGAAGCATGCCAATGATGCTATAGACATTTTTAATACCTAATGTTATATTATATGAACAAGATATAATGTCTCCAAAGCGCTAATTTGAGTGCAAACTAATAAAGGGAGGTCCAGTAGAACCCCATGTGTTCAATGTGATTGGACATGTGGAATTACTAGGATTTCTCTTAGGTTAAGAGTTGACCATGAATATGATTATGAAAGCATTGCATGAATCATATAGTCAGTTTATCACATGCTTGGCATGATGATGCCAAAGCAAGGAAGAACAAGGACAAATCCATGATGGTGATTAGTGGAAGTGAGTCCTAGGGTAAAAGCAAGGCCAAGAAGTGTTCTAAGGCAAAACTGAAGCCCAAGTCTTATGGACTCAATATATGGAGAAGGGTAAGTATAAAAGGAATTTATCCTTTTCACTTAAAGGATAAAGAAAACAAAGTGCCACCACCATCACTTGTTTGGACATTGGAAAGGAATTATCCTCTTCATAGAGGATCTCATGAAGAAGATAGAGATTTAGATCTCTACTTCAAGACCTGAGAAGAAGTAAGCAAGAACTATATGGAGCAAGGGTTGCTGCCACTATAGTTAAAGTTTGTCATTCATGGGCACATAATAGAATTAGTTACCTCGATGTGATCTCTTGAACTAAATTGGTAAAAGTATTAAGATACCTCGATGTGATCGATGTTGGAATACGTAAACCAAGAGCTTGAGGATTGTGGGAACTCGTTACACTAAATGAGATTACTCAAAATATAAAACACAATTAATCACTAATTAATCACATACCCAAAATATGGGTAAATTAAAACCAATTTCAGCGTCTGCACCTGCTCATAAACATTTGCATAAGATCCCAAAATCTTTCTTATATCCATACTATGACAAGAATTTGATACAAATTGATCTATCGCCTTAGCCACAACATATATACACATGAAAACAAAATTCATATATGTCACACAAACAAGCATTAACATGCTAATAAAATCATGATTCATTTGAAACACCATATACAAACTTTTCTTGCCCGGACCTGAGAGTTTAGGGACGACTCTAGGACACACTAGATGTCTAATTAACTTTCTCAAAGATTCATTACTATAGCTCCTCTTTGCTTCTACATGTTTGTTTTCTTCACTTCCGATTACCTAAAAAAATGTGGCAAACAACAAGGGTGAGACCCAGTCCCAGCAAGAGATATAAACTCCAACAACGTTTATTGATTACAACATTTTTAAGTAATTAAACAATTAAGCAAATTAATCAGATATAACAAATAAGCTCAGCAACACTGATGATTATCAAAATATACAAGGGAGCAGATAATAACTATCATCATTAGCCAGACTATCATCCTTTATCTTGTTGATAACATAAGCAATTCAGTAGTATATGCACATCTAGAATCATGAGCAATTCTAGTAACATAGCATCTCTATCATTATGAATAAGTCTAGCCACATAAGCATAGATAACAACATTAGCATGTCTAATGGGTTGAACATATCAACATCATAAAAAGAGCTAACACCATAAGCACAACTATTTGGATAAGCATGATCAGCAGTATATGCATCTCTAGTTACAAAGGCAGGGCTAGCATGCTAAACATAACTAACAACCTGAGATATCTAGCATCATGATTATAATCAGCAGTAGTGGTATAGTTATCAACATAATCATGGCTATTGTATGTATGCATCTACAATCTTAAGCATATCCACAACATAAGTATATCTACTATCTCTTAATTGCACTAAGCATCATCTTTATGTAAAAAGAACAAACAAGGGTTATCATCCAATGTGAAGCATCATGTATAACCCTAAACAGATATGCTATATGGTTGTAATACATCTTTTATTATGCCCTGAGGAATTTGAGGATACCACTCAAAATCCAACTGACCACTGCTAAGTCAAAATCGATGCCATACAAGATCTAGGAAGATCTGGACTCCTAAGATCTTCTCTACCCCCAGTCAGTACAGGTCCACCACAGCGACATATAAGGTCAAGCTGCTAACAGCCTAGTCCGTCCTTGGTACAGGTCACGACACTAGTGAAAGGAGGTGGGTACGCATACCCTACCATCCGAGGTACAACCGCAGTTGTCCTCCAATCTTGTCACATATATAATCACTGAGACACGACCGCAACCGTTCTCAATCACATCAGATGTATGAGGCATGACCATAGCCAACCTCCACAATTTGCATTGTGGATGACAAGGATATATCCTCAACTTGCCACCCCCACATACTCAACAGTATGCGCTCCAAGTTTCCCTTAGGAATACTCATTTCACCATCTGGCAAATTTTGACACTCAAATGGGTCTATGGCACATGGCGCTACATGATTAGAGTTTCACTTGATTAGTTATGTCAAATGGGTGAATTAAGGTTGCATCAAAAAAGTGGACATACAAATCCTAATTCACTTCTAGAAATCATATAAATATCACAACTTTGAAAAGATATAAAATGTGTGAAACATAATTTCTCATCTCATCATCACATGGTACTATTCACTTTCCATTCATGAGACCACACTAGTCATCATACTATCACAAGCTAATAATCTTTTTCACAATATCACAAGGTATCAACCCTTATCAACATAAGAGGATTACACCTCATTTAGGGCTCAACCATGCCCAAAGGTCATTAAGACCATCATATTATTTCCTGCAAGATCATCATTATCTTTGCATGCCTTATAACAAGGCTCAACAACATCACTTATATATAATACACCAGATCAGCACAATATTACATTAATGAACTAGGTTATATTCATAAACAATCATAGCATGGTTATATTAACATTAAGAACATTCCTTTATTACATCAACATGTAATGAATCTAGATATGATTAACTCTCATCATATTCATAATGCACATGTTTAGCATAAGAAAGTATCAACCATGTGGCTATGATAACCACCAATTAACTTACCAAGGTTATGATCATGTTAAGGAGGTTATTCCACCATCATTCCATCATATTAGAATGTTAAACATGAATACTCATCTTTATCTATTTTCATTAGAGTTAGGTTCAACATGATAAATTATACCAATGTTACTAAATAGCACTCATACCCAAACCCTAACTCACAGCATCCCCATTGGATCATGGATGCATAAGGTGAAGCATCACCATCACATTCCATACCATTCTCAAGTATGAACCCACACATAAATCAAGGTATAACAATTGGGTTATAGCATACTAGGGTTTTAACAACACTAACATAGTACTTCATGATTGCATTAGTCATTCAAGGACTATTCATACCCAATTACCATCATTTAGTTATATTAAAGCTAGGTATAATAAGCTATACCTCATTAGGGTTACATATCAACACAATATGGTTATTATACCTTCTATTCATATGAGTGAATAGGTAAAATTACCTTATTAAGGGTAACCCTCCATTTGTTCCATCATCATTCAACCTATATCACCATACCACAATGTCATCTAGAACCATTGGATGTTTAAAAGGTAAGACCTTTGGTTGTTTACATAAGTAAACACCTTAGATAAACCACCTATGAAGTCCTTGATTTGTTCTCTAGAAAGAGTCACCATATAACCCTATACATCCCTTGATTAACAACACAAAAAGTTCCATTGAGAGTAAGGTAAAACCCACAATCAACTGTTCAGTTAAAACAAGCCATCTATTGTCAACAAGTAAGCTTCTTAAGTTGATCATATAAAGGAAACCATATAAATCCCATTATTAGGACCAACATATTACATTATCCATCATTCTACTTTATTGGAGGAATAAACATTAGATATTGACCATTGGGTCAAGTTCATATATTAAAACCATCCATTACAGTATAGGTTCGACCATTGCATCAAGTGACCCAAGAAACCATTGGTCTAAGGCTTAATTGATGCTAAAACTATATGATTAACTCACCATAGATTTTAGAGACCTGATCCACCATCATTAGTGATCATCAAATCACTATAGGTTGTTAGATAAACACTATATTCATTAATCAACATCAAATATTAAGCTGATGTCATCATTGATTGATAACATCAATAGGGTACTTAATGGTTGATTATTATACTTCTAATTGATCCAAAACCTGACCTAAGGGGTGATCATAGGTTGTCACCATCATTTGACACCCTTGATCACGAACATGAGTTGTTATGAAGACAACGCCATAGGGTTGTTGCAATGATACCATCACCGAGTCATGGTTTATAGAAGAAATCAGCTTTAAACCCTAAAATTGACCATTGTTTGATAGGTGCTTAGCACCATAGGTTGTCAAAACAACCTGATATAAGTCATATAATACCTTAGAAATAATTTAAACATGATCATAGGTTCATATATAACTGAAATCAGAATAGTAAACATTATAAAAATCGAAAACCTAGTCAAGCATAGCTTTTTTAGTGCATGGATCATCATTTTCAAGCAAGAACAAGATCTAGAAAGTTTATGGTAAGCAATAAATGTGGAGCAAGTTATAAAACTTGCCTCTACTGAGAATATAAAACCCCCAAATAGAAGAAATCTCGAGTAGGTAGGGTAGAGAATCCAAGAGTAAGCTATGAATTCGTCCATCTAGCACCTTTCTTCATCAAATGAGCAAACCCTAAGCATAAGGAGCAAGAAAGGTAGGGTTTTAGAGCTTTAGAGTAATTTCTACCATAGAACGGTAAGGTTTCGACCTGGATAAAGCTAGGAGGAAGGATAAAAAATAAATATATGGAGGAAAGAAGGGAATTCTTATACTTTTAGGTCAAGATCACTAGAAGGAAGCTTTTTCAACCCTAAAATGAAATCAATTTCAACCTTAGAGCCTTTCTCCAACAAGATCCCCACTTTCTTCTTCTTTGGGCCGAAAAATTCACAGATGAATAGAGGGAGAACGAGGTTGGGAGAAGGAGGGAGGTGGTGGAGAGAAAATGGCTCGTTTTGGTGCTTGGGGATAAGTATATGACACTTTAAGATAAAGAAAAGGAAAAAGTTGAAGTTCTAGTATCTATCCAAGTGTCCATGGCCTTAATTTATTAAAAATATACAAGTACACACACAAGAAGCTCCCCCACCATTTTTATATACATGCTTAGCTTTCCTTTGTCGAATTTCCCAGCCAATCAAATAATTCATTAGTTGATAGCTACTAAAGGTAGCTCATCCGTGAAGGGGAAAACCCTAAATTACCCTTGGAGAAAATACCTTCAAACCAAAGTTTAAATAGGCACCCAATGGCTCAAAAAGATCAAAATTAATGATATAATATCCAAGGAACATAATGCAAGTGATAAATTGCAAATAAAACCTCTCAATTGGGTACATTACGTAAAAGTCCAAAATATGCATAAAATTGCATAACTTGCTCAAACAGTGTCCAAATTGGACCAAATTTGAAACTTAAGCTTGTATTATGATTTGAAAGCATATCACAAGGTTATATTAGGGTTATAAAAATTCAATTATGATAATTAATCTCATTCAACTCATTAAGTAAGTTTAGGGGTCTTACAAGGACCTTTTGGGAGATCATGATAGCGTATCATAATGAACTCCACCTGATACATACTGATGTGTCAAAAAGAAGGTATCACACCATGTTAAGTCATGGTGACACTATCAATAAAATCTAGCTAACCTTATAATTTCTTTTGGGCACATGCTTAAACACTAAATAATGTACCGTCTAAAATGGTTCAAATGACACAATATGAGATATGGCATGGGAAGTGTCCTAATGAGTCTTTTGTAGTGATTGGGATTGAAAGCTTCTTAAAAGTATTTATCCACAAATCACATGAATGTTATCTTGTTGAATACTACTATATTCTAGCCCGACAACAAAGGTTTGTTGCTAGGATTGCTGAATTCCTTAAGGGAACTTGGTTTTAAAGGAATTAGTGGGAATAAAAGTAGAACTCAAAATGTTCAAGACAAATAAGAAAACATTGAACCTAAAGAGGTACAACAAGGAACAAGGAGAATCACAAACTGTTATGGAATCTCAAGCTCCTTATGTAAACACAAAACTCATAGTTTTAGTAGAATGCCTTGAGTTTGAAAGATTATGATATCTTATAACTCAAGAAGGTGGTAAGTTGATCACAACGATGATTCAACTACCTAAATAGAAATTATTGAGGAACCAAATTCTAAAAAATGTCTTGGGGCCATGATATCTATGATGGATTTCATGTAAACCAACAAGGTATGACCTTGGTGGATTGACATCCTCATTTTTTAGGTACTTATTTTTCAAAATTTCTGATATTATATCCTTTATGGTCACATGTAATAAATGGGTCAATATGAAGTAATTTTGGTTATTAAAATGCCTTAAAAAAATTACCATTTAGAAGAAACATATAAATAGGACGAACACCAAAATATCAAACCCTGATTCTTTTTAAATAATTAGTTATGGGATATTTTAGCTTTGTCTCGTTTTAATCATAATAATTAATTTGATGACCAAACTTGGAAATCAATTCAAGTGGAATTTTCTAGACCTTTTGGAGACTAACTGGTAAAATTTTGGGATCAATCTGAGTTCATTTGACTAGATAATCACAATTAACAAGATAACAATGAATATATTAAGATAATTGTTTTTATCCAAATTTCTATTCTTCTATACTTTTTCTGAACTGTTGGATGCAGTAGTAGGAATGCGAGCATAATATCAACCATTCACATCATCTTCTACCTCATTCTAGTAGGGACCGGGACTCCCATGGCCGATCAACAACAAATTTCATGTTGTGTGGTTGATCATTCTCGAAACGGTTTTCACTAGTAGATTTCTGAGTGCGACGCACACCATATAAACCCCTACATGAACCCTAGTTCTTACCCAACTGAAAACTCTCAAATCCACCACCATTCTTCTTCCCCAATGCCATAGTCATAGGTCACGGAGTGCCTACCTTGGCTCTGAGAGCATCATCATTACTCAAGGGAGGGTCGTAGAGGGTTTTCCTTCCATCAATTTATCCTCCATCATCCCCGAGCTCGCCCCCACCATCTTCTTCAACCTTTGGATGCCGACTAGAATTCCCCCTCCTCACACCATCATCCCTCAATTAGGCACGCATACACCATCATCGGTGCACCAGGAACCGAGCTCCACCCCCAATTCGAGCCTCGATCGCCTGAGGCGACCTACCCTCAAGGGTGTACGACAGTAGCAGCTTGAAGCCTCACTGTCGAGCACCTTCTCACGTGCGCAGACCTGCTGGGAGCGACCTGAGCATAAAGGGGAGCTGACCGGATCTCTTCTTGTCTTGACAGAGTCATGTTCATGTAAGGTACCCAGTTGTTTTAAATATGCAAGTATACACCATGTTCCACCGTTCTTTGGGCTTCATCGTCACCATATCTCTGTGACTACCTGCAGGACCTGTGCTATCTATGTGATGTCGTTGGGAGGCTCTGGTAACATGTTTTGTTTGACTGAGGGCTCGAGGTCCCTCCTTTCCTCACCCTTGTAGTTCCCTTCTATTTTCTCCTCTATTTTCTGGCGTTCAGCCATGGCAGTGGAGTTCGTTGCTTCTGACTTGGTTCATGGAGGTTGTTGAGCAAAATCATCACGCTAATGTTCTTGTATGATCTCTATTCACTATGAGGGAATCCATAGATCATGGTCTATTTCTCTAGGCCAGTGTGCAAGCGGTGTTTGCTGTAATGTCCCTCTTATGCCTCGTGTTCTTATCTCCCTATTTAAGTAATTTTTTATGGTTGATGTTGCAACTGCTGATCTTGACTCACCATAGCTTATTTGTGGGTGTCATCACCTTGTTCTTTTGTCCAATGCTTAATCTGTTAAGAGGAACCAATACATATATGTATATGCTGAAGTTGTATGATATTATGGTGTGTATCCTTTACAGCCTCACTGAATTAGAACTCCTGATCCAAGGCCAATACACATACCAGTAATCTGGCAATTGTTATCTTAGATGTATAACCCGTTAAGTACCATATGTGTCATAAGTGATAACTAATCAGTATCATAATCTAAGTGTACCCACTAATGTGAATCGAGAATCAATTAATAATAGTAAAATACTTTCTTCTATTTCAACCTAAAAGTTCGAATTGTGATTTCACCTAGTCCTACTATGTTACCCCAAAAGTATGCAATGACCCTAAACATGTTGACCAGAAAGGAATATGTGATCTGATAAGACTATTGGGTTTTCAGTAGAGAGATAGATCCAGAGAGTTGGGAGCAGAATTAGGATTTTGGCTTACTACAGGTAAGTGGACCATGCCCTATGAATTCTTGATCAGTATTATTTTAGGAAGTTAGTAGATTAAGAATTTCTATTATGTTCTCTGAATGTAGTAGTTGACTGCATTCAGGCTTTACAGTAGATATGATATTATCTGCATAGTTATTCCTTATGATGTTTAAGTAACATGATACTTGGCATGAGCATAAGAATTCAGTTTAGCTGAATATAATCATTGTTATAGAGTAATATGAACTTCTTAGATAATAATATTAGATTCAGGTTTAGATGTACATTCAGGATTCAATTATCAGTATTCAATTTCAGTTTAAGTTCAGCTATCAGTATTCAGTTTCAGTTTCAGTTCAATTATCATTATTCAGTTTTAGTTCAAATTAAGAATTCAGTAAGTTTAGACTTAAGATAATAAGTTAGAACCTTCACATAAGACATTATATGATAAGTTCTCATTCAGTTAATCCCAGGACAATTCAGAGGCATGTATTGCCAACTCCGAGGACTTTGTTGCCAATTCAGAGGAGTTTTACTCCAATTTAGAGGTGTTGTAGCACCAATTCAAGGCATAGCCACGCCAATTTAGAGACATCTCAGTGTCATTCAGAGGCATTAGTGCCAATTCAGGGTACTTCGGTACCAATTTAGGGCATAGATACACCAATTTAGGAGGACTTATCGTATAATGGTGGCCACAACTCAGATAAAATATGTAACTAAAAGATATGGTTAGGTTTTCTTTCAGTTATAAGTATGCTTTAACCATTGTGTAAGAATTCTTTGCAACTTACTCTAACCATTAGTTTCTCCTTTCTTGTGCATGGATGGGGACGCGACGTCCGCAGATAGCGAGTATCTGTTTGAGGAGTAGCTTGAGGACTTGCATATTCAGAGGATATCTATCACTGGTGGGACATTATCTTAGACGATCCTTCCAGCTTGGAGATTTCTTTCCATTCATTTTCTTTTGTTCTTGTTAGAATTAGTATATCCAAAACTTTTAGTTTCTTTATGTTAGACCTTTGTTGGAATTCAGTTACTCTGGTTATTTAAATGCTTTAGTATTCTAGATATGTGATGTTTGCCCATGTTTTATGAATTGATGCTTCCGCATATAGTATTTGTGGTTAATAAAAGGGGGCAGACATCACAATTTGGTATCAGAGCGGTTTAATAACCATTAATGATTGATATCATTAGATATACCTCTTATAGATACCCTTTTTACATATGGCCCCCAGGAAGAAGTCTGATTAGGTCAAGGAGCATGTGGATGGAGAGGAAAGCTCCTACAGTGTGGGAGATGATCGCGAGGCGTCTGGGGGGAACCCCAATGACAACCCTAACCCTTCTCTTGATGTGCTCATCAAGGCCCTGACTGCTTCATGCATGGGACATCCACCGCCGAGGAACCATGAGCTGACCCTGGTTGATTTCTTGAAGATCAAGCCAGAGACTTTCTCTGACAAAGCTGAGACAGACGTAGTCACTCATGTTGAGGAGTGGTTACTGAGTGTGGAGCACTGCTTTCATCATCTGGGATGTCCTAAGCATTCCAAGGTTTGTTTCGGGACCCATCTACTGAAGAGTGTTGCTCGTGTCTAGTGGGAGAACTTCACCAATGCCTGAGGACCCAATGTTGCACCGCTAACCTGGGAGGAGTACACTACCGCCTTCCAGAACTGCTATATTTTAGAAGCTATGATCGAGAAGAAGGAGATGGAGTTCAGGCACCTCAAGCAATATGACTCCACCGTCATCCAGTATGCTATGAAGTTCAGGATGCTGCATAAATACGGGACCAAAGATGAGGTGCATCTAGCAAAGAAGTTCATGAGTGGCCTGAAGCCTGATCTTGGATGTGCTTTAGTAGGACGCGGCATCAAGACAGTGCAGGAGGCACTCGAAGCAGCCCTAGAGTTGGAGGACCACCCAGGACAGATCTCGAGGAACGGAGGATCTTCCAGAAATAGTTACCAGCATAGTAATCACCATGGTGGATAGAACAATAAGAGGAAGGCACCTAGAGGTGTTCCAGTCTAGAGAGGTCTAGGGGGACCACCAGCATTAAGAGGTCCAGGAGGACCACCAGCCCATAGACGACCACCACCACCCACAAAAGTAGACCAGGGGCCACCATCCCCAATCTGCCCCAAGTTCCAGTGAGCTCATTCAGGAGAGTGCAGACTCGAACAAAGTGTATGCTACTTCTACGGTGAGGAAGGCCACATCAAGCTCAATTGTCCAAAGATGCAGCAGAAGTTCGACAACAACAATCAGAAGCAAGGTCAGCATAATCAGAGAGAGAAGCACCATGTAAGGGTCTTTGCTATGACTACAGAAGAAGTAGATGAAGACCATGTCATTGAAGGTATAGCTTATATTATCCAGCTATCTGTTAAAGTCTTATTCGATTCAGGTGCATCACATTCTTTCATATCTTCCTCGTTAGTCTCAATGCTAGAATTGCCAGTAGAGGACCTTAATTATGATCTTAAGATTAGGACAACTACTAGACGTGTTAATGTACTTGGGAAAATGATTTATAGGTTTGGGATTACGCGGGAGGGGAGAGTGTTTCCTACATATCTTATGATCATGCCCCTGACCGATTTTGATATTATCTTGGGCATGAGCTGGCTCCATGAGCACTATGTGCTCCTTGACTGCAGGAGGAAGATGGTCCTCATATCTCCTCCTAATGAGGAGCCACTAGTCATAAAGGGGAGGAATAAGCATCACAAGGACTTCTTTGTATCTACAATTCAGGTAGATAAACTAAAGAAGAAGGGGTGTCAAACCTATCTGGTGTCTGTTATAACTGAAAAGGAGAAATCTATTGTCGATATCTTGGTAGTTAGTGAGTTCCCAGATGTCTTTCCTGAGGCCTTACCTGGCCTAACTCCTGATCAAGAGCTTGAATTCTCTATTGAACTCCTTCCTGGCACTGCACTTATTTCTAAGGCCCCATATAGAATGGCACCTGCAGAGCTCGTTGAACTAAAGAAGTAGATACAAGAGCTTCTAGATTTGGGCTATGTTCATCCTAGTTCATATCCCTGGGGAGCACCCGTTCTCTTTGTCAAAAAGAAGGATGGTTCTCTTCGTATGTGTGTTGACTATCGAATGTTGAATCAGATGACAATAAAGAACATGTACCCTCTGCCACGAATCAATGACTTATTTGATCAGCTAAGGACAACTAGGTATTCTAAAAGATAGATTTGCATAGTGCGATATCGTTAGCTGCAGTTCAAATCTTCTGATATGGAGAAGACAACCTTCAACACCAGATATGGGCACTTCGAGTTTCTTGTTATGTCTTTTGGCCTCATCAATGCCCCTGTCATCTTCATGGACCTAATGAATTGCATCTTCCATCAGTAACTAGATTCTTTTATTACTGTCTTCATATATGATATTCTTATTTATTATGATAATGACCAATTGTAAGAGGAGCACCTTCGCATCACTCTGGAGACACTTCGATAACATCAGTTATATGAGAAGTTGTCTAAATGCGAGTTCTGGCCTTGTGAAGTTATGTTTTTGGGCATATAATTTTGGATGGTCATATCTCTGTTGATCCAGCAAAGGTTGAGTCAGTCATGAACTGGGCTACTCCTACTACTTCGTCAGATATTAGAAGCTTTTTGGGGTTAGCCGGTTATTATCGACGGTTTATTCAGGACTTCTCTATTATAGCAAAGCCTTTGACTGCACTCACACAAAAGGAAATAAAGTTTTTGTGGAGTGAGAAGTGTGAGTAGAGTTTCCAAACCTTAAAAAGGAGACTCACTTCAGCACCTATGCTCGTACTTCCTTCAATCAATGATGGTTTCATTATCTTCAGTGATGTTTTGAAGTTAGGTTTGGGTTGTGTTTTATAGCAGAATGACAGAGTAATAGCTTATGCATCCAGGCAGCTCAAACCTCATGAGGAAAACTATTCGACTCATTATCTGGAGTTGGTAGCTATTGTCTATGCATTGAAGATATGAAGGTATTACCTATACGGGACACAATTTGAGATTTTCTATTATCATAAGAGTCTTAAGTATATTCTGAGTCAGAAAGATCTAAACATGAGGTGGTGCTGATGGATCGAGTTCTTGAAGTACTACGACTTCATTATCTCATATCATCCTGGAAAGGCCAACATGGTGGCTGACACCTTGAGCAGAAAGAAGTAGGAAATGCATCAATCTTTGTTGATGAATGGAAGATGATGTAGAATTTGGTAGAATGGAGAACACATCTTAAAGAGGCGGAGTTAATGATGGCACATCTCACAATTCAGCCAGATTGGACTTCTGTGATACTACAAGCTCAGCAAGATAGTCTTGATCTTCCTCATATGCTAGGACAACTGCAGAAGGGTAGCGCTAATCTATCTAAAGGAAAAGATGGTGAGATCTTGATGAAGAATAGATTATGGGTACCTACATATGAGTTACAGCAGAAGGTTCTATTAGAGGCATATTGGACAAAGTATACGATTCATTTGGGTTCTACAAAGATGTACGAGGACCTAAAGAGAGCCTTCTGGTGGGAGCATAGTCACAAATTCGGTATTCGGGATACGTACGGCCAAGTTGAAAAATTCGGAAATCGGGAATTATGTGGAAAATTCGGATAAAAACCGGTCAACATACGGTAAAAGTTCGGTCAACTATTCGGAAAAAAGTTGGCAAAAAAACGGAATATATATATATATATATATATATATATATATATATACATACATACATACAAAATATATATAAACCCACACATAATGATTGAAAATGACTAAACATCAAACTGATTACTCTAATATTGGAAGAAGGGGAAGAAGTGGGAGCAGCAGGCACAAATCAGGGAAGAAAGGGGGAGAATGGAGGAGAAAGATGGAGAGTACATGGTGTCGAGGGTTACTCCTCCTGGTGTGTCGAGGGATAGAGGAGGAAGGTTGGATGGTTTAGTGGAACCCTGCTATAAGTTAAAAAGGACGTGGAAAAAATAAATGTGAAGCAAAAGTACAGAACTGTTTAAAATGGCAATAAAACGTATCAAACGCGTTTAAAACGCAATACGCAAATAAAACACGAATTAAACGCATTTAAAATGTATTATTCGGTTTGGAGTTTAAAACAACCGTCATATATGTCACGTGAATAATACGTGTTTTAAACGCATTTTTTTCAAAAAAAACGGAGTATATTGTTACTATGGGTGGGAGGGCATGAAGAGAGACATAGTAGAGTTTGTGTCTAAGTGCCTCACTTGTCAACAGGTGAAAGTAGAGCATCAGAGGCCTAGAGGTTTGCTGCAACCATTAGACATTCCTGAATGGAAATGAGATAAGATAACCATGGACTTCATTACGGGTCTGCTAAAGGCCCGAAAGGGGTATGATGTAATATGGGTAGTTGTCGATCGTTTTACCAAGAGTGCTCACTTCTTGGCTTTCAAAACTACCACTATAGTTTCAGACATGGCTGAGCTTTATATCCAGGAGATTGTACATTTGCACGGAGTACCTACCTCTATTGTTTCTGATAGAGATCCCAAGTTCACTTCTAAACTGTGGAAGATATTATATCCTTTATGTTAACATGTTATAAATGGGTCAATATCAATTAATTTTGTTTATTAAAATGCCCTGAAAATTTTACCATTTAGAAGAAACATATAAATAGGACGAACACCAAAATATCAAACCCTAATTCTTTTTAAATAATTAGTTATGGGATATTTTAGCTTTGTCTCATTTTAATCATAATAATTAATTTTATGACCAAATTTGGAAATAAATTCAAGTGAAATTTTCTAGACCTTTTGGAGACTAACTGGTAAAATTTTGGGATCAATCCGAGTTCATTTGACTAGATAATCACAATTAACAAGATAACAATGAATATATTAAGATAATTGTTTTTATCCAAATTTCTATTCTTCTATACTTTTTCTGAACTGTTGGATGCAGTAGTAGGGATGCAGGCATATTCCAACCATCCACATCATCTTCTACCTCAGTCTAGTAGGGATTGGGACTCCCATGGCCGATCAACAACAGATTTCTTGTTGTGTGGTTGATCATTCTCGAAATGGTTTTCACTAGTAGATTTCTGAGTGTGACGCGCATCATATAAACCCCTACATGAACCCTAGTTCTTACCCAACTAAAAACACTCAAATACGCCATCGTTCTTCTTTCCCAATGCCATTGTCGTAGGTCACAGAGTGCCTACCTTGGCCATGAGAGCATCATCATTGCTCAAGGGAGGGTCGTAGAGGGTTTTCCTTCCATCAATTTATCCTCCATCATCCCCGAGCTCGCCCCCACCATCTTCTTCAACCTCCGACTGCCGACTGGCATTCCCCCTCCTCGTGCCATCATCCCTCAATTATACGTGCCTACACCATCATCGGTGCACCAGGAACCGAGCTCCACCCCCAATTTGAGTTGCAATCACCTGAGGTGACCTACCCTCAAGGGTGTACGACAGCAACAGCTTGAAGCCTCACCGTCGAGCACCTTCACACGTGCGCAGACCTGCTGGGAGCGACCTGAGCGTAAAGGGGATCTGACCGGATCTCTTCTTGTCTTGACAGAGTCATCGTCGTGCAAGGTACCCAGTTGTTTTAAATCCGCAAGTCTACACCATGTTCCAGTGTTATTTGGGCTTCACTGTCATCATATCTCCGTGACTACATGCAGGACATGTGCTATCTATGTGATGTCACTGGGAGGCTTTGGTAACATGTTTTGTTTGACTGAGGGCTCGAGGTCCCTCCTTTCCTCACCCTTGTGGTTCCCTTCTATTTGCTCCTATATTTTCTGGCGTTCAGCCATGGCAGTGGAGTTCATTGCTTCTGACTTGGTTCATGGAGGCTGTTGAGCAAAATCATCATGCCAATGTCCTTGTCTGATCTCTATTCACTGTGAGGGAATCCATAGATCATCATCTCTTTCTCTAGGCCAGTGAGCAAGCAGTGTTTGCTACAATGTCCCTATTATGCCTTGTGTTCTTATCTCCCTATTTAAGTAATTTTTTATGGTTGTTGTTGCAACTGCTAATCTTGACTCACCATAGCTTATTTGTGGGTGTCATCACCCTATTCTTTTGTCCAATGCTTAATCTGTTAAGAGGAACCAATACATATATGTATATGTTGAAGTTGTATGATATTATGGTGTGTATCCTTTACAGCCTCACCGAACTAGAACTCCTGATCCAAGGCCAATACACATACCAGTAATTTGGCAATTGTTGTCTTGGATGTATAACCTGTTAAGTACCATATGTGTCATAAGTGATATCTAATCAATATCATAATCTAAGTGTACCCACTAATGTGAATCGAGAATCAATTAATAATAGTAAAATACTTTCTTCTATTTCAACCTAAAAGTCCGAATTGTGATTTCACCTAGTCCTACTATGTTACCCCAAAAGTATGCAATGACCCTAAACATGTTGACCAGAAAGGAATACGTGATCTGATAAGACTATTGGGTTTTCAGTAGAGAGATAGATCCTGAGAGTTGGGAGCAGAATTAGGATTTTGGCTTACCAAAGGTAAGTGGGCCATGCCCTATGAATTCTTGATCAGTATTATTTCAGGCAGTTAGTAGATTAAGAATTTCTATTATGTTCTCTGAATATAGTAGTTGACTGCATTCAGGCTTTACAATAGATATGATATTATCTGCATAGTTATGCCTTATGATGTTTAAGTAACATGATACTTGGCATGAGCATAAGAATTCAGTTTAGCTGAATATAATCAGTGTTATAGAGTAATATGAACTTCTTAGATAATAATATTAGATTCAGGTTTAGATGTACATTTAGGATTCAGTTATCAGTATTCAATTTCAGTTTAAGTTCAGCTATCAGTATTCAGTTATTCAGTTTCAGTTTCAGTTCAAATATCAGTATCAGTTTTAGTTCAGAATAAGAATTCAGTAAGTTTAGACTTAAGATAATAAGTCAGAACCTTCACATAAGACATTATATGATAAGTTCTCATTCAGTTAATCCCGGGACAATTCAGAGGCATGTATTGCCAACTTAGAGGCATTTGTTGCCAATTCAGAGGAGTCTTTACTCCAATTTAGAGGTGTTGTAGCACCAATTCAAGGTGTATTAGGGTACTTCGATACCAATTTAGGGCATAGATACACCAATTTAGGAGGACTTATCGTATAATGGTGGCCACAACTCCGATAAAATATGTAACTAAAAGATATGGTTAGGTTTTCTTTCAGTTATAAGTATGCTTTAACCATTGTGTAAGAATTCTTTACAACTTACTCTAACCATTAGTTTCTCCTTTCTTGTGCATGGATGGGGACGCGACGTCCGTAGATAGCGAGTAGCTATTTTAGGAGTAGCTTGAGGACTTACAGATTCAGAGGATATCTATCACTGGTGGGACATTAGCTTAGGTGATCCTTCCAGCTTGGAGATTTCTTTCCAGTCATTTTCTTTTGTTTAGAATTAGTATATCCAAAACTTTCAGTTTCTTTATGTTAGACCTTTGTTGGAATTCAATTACTCTGGTTATTTAAACGCTTTAGTATTCTAGATATGTGATGTTTGCCCATGTTTTATGAATTGATGCTTCCGCATATAGTATTTGTGGTTAGTAAAAGGGGGCAAGCGTCACAATTTGGTATCTGAGCGGTTTAATAACCATTAGTGATTGATATCATTAGATATACCTCTTATAGATACCCTTTTTATAGATGGCCCCCGGGAAGAAGTCTGATCAGGGCAAGGAGCATGTGGATGGAGAGAAAAGCTCCTACAGTGTGGGAGATGATCGCGAGGCGTCTGGGGGGGAACCCCAATGACAACCCTAACCCTTCTCTTGATGTGGTCATCAAGGCCCTGACTGACGCCCTGACTGCTTCATACATGGGACATCCACCGCCGAGGAACCATGAGTTGACCCTGGTTGATTTCTTGAAGATCAAGCCAGAGACTTTCTCAGGCGAAGCTGAGACAGACGTAGTCACTCATGTTGAGGAGTGGTTACTGAGTGTGGAGCACTGCTTTCATCATCTGGGATGTCCTAAGCATTCCAAGGTTCGTTTCGGGACCCATCTACTGAAGAGTGTTTCTCGTGCCTATTAGGATAACTTCACCAATGCGCGAGGACCCAATGTTGCACCGCTAACCTGGGAGGAGTACACTACCGCCTTCCAGAACTACTATAATTTAGAAGCTATGATCGAGAAGAAGGATATGGAGTTCAGGCACCTCAAGCAATACGACTCCACCGTCAGCCAGTATGCTATGAAGTTCTGGATGTTGCATAAATATGGGACCGAAGATGAGGTGCATCTAGCAAAGAAGTTCATGAGTGTCCTGAAGCCTGATCTTGGCTTTGCTTTAGTAGGACACGACATCAAGACAGTGTAGGAGGCACTCGAAGCAGCCCTAGAGTTGGAGGACCACCCAGGACAGAGCTCGAAGAATGGAGGATCTTCCAGAAATAGTTACCAGCATAGTAATCACCATGGTGGACAGAACAATAAGAGGAAGGCACTTGGAGGTGTTCCAGCCTAGAGAGGTCCAGGGGGACCACCAGCATTAAGAGGTCCAGGAGGACCACCATCCCATAGACGACCATCACCACCCACAAAAGTAGACCAGAGGCCACCAGCCCTGATCTTCCCCCAATTCCAGTGAGCTCATTCAGGAGAGTGTAGACTCGGACAGAGTGTATGCTACTTCTACGGTGAGGAAGGCCACATCAAGCTCAACTATCCAAAGATGCAACAGAAGTTCGGCAACAACAATCAGAAGCAAGGTCAGCGTAATCAGAGAAAGAAGCGCCTTGCAAGGGTCTTTGCTATGACTACAGAAGAAGCAGATGAAGACCATGTCATTGAAGGTATAGCTTATATTATCCAGCTATCAGTTAAAGTCTTATTCGATTCGGGTGCATGACATTCTTTCATATCTTCCTCGTTAGTTTCAATGCTAGAATTTCCCGTAGAAGACCTTCATTATGATCTGAAGATTAGGATAATTACTAGACGTGTTAATGTACCTGGGAAAATGATTTCTAGGGTTGGGATTACCCGGGAGGGGAGAGTGTTTCCTGCAGGTCTTATGATCATGTCCCTGACCGATTTCAATATTATCTTGGGCATGAGCTGGCTCCATGAGCACTATGTGCTCCTTGACTGCAGGAGGAAGATGGTCCTCATATCTCGTCCTAATGAGGAGCCACTAGTCATAAAGGGGAGGAATAAGCATCACAAGGACTTCTTTATCTCTACAATTCAGGTAGATAAACTAAAGAAGAAGGGGTGTCAAACCTATCTGGTGTTTGTTATAATTGAAAAGGAGAAATCTATTGTCGATATCTCAGTAGTTAGTGAGTTCCCAGATGTCTTTCCTAAGGCCTTACCTTGCCTACCTCCCGATCGAGAGCTTGAATTCTCTATTGAACTCCTTCCTGGCACTGCACTTATTTCTAAGGCCATGTTTAGAATGGCACCTACAAAGCTCGTTGAACTAAAGAAGTAGACACAAGAGCTACTAGGTTTGGGTTATATTCATCCTAGCACATCTCCCTGGGGGCACCCGTTCTCTTTGTCAAAAAGAATTATGGTTCTCTTCGTATGTGCATCGACTATCGAATGTTGAATCAGATGACAATAAAGAACAGGTACCCTCTGCCATGAATCGATGACTTATTTGATCAGCTAAGGACAGCTAGGTATTCTCAAAGATAGATTTACGTAGTGCGATATCATCAGCTAAAGATCAAATCTTCTGATATGGAAAAGACAGCCTTCAACACCGATATGGGCACTTCGAGTTTCTTGTTATGTCTTTTGGCCCCATCAATGCCCCTGCCATCTTCATGGACCTAATGAATTGCATCTTCCATCAGTATCTATATTCTTTTATTACTGTCTTCATAGATGATATTCTTATTTATTATGATAATGACCAGTTGCACGAGGAGCACCTTCGCATCACTCTGGAGACACTTCGATAACATCAGTTGTACGGGAAGTTGTCTAAATGCGAGTTCTGGCTTCGTTAAGTTATGTTTTTGGGCATATAATTTTGGATGGTCATATCTCTATTAATCCAGTAAAGGTTGAGTCAGTCATGAACTGGGCTACTCCTACTACTCCGTCAGATATCATAAGCATTTTGGGGTTAGCCGGTTATTATCGACGCTTTATTTAGGACTTCTCTATTATAGTAAAGTCTTTGACTGCACTCACACGAAAGGAAGTAAAGTTTGTGTGGAGTGAGAAGTGTGAGCAGAGTTTCCAAACCTTAAAAAGGAGACTCACTGCAACACCTATGCTCGTACTTCCTTCAAGCAATGATGGTTTCATTATCTTCAGTGATGTTTTGAAGTTAGGTTTGGGTTGTGTTTTATAGCAGAATGACAGAGTAATAGCTTATGCATCCAGGCAGCTCAAACCTCATGAGGAAAACTATTCAACTCATTATCTGGAGTTGGTAGCTATTGTCTATGCATTGAAGATCTGAAGGTATTACCTGTACAGGACACAATTTGAGATTTTCTGTGATTATAAGAGTCTTAAGTATATTCTGAGTCAGAAAGATCTAAACATGAGGTGGTGCCGATGGATCGAGTTCTTGAAGGACTACGACCTCATTATCTCCTATCATCCTAGAAAGACCAACGTGGTGGTTGACGCCTTGAGCAAAAAGTAGTAGTCAATGCAGCAATCTTTGTTGACGAATGGAAGATGATGTAGAATTTGGTAGAATGGAGACCACATTTTAAAGAGGCGGAGTTAATGATGGCACATCTCACAATTCATCCAGATTGGACTTCTGTGATACTACAAGCTCAGCAAGATAGTCATGATCTTCCTCATATGCTAGGACAACTGCAGAAGGGTAGCGCTAATCTATCTAAAGGAAAAAATGGTGAGATCTTGATGAAGAATAGATTATGGGTACCTACATCTGAGTTACAGCAGAAGGTTCTGTTAGAGGCATATTGGACAAAGTATATGATTCATTTGGGTTCTACAAAGATGTACGAGGACCTAAAGAGAGCCTTCTTGTGGGAGGGCATGAAGAGAGACATAGCAGAGTTTGTGTCTAAGTGCCTCACTTGTCAATAGGTGAAAGTAGAGCATCAGAGACCTAGAGGTTTGCTACAACCATTAGACATTCCTGAATGGAAATGAGACAAGATAACCATGGACTTCGTCACGGGTCTGCTAAAGGCCTGAAAGGGGTATGATGCAGTATGGGTAGTTGTCGATCATTTTACCAAGAGTGCTCACTTCTTGGCTTTTAAAACTACCACTACAGTTTCAGACATGGCTGAGCTTTATATCCAGGAGATTGTACATTTGCACGGAGTACCTACCTCTATTGTTTCTTATAGAGATCCCAAGTTCACTTCTAAACTGTGGAAATAGGTTCAAGAAGAGTTGGGTACCAAGCTTCACTTTAGTACTGCCTACCATCCTTAGACTGATGGTCAGTTGGAGAGGACCATTCAGACCCTTGAGGACATGCTTAGAGCTTGCATTCTAGATTGGGGATGTTCATGGACGAAGTATCTTCCTCTTTCTGAATTCACTTATAACAATAGCTATCATGCGAGTATAGGTATGACACCATATGAGGCTCTTTATGGGAGACTGTGCAAGTCACTGTTGCTCTGGCATGAGTCTGGTGAAAGGAGCTTAATCAGGGATGAAGAGCTAGAGCTTTATACAAATTAGGTAGCACTCATCAGGAAGGGAATGCAGGCAGCTCAAGACAGACATAAGAAGTATGCAGATGCACACAGGTCAGATAGAGAGTTTCTTGTAGGGGACCATGTTTTCCTAAAGGTCAAGCTTATAAAGTCTATTGCTATATCCAAAGTGAAGGGTAAACTCATTCCCATATATGTTGGTCCTTTTGAGATCCTTGAAAGAGTAGGCGAGAGTGCCTACATGTTAGCTTTGCCACCTTCTTATGAGCAGATTCATAATGTCTTCCATGCATCTGTGTTGAGGAAGTATGTCCAAAACAGTTCCCATATTCTCTCTCATGAACCCATCGAGATCAAAAAGGATTTGTCTTATGAAGAAATTCCATTGAAGATTCTTGATACTCGAACAAAGCAATTAAAGACGAAAGTCATTGTCCTAATTAAAGTCCTATGGAAAAATCACAACTTAGAAGAAGCCACTTGGGAACTGAGGGATGAGATGTTAAAGAAGTACTCAGAGCTCTTTAACCCTTGAAATTTTGAGGATGAAATTTCCTTAAGGAGGAGAGGATTGTAACATCCTCATTTTTCAAGTACTTATTTTTCAAATTTTCTGATATTATATCCTTTATGGTCACATGTTATAAACGGGTCAATATCAAGTGAATTTTGGTTATTAACATGCCCTAAAAAATTTACCATTTAGAAGAAACATATAAATAGGACGAACACCAAAATATCAAACCCTAATTCTTTTCAAATAATTAGTTATGGGATATTTTAGCTTTGTCTCATTTTAATCGTAATAATTAATTTGATGACCAAACTCAGAAATTAACTCCAGTGGAATTTTCTAGACCCTTTGGCGGCTAACTGGTAAAATTTTGGGATCAATCTGAGTTCATTTGACTAGATAATCACAATTAACAAGATAATTGTGAATATACTGAGATAATTGCTTTTATCCAAATTTCTATTCTTCTATACTTTTTCTGAACCGTTGGATGCAGCAGTAGGGACATGGGCATGATCCCATCCATCTACATCATCTTCTACCTCAGTCCAGGAGGGACTGGGACTCCCGTGGCTGATCAACATTGTATTTCTCACTGTGTAGTTGATCATTCTCGAAATGGTTTTCACCAGTATATTCCTGAGTGTGATGCACACCATATAAACCCCTACATGTACCCTAGTTCTTATCCAACTGAAAATGCCCAAATCCACTGTCGTTCTTCTTCCCCATCGCCATTTTCGTAGGTCATAGAGTGCTTACCTTGGCCATGAGAGCATCATCATTGCTCAAGGGAGGGTCGTACAGGGTTTTCCTTACATCAATGTATCATTCTTCATCCCTGTGCTCACCCCCACCATCTTCTTCAACCTCTGACTATCGACTGGCGTTCCCCCTCCTCACACCATCATCCCTCAATCAGACATTCCTACACCATCCTCAGCGCACTAGTAACTGAGATCCACCCCATGTTCAAGCCGTTATCGCCTGAGGCGGCCTACCCTCAAGGGTGTACGACATTGGCAACTTGAAGCCTCGCCACCAAGCACCTTCACACGTGCGCAGACCTACTAGGAGTGACCTGAGCATGACGTGGAGATGGTCAGAGCTCTTCTTGTATAGAGTCATCATCGTGCAAGGTACCCAGTTGTTTTAAATCCACAAGTTTGCACCCTGTTCCACCGATCTTTGGGCTTTGCCGCCACCATGTCTCTGTGACTACCCGCATGACCTGCGCTATCTATGTGACACCGTTGGGAGGCTCTGGTAACATGTTTTGTTTGACTGAGGGATCAAGGTCCCTCCTTTCCTCACCCTTGCGGTTCCCTTCTATCTGCTCCTATGTTTTCTGGCGTTCAACCATGGCAGTGGAGTTTGTTGCTTCTGACTTGGTTCATTGAGGCTGTTGAGCAAAATCATCACGCCAATGTCCTTTTTCGATCTCTATTCACTGTGAGGGAATCCATAGAACATGTTCTCTTTCTCTAGACCAATGTGTAGGCAGTGTTTGCTACAGTGTCCCTCTTATGCCTCGTGTTCTTATCTCCTTGTTTAAGTAATTTTTTTATGACTGCTATTACAACTGCTGATCTTGACTCACCATAGCTTATTCGAGGGTGTCATCACCTTGTTCTTTTATCCAATGCTTAATCTGTTATGAGGAACCAATACATATATGTATATGTTGTAGTCGTATGATATTATGGTGTGTATCCTTTACAACATCACCGAACTGGAACTCCTGATCCAAGGGCAATACACATATCGGTAATCTTGTAATTGTCGTCTTGGATTTATAACCCGTTGAGTACCATATGTGTCATAAGTGATAATATCTTAATCTAAGTGTACCCACTAATGTTAATCGAGAATCAATTAATAATAGTAAAATACTTTCTTCTATTTCTACCTAAAAGTCTGAATTGTGATTTCACCTAGTCCTACTATGTTACCCCAAAAGTATCAAATGACCCTAAACATGTTGACATGAAAGGAATATGTGATCTGATAAGACTATTGGGTTTTCAAGAGAGAGATAGATCTAGAGAGATGGGAGCATAGTTAGGATTTTGGCTTACCACAAGTAAGTGGGCCATTCCCTATGAATTCTTGATCAATATTATTTCAGGCAGTTAGTAGATTAAGAAGTTCTATTAAGTTCTCTGAATGTAGTAGTAGTTGACTGCATTCAGGCTTTACAGTAGCTATGATATTATCTACATAGTTATGCCTTATGATGTTTAGGTAACATGATACCTAGCATGAGCATAAGAATTCAGTTTAGTTGAATATGATCAGTGCTATAGAGTAATATGAACTTCTTAGATAATAATATTAGATTTAGGTTTAGATGTACATTCAAGATTCAGTTATCAGTATTCAATTTCAGTTTAAGTTCAGCTATCAGTATTCAGTTTCAGATTCAATTCAATTATCAATATTGAGTTTTAGTTCAGATAAGAATTAAGTAAGTTTAGACTTAAGATAATAAGTCAAAACCTTCACATAAGACATTATATGATAAGTTCTCATTCAGTTAGTCCCGGTACAATTAAGAGGCATGTGTAGACAACTCAAAGGCATTTGTTGTCAATTCAGAGGAGTCTTTACTCCAATTCAGAGGTGTTGCAACACCAATTCAGGGTGTAGCCACACCAATTCAGGGTGTAGCCACACCAATTCAGAGACACCTTAGTGTCATTTAGAGGCATGTAGTGCCAATTTAGGGTACTTCGGTACAAATTTAGGGCTTATATATGCCAATTTAGGAGGACTTATTGTATAATGGTGGCCACAACCCAGATAAAATATGTAACTAAAAGATATGGTTAAGTTTTCTTTCAGTTATAAGTATGCTTTAACTATTGTGTAAGAATTATTTGACACTTACTCTAACCATTAGTTTCTCCTTTCTTATGCATGGTCGGGGATGCGACGTCTGCAAATAGTGAGTAGTTGTTTGAGGAGTAGCTTGAGGACTTGCAAATTCAAAGGATATCTATCACTGGTGGGACATTATCTTAGGCAATCCTTCCAGCTTGGAGATTTCTTTCGAGTCATTTTCTTTTGTTCTTGTTAGAATTAGTATATATAAAACTTTTAGTTTCTTTATGTTAGACCTTTGTTGGAATTCATTTAAACGCTTTAGTATTCCAGATATGTGATGTTTGTCCAAGTTTTATGAATTGATGCTTCCGCATATACTATTTGTGGTTAATAAAAGGGGGGAGACGTCACATGGATCCACCTGAAGGGGTAAAACCCATAGGGTGCATTTGGGTCTTTGTAAGAAGACCAACATGTAAGGGTAGATTGGTTGTAAAGAGTTTCAAACTAGTTCAAATTGTTGAACGTGATGAAGCCTTCCACCCATTATCATGGTTAAATCCATTTGGATCATGCTTGTTGTTGCAATTTATTATGACTGTGAGATTTGGCATATGGATGTTAAAACTGCATTCCTTAATTGGAATAATTAAGAGGACGTGTATGTGATAGAACCTAATGGTTTTATTTATCCATTAATGTAAATAAAATCTATAAGCTATAAAGGTCAATCTAAGGATTGAAGCAAACATGTCAGAGTTGGAATCTTCGATTTGACAAGACAGTCAAAGGGTTTGACGTGAGTTAGAATGAAGATGGAATCTATGATTACAAAATATTTAGTGGGAGCATATTGATATTCCACATAATGATGTGGAATAACATCCTTATCCTATAAATATTAAAACCTGGCAAGGAAAGTACCTTCTATATGAAGGGTTTAGGCGAAGCGTTCTATGTGCTAGCAATTGAGGTCTATATAGATAGATCTGGAAAGCTTCTTTACCTAAGTAAAAGCACATACATTGGTAAGATGTTGAAGGGTTCCGCATGTAAGACTCAATGAGAGAAAATTTGTCCATGTTCTATGGATTTAGTCTTTCAATAGCCTAGTGTCCTAGTTCTTATGAAGAACAGGGGCACATGGATAGATGCCATTAGATCTATCTTGAATGCAATGCTATGTACTTATCTCATTATCTTGTATGCATTGGACATGGCGAGAAGATATCTAGTAATCTCGTATGTATCGGACATGACGAGAGGATATCCAGTCATCTCATATGTATTGACATGATGAGAGGATGTATACATACCTACCTAGTAACCTCGTATGTATTGGACATGACGAGAGGGTATATATCAATTACCAGTGAGAGTTACTAGAATACCATAAAGAACATCTTTAGATGCTTGTGAATCACTTAAAGGATTGGTTCCTTGGTTATGGTAATAAGGAAGAGTTGGATGTAAGGGTTACACCCATGTAAGCTTCCAAACTGACAAAATGATCGCAATCTAAATTTATGTTTGATGACAAATGAGAACTATAAGCTAGAACAGTTATGAGCTAATGACAGTTGTTCAGATCTACAAAAGAAGTTGAGTATCTCTGTGTTATAAGAACAACAGAGGATACTGTATGGATCAAGAAGTTAAAATGGATGAACTTGTGATGTTCCAACCATTGATGACACAGTAGAAATACTGACGACAATAATGGAGCTACTAGTTAGGCTGGGAATCTCAGATAGCATACTACGACACTTCCATCTCATACGAGTAGTTGTACAATGAAGAGATCTGAAAATTTCACAATACTGACTTAAGGAAAATGTTGCTAAATCTGCTATAAAAGCACTTGTGTAGCAGAAGCATGAAGGTCATGTTAGGTCACTCAGGATGAGATCCGTGGGTGATTGGCTCCAAGTTCAAGTGGGAGTCTATTGGTATGTATGCCCAGAGAGCCAATCATATGATGATTGGAATATGACGTTAGATACCTAATTTGATAATAATAATAATAAAGGCAAGCTTCTAATTTATTTTGTATATTCAGTTATGAGATAATGAATTGCATAATAAATGTCTAGAGAATGATATTACTCAATGATGTATGTCTTCAAGTACGTGACTTGGAAGAATGAGATCATACAGATGTTAAGAGTATATACATTCTCATTATGTCCTTGATCGGTTGTTATTGTGGAAGGTAGATAGACAACAATAACACATAAGATCAGAGTGTGAATTGGTTGATGACTGAATCTCATTGGTCATGATATGGCAATATTAAACCAAGCACACATATACATGTTAGAGAATAGTGTATTGGACAGACCCACTGTGAGACTGACACATGGAAGCCATCATCATGGAAGTCATAGTCATCTCTCACAGTGATGGTGGTGGTTTCGGTTCTTAGACTTGAAATCACTACACTCATTACATGTCGTTGAGTACAATTTGACATCATCAAATGTAGTCCTGAAACATGGGTTGTTATAACAGTGATAATTGGGTGACTTTGACACATGGAGACTGACTGTGAGTGATAGATATGTGATTTGTCCCTCCGACATGAGTATGATATCTAAGACCTCTTGATTAGCGAGACTGATAAAAGTATGGCCATACGCATGTGAGTCAATATATGATATTGAGCTTACATATATCTCATGCAGTCTGCTCTGGTTCAAGAAATAAGACTGAATAATAATGAGGGTGATTGCTCCATTCCTCTAGTTCAATTTGGATATCAATGACAAAGGAACTATACAAACATTGTAACACCATACACAAATTATAGGTTGAAGTTGCCCCCCAACTTTCCATTCAATTGGGTAGCAATGATGTGCGACTACACACCACTCTTTGCTTGTGATGTCATAATATAGTTATGGACATTCACTTCCAAAGTGATATGGGACCTATAGGGTCACACACATAGGAACTCATCTAGAAGAGGAGTTTGATCTTGAATGATAATTGAATTAAGTACTAAAATGTTTAAGTACTCAATTCACACAATAGATCGACAGATTGGCTGACGGAACTGCCAAACAACCATCTCACTGGGTGAGATGGCCGTTTAGGCAGCCAAATAGGCATCTCAAGTGTTGAGACAGCTGTTTGGGTTGTCAGGCAGATCAAAAATCGAATTGGCTTAGTTCTACCCTATGAACTGAGTGGTTCAAGCCGTTGAACCAATCAGCTCAGCTCAAACTCACCAGACGACCGTCTGGGTGAGTGAGACGGATGTCTTGCTTGTATGAGATGGCCCGATTGGGACGAATGAAGGTTATGGAGTTTTTCCCAAACTCGTTTCAATTGCACATACTTGCGGTGCAAGTAAATCAATGTATGCCATTATTTAGGAAATGGTTTGCCAATTCATATCTGACTGGGAAAGTGCAAAACGACCGTCTCACTTATGAGATGACTGTCTCGCATCCCAAACGACTATTTTGCTTAGCCACACGACCGTCTCATGTGCGAGACGACCGTTTCGTAGCACACATGTTGTAAAACTTCTAGAAAAGTTGTGAAAATTCAAGAACGACTTGTCATTTCCACTCCCGCTTTAGTGTCGCATTGGCTGGGGACTGGGAACCTTGACCATAACCCCTCCTATATATAGAGGGGTACTGGGGGCTTCCCAGAACACAACTATTACACAGACAATTGAGAATCAGTTGCTTTGACAATTGTTGTCCTCTCTGGTTGTGATAACTACGAGAGCCCATACAAGTCCTACCCGACTAGGGAGGGATAGCCATGGGAGAGAAACAACTGAGGATCATTGTTGTGGGAGAGCATGTTGGTGAGTAGTATGCCAACGTGAGGGACAACTCCTTCTTGTCCATTCCTGTAGGATGACGAGAGTTCTAGTTGGTTCGTGTGGACTAATCTAGAGGCAGGAGTCTGTTGGCTCTTCTAGGAGGGCAACATCAACTCATAGTCTGTGGCGAGATCAAAAGATCCGCTGAAACAGTTGTTTGAGTCTGATGTCCGTGGAGGAGTAGTTAGATGAGTCCGAGTGTGACTAGGAGTTGCACAACTACCGTCCAAGATAGAGTACACATCTACATTGATGAGGATTGTCGCTGGACTTGTTCTAGGACCAGGTATATCTTTGTGAAACCATCCTTTCCATTGCATAGTTATTGAAGCGATCTGTTGGATAATGGGAAATATGTTAGTAAAAATTTTGTTTCTGTTGCCTATCTGATGTCGTATTTCCTTACAACTACATTTATCACATGTGTTTGGTGTACTTTGACATCATCTACCATGGTCCTATATAAGGATAGCCATAAAGATGGTGCTTGGGTGCATTGTGACACATGGGGATGACTGTGAGTGATGTAGATAGAATTTGTCCTTCCTACATGAGTTTGATAGTCTGACCACTTAATAAGCGAGACTGAGAAATGCATGACCATGCTGATGTAATTCAATATGTGATATTGAGCTTACATATATCTCAGACAGTCTACTCTAGTTCAAGGAACATGCATTGAACATTGAAGAGGATGACTGTTGCATGACTCAAGTTCAATCCAGATATCAACGACAAAGGAACTATACAATCAGTGTAACACCAGTCATGAATGATAGGTGAAGTTGTTCTCTAACTTCTCCAATTACTTAGGTGACAGTGAAGTCTTTCTAGATACCAATCATTGCTTGTAAAATCATAATATGATTATGGATATAACTGCCAATGTAATTTGGAGCCTAGCGGGTCTCACACATAGAATGTGCTGGAATAGGAGTGTAATTGTGGATTTGATTGGAATTGTTCTTAATCACATTGATTACTAAAATATTTATGTAATCCATTAGAATAATATTAGAATATATTAAAATGTTTGAGCCAATTAATTGGAGTGAATGGATCTAAGTGCAAGTAGGAGTCTGTCGGTATGTGTGCCCATAGAGCCATCCCAAGCGATTGCATGGAGTCAGACATTAATTAATCAATTAATATGATTAATTGGTTATTTAATTAGTTCAAAAATATTTCAATTAATCCACAAACGTTTTAATTAACGTAGTCTTTCTATTTGCTGAAGGGTTTAGGAAACCCTACTTCCTTTCATATCCTATTTAAAGGGGCTTGACGACCAATGTCTTGAGAAGATATTGAGAGAGGCTTTTCAATTTACACTCATGTACGTAAACCCTAGCCGTCACCATCCTCAAGAGAGAAAGGAGAGCACCACGACACTAGCACGTCATCGTAAAGAGGCTACTCCTTCCTGTCGTCTTAGGAAGTATGACGTGGAGTTCTAGTCCATCTGCGTGGATAAAGTAGACACACAGACGTTGAGACACATGCGTTCGAAGCACGTCAATAACCGTCCATATGTTCTATGAGCAGGGTACATAACCGCACGAAAGGAGCACCGTCGGATTTTCCCACGACACATTCGGAGGACGGGAGAGAAGTATTGTTTGTGTAAGCCAGGAGTGTAGCACACCATCGTGCAGTGGGACGTCGCCAGACTTAATCCCCGAAAAGGTATATCCCACGTACACTCTGTCTGAATACGTTGTTGTCGATGAGATCTTGTTGCAGGTTGTGTGAAAATATATATTTTATTTTGTTACTTTCGTTGCGCATGTTTCCTCCACAAAACCCAACACGCAGGATATATAAGTATAAACAAGTAGCCATGAGAATTTAGGAAAGAAATTACCTTGACTATTTAGATGAATCATCAAACTAGAATAGCTTCAGTTGTAGCTCGCCACTCTGAGATATGGTCTCAGCAAAAATCTACACCAAATAATGTGACGTGAGTTATTTGATGATTGAGTAAGGAAAGGGAAGAAGGGGAAGGGGAAGTAGGGGAAAGGATGGGAAAGATATCCATGAGAGTTTAGGAAAGAATTATTCATTGAGTCACCACTAGCAGTCGTTGGAATCAACAATCTGTGAGAAATAAGACTCCTGTGTTGAACAGAATCGTGACCTTGAATCAATGTCAATTGCACTTTATCAAGGAGACGACAAATCACGTGGGAGAGGTGAGGAGTATGACAAGCACACACGCAGGCACATCGACACCAAAACCTCACTCGTAGAAGCTCATCCACTAGAGGAGTCGGTGGTTCCAATGGCGAGACGGTAAGCCAAAGATGCTGAATATTGGCTCTTGCAACACAGTACTTGAGGTTTAATTTCTTAGAAAGGAGAGAAAAAAAGAGTGTTCAGAGGAAAAACTCAAGAATCCAACTGAAAAAACACCCCAAAATTTCATGTAGAGGCACTGCCCCAACCCTCCTCGTCGTACATGACAAAATCCACCCAAACCATCATACAATCCCCCATCACCACGAACCCCCAAGCTCACTCAACCCTTATGGCTCTTCTACACTCCCACACCAGCAACAACTCATCTCTCTACCCATCCGACTAGCAACACCAGCTCAAGAAGGTAAGAGGGACAACAAAAACAAAGTTGTCCTATTTAGACCGAAACCCTAGAATGAAGCCACGTGGGACTGTATGAGGGAGAAGGAAAAGTGAGAAGGTAGAAGAAGGAGAAACAAAGGGGAAATGAGAAGGAAGATTAATCCTGACCTGTTTGGTAGTAGGCGCAAGTGAGAAGCAATCCACCTTGTTGGCTCTACGCTGAACTTGGAGAAAGGAGTCGATCTAGAGACATGAAATGCATATCCTACCTCTTGAAGCAATGATGGTCCCCGTTGGTTGTAGATCTCGCTAGAAATGGCGTCCATGAGCAGCATGAAGAAGGTGGGGAGGAAAGTCGGGAGGGAGGCAGGTTCTAGGGTAGGAGAGTGATTGATAGTGTTACTGATCGCTACATGATGTAGATCTATAGATGATTGCGCCGATGAGCAACAAAAATGATGTAGGAGGAGAGTCGGAGGATGAGAGTTAGGAGGAAGAAGGGGCGAGAGTGAGAGTAGGTGGGGAGTCGGGGGAGAGTGTGGGCGGCTCTGGGATTGTGACATCTCACTATTTTGAGATGTAAGCCCTAACCCCGCACCCTCTGTATCCCTAAAAGTCCTGGATTTAGCCACTTTTACTGCTTCGCAAACCAAATGTAATATTTGCCTTGCTGGAGTAAAAAATGCAATCCAATCCGGTTGACTCGAGGAAAACAAACGTGCCCTAAATATATTATTTGGTACTCTTTGTTTTTATAGTCAAGTATGTGCAGTTGTCTAAGTTCTATTTATGCCATGACGAATCATAAAGAAAATTAATGAATAACTTATAATAATAAACTCTTTACTGCTGCTCAAATGTAGACTTGTAAGTGGATATCCGAAATTTGCACATTCAAACCGAATTTGAGTCCGAAATTTTGAAAAAAAAATCCGATATCCGCATAATCCGGATTGGATTTAGGATATCAAATTTAATATCCAAAAATTTCGGATAGTATTTCGCATATGGCTATATCCGCTCTGAATAAATCCGAAATCCAAAAAATTTATACATATATTATCAAATATATATTATCTATATATAAAAATATAGATATTTTATCATATATATTCATAGTGATATCAATATTTTCAATATATAACATATTAATAACAATTTATTTATGATTTTTAGTTCAGATCAGATATTTATTCGAATTCGAATATTATTTGTCAAATCGGATTCATATATTATCATATAATTTCCGTCGGATATTGGATTGGAAATCAGATCGAATTTTTTTTTCGGATTCAGATATCTGCCTCCAACTTACCAAACCAAGCTTTCCTTCTAGAATTGCGCGCGTGACTCCGTAATGCACTTTGGGGCCTTAACTAGCAACTCGCTTCGACTTCAATATATAACGTATTAATAACAATACATTTATGATTTTTAGTTCAGATTGGATATTTATTCGAATTCGAATATTATTTGTCAAATCAGATTCAGATATTATTACATAATTTCCTTCAAATATTGGATTGGATATCAGATCAAATTTTTTTTTCAGATTCAGATATCTGCCTCCAACTTACCAAACCAAGCTTTCCTTCTAGAATTGCGCACGCGTGACTCGATAATGCACTTTGGGGCCTTTACTACCAACTCTCTGTGAGCGCCACTAAAGTTAGATTTTCAAACCGTCAAATATGTGTTTCTCAATAAGAAATCCTTCCCGCAGCAATGACAGGTAAGTGAGAGAAAGCTCCACCTTCTCTCTAGAAACATCCCCTTGATAATATCCAGATTGGCATTTAGCTTTCATCCGGTGTGCTTCAGCCTACTCTCCGCCGCTCGGCTTAGCTCTACTCCTAGACGGTGGCGGCTTTTTCCCTCTCCACGATCGACTTTTTTCCCCCCATCCAAGGTGCTACATCCTATCCCTACTTCTGCGATATCAAATTAGAAAAAGGGATACAACTGTTTGCTAGCCCCAAATACACTACAGCAACACCTCGGTCTGTCCTTTGTTGCATTTTCCCGTCAAGTGTTCCTTCTTCTTCAATGAAGTTCGGCGTCTCTACGACGGCTATCCTACTGCGGCGATGTTCAAATACAGGTAACATCCTCATAACTCCTCCACCCTTTCCAATCCTATGCAATAAATTCTGGGGCTTTAGATCACTATCGAGACACATCTCTAGCTCTACCAAAGGATTAAAGCATCATGTAGGCATTAAAATCTTAAATCATGGTATAAACAACACTAGAGTCTGGGGTTTTCGCTCCTCTCTAGTTGTTCCTAGGGTCCGCTGTAATTTCAAAACATCCTATCAAAAAGCTCACCAAGCTACACACCATTTTGCCGGTTGCTGTGCTCTTTTTCGAAGCAAAACTCGACAGTCTCATCAGTCCTGACATTCATCTTCTCAGAGAATATCTTTTAAACTCCTACTCCTTCTCAGAAAACACCATGAGGGCATGCTCACCCTGGCCTCATGCATTAATAAGTCTTGCATGTCCAAAAGCGGCAAGCCAAAAGCTTTCCGCCTTGCCCTGATGAAGAAAAAACCCTTGGCGCTTGACAGAGATTCAAGGTGTACAGTCCTACCCACAGATATGAACTCTCATTTCACCTTTCTGGAATTTCCACTCTCAAACCCCTCCTATTCCACAAGCATCCCCCTTCCAAAAGCTTGGATCTACCACAAGTATGATATCTCACCGAGAACATGCATGATCAATATTGGCCACCGTTCCTTCCAGGTGACAGTTTCATGGTCCTCCCCTGCCGAACAACTCTGGGGCAACAAAGCCTCAACCCTTCTCATCTCAGAGGGTTGGAGCGAGATGATCACTGAACTCAAACTCAAACCGGATTGGTCGATCTTCATCAAACTGATTGAAAATCGTACCTTCCTTGCTTGGGTGTGTGATTTCATCAACGATACGCCTCCTGAGTTATCATACCTTTACAAAAGACACAACCAAGAGAGCTCATCATCATCAAACTCTGCTGACCAGCTCTTCATTCGGGACGAGCACCAACCTCCAGTGGGATCAAGATCATGGCCCATCTCAGTCTCCTCGGGCTCAGAGGAGGAAGACGACGTTGGCACACCCACAACGCTACAACAAACAAGTTCCATTGCAGAAAGGTACCATCTTTTTCCTTCCTCCAAGGATAAGAAGAACAATCCTTTCAATTTCTCTTCATTTCACAAAACCCTAAAACCCCGATACCTCCCTGTGGCCGATATCACCCCGAATGACTTGGATCTCCTAAACTATTCTTTTCCCTTATTAGGACAAGACAAATCATCTCACCTCATTAACAAACTCCTAGAGAAAAACTCCACCGTCCAAATCTGGAAAACGGTCCCCCCCCCCAAAAAAAACCTTTTCGGGCTCTTCACTGTTCTCTTTGCTTCAGAAAGAACCACTCGACTTCTAGGTGCCTTTCCCGCCTTACCTTCTTTAGATATCAACAAAAAGGCCACACAAAAAGGTTATGTAAAGCTCACCCTCTCCCAAATCAGATCAGAACCCATGCAGACTCAGCGTTCTTCTCCACACATTCTTTCTTTGGAATAAGATCATCTTTTTACAAAAACTTTAGAGTTCCAAAAAAAGAACATCACAGACCACAGACGCATAAAACAACCCCCTCCATCTCCTCTCCTCACAAAAAATGCCTTTGGATGCCTCACAAACCTCCCGACCAAACATGCAGACACTACCTCTTCTCGATACCAGAACATAAACCCCAGGGCTTTGCCTATATCAAAACCCTACCACAAACCAAAAAACCACTCAGCTTCAACACCAAAACCCCGCTACCCAAACCCTCACCTTTCAACTTCAACTCCAACACATAACACAAACACCCCACCTGCAACAGCAAACATGAAAACACCGGATCACCTAGAGTATGTGATTGTCCTTGACCTACCTGCTAACTCTATGCGTCTTCTCAAGGTCCTCACCTTGAGAAGCATCCTCATCTCCATCAAAAAAAATATAGACAACAACCCTATAAATGTCCTAGACATCACCCGTGCCTTAGTCCTACTCATCCCTGGACAAACAATCTTAAAACCAAAAATCTTTTCGCCTACCCAGCTCATCTACATTGTCCCTAAAGGAACAAAAATCAACCATCTCTTCAACCAAATTCTCACGATTCCTTGTGGATCTAGCTTCATTACAACCAGATTATCTAAATGGTCAGCTGACTTAGATGCTTTCCCAGCTCCTGTTGGTGGCTCTGACTGGGTTGCTATCACAAATCTCCCACCCCACCTCTGGGAAGCTGAGATTTTCCGGGGTATAGACCATTCCATCGGGGCTACTCTTCAATATATCAGCCCAGAAACCTTGCATCCCACCCAATACATTAAAGCTTTTTGTCTCTTCACCGTCAAAGCAGCCATATCTTTACCGCCAACCATAAATATTAGAATCGACGAATCAATCTACAATATCAAACTGTCTGCTGAACATCCCTCAGAAAATAGGACAGTTTTCTCCGATCTCTCAAACCATCCACCTTCTTGGCTTTGCCCAAACAAAGACAGAAAGACTATCTCGAATACCCGCTGTTCAGGTGATCACCACCATGTTTGGGTCAGAAAAAACTCCACCTCCACAAACAAGACTTACCTCCACACAAATAGGAAAAGAACCAGAACATCTGAACCCTCCTTTCATGAAAACACATACATACCTGTAGGTTCCATCTTCCCTTCTCCAACCTCAACAAAGGATAGTTGCCCCACTCAAAATCCAAACCAAATTGCCATAAGAAAACAAAACAATCCTCAGCTAAAGGATGACAACTCTTTGCAGAGTTCTGATCAGGAGAGTCCTAAACAAAGGAAAGAAAGCATCTACATCCAGAAGATTATGATGCCAGGCCAACAAGAGACAAAAAATAATATCATCGTCAACAGGACAAATCCAGGTACTTTCTCAAATTCCTCTATTTGTTCTCTTAGTGATAAATCTTCTGTCCATAATACTTCTTCCCCATCCCCCACAAAGGATACAAAAGGCGATATAGATAGTATTGAGGACCTCGCCTCATGTTCAAACATCAATAGTTTCACATAATTTGCTAAAAATATAGGCATCCATCTCGTAGACGAAGAAAAGGCACAAAAAACTCTTGATGATTTAGAACTCTTTATGGGATGGTCAAATAGAAGGGTCTTAAATGCTGGAAAAATAAACTTTGACCTTCTCAAAATAAACTAGTTTGAGTTATCTTTAGAACGGTTTATCTCCTGGAAATCCTTTACCAAATCTATGAAACTTTCATCTTGGAACGTCTATGGAGCTGCCAACCTCCAAAGACGCAAAAAAATCCGCTCACACATCTACAAAAATAGAATCGACCTGATCACTATCCAAGAAACAAAAACTTGTCTGACTCCTTTTGCTCTCAAAACTATAGGGGGGAATAGAATCACTGACTGGGTCCAGCTACCTCCTTCTGGCTTCAAAGGGGGTCTCTTAGTTGGTTTCAACAATCAGATCTTAACTGCCCTAAACATCTCCACTCTTGAATTCTCTATTACCGTTGCATTTAAAAACTCTTCTGATGGTTATCTCTGGTCATTTTCTGGGGTTTATGGGGAACCATGGCATAACAAATCGGCCTTCCTAGCTGAACTAAATTTGCTCACAACAAAATATTACTTGTTACCCTGGTTTATAGGTGGAGACTTCAACTTGACAACCCAAAACTCAGACAGATTCAACTCCTCAATTTCCCCTCAAACTATGTCTACATATGATAAAACTTTTAGCAAGCTTCTCACAAATCACGCTTTGATTGACATCAAACCATCAAATGCATCTTACACCTGGTCAAGAAATCAATCATTTTCCAGACTTGACCATTTCATATGCTCCACCAAATGGGAAGATAATCACCCCCTCTCCTCTGTCCATATCTCTCACAGAGCCATATCAGATCATTTCCCACTCATTCTTGACACAAATTCCATTTCTTGGGGTCAGCGTCCTTTCAAATTTGAAAATAGTTGGCTCTCTATAAACAACTTCACCAACACCTATTTTGAACATTGGAAACTAGCTGATTCCCAAACAAAAAACATAGGATTACACATCCTAAAAAACACAAAAAATATTAAAACACACATCAAAAAATGGAAACTCACAAATCCAAACAATTTACATGAAACACAAAAAAATCTAGAAGAACAAATCCTTTTTGTGGATAAGGACCCTGACCGGCCTAAATCGCACGTCCGAAAAAGAAAGCAGATTTGAAGTAGTCGGACTTTTAAATTTATAACCTGAAACCTTCTAGGCCCCCACAACTTTGTTTACGGGGTCGAAGTAGATATACGGGGTCAAACACAGGGACAAGGGTGCTAGTGTTGAGAACACGAAATCAACACGTTACACTCCGGTATGGGTAAGGAGATGATAAAGTTCCCCCAAGGGAACAACAGGTTAAGATCGATAAAAAATAAAAGAAAACTATCTCTAACTAGAGCTACGAGGAAAATTAAGGTTTTAAACATTTATCAGTTTTTAGGGTTTTCGCGCAACGGAAACAGAGAGAATAAAACTATTGCTTTAGTAAGGAACGAAGGAGAAAGCTTCGGTAAAACAAGTGGCAGCAGAAACATCTGGTACCCCTCCTCTCAAAGCGGATACCTCTAACTAAGCATCAACACCCCTCTCGAGGTTGCTGGACTTAAGTTAGAGTGGAAAGGTTAATAAAGCAACTCCGATCCTGGGCACTATCATACTCCTATATCGGACCAAACACTAGATCCACAACACCTCTCTCGAGGCTGCTGTAACGGGAAAACATGATTCGGTAGCTAGTCAAAATGTGATCCAAGCGTACAAGCTAGAGTTCATATGTTAAACAAAACAATAATCCAACAAAAGGAACCAAACATAAAGCAGCAGATAATTAAAACTCTTCTAATTCCATTAGCATAAAAGGGTCTGATTACATTGCATAAGTAAAGAAAGTAAATGACTGAAATAAGCAAAGATAAATGTCGCCTTCTTGATTTAGAAGGGCGACAGGCAGCAGCAGACCCTCCAGCCCGATACCGGGCGGGGGCCTTTCCCGATACACCTGTGTCGGGCGGCACACCCTCTCGGGCGACACGCTCATGACGGGCGAACGTCGTGTGGGGCACCCATGCCCGATACACCCATGTCAGGCGGCCCCCTTTCGGGCGACACGCCGTGACTGGTGATAAATATCGGGCTTGGTATCGTGTCGGGCCAGAGTGTTACTTCCAGTATCGGGTACTCCTATCGGGCATCCTTGTTGGCCGATATAGGCCTACAGCGGTGCCTGGGGCCGACCCTAAGTGAACCAATCCCTCCCTCTCGGGATGGAGAAGTGCTCACCTAGAATCGCCTGGCACACATATGAGGCACGACACGCTAGTTCCAGATGCTTTCCTAAGTTGGCTTTCGAGAGATTTCGACCCTTCCCATCGGAGTCTTGTAGCTGCTATTTATAGGCAGCGGTTGGGGGAAGTTATGGTGCTCTGGACACCAGGTGTTCTTCATCAGCTCTTATTATCACGGATTCAGGGGTGCCCGATATGTGCATCGCCCATCACAAGGATGTCTGGCTGGGAGCGTGTCGGTCAACGTGATGAGTGATGCCTGCCGATGGGTGGCTTGTATCGCGTGACACGCTACAACAGTCGTGGCGAGTCCGGCTCCCTGTCGGGTAAATGGCGTATCGCTCATCCGCTCCCTCTTGTGCGACACCCTTGTGTCGCGCAGTAGTGTATCGCGCACCCCTGTCGGGAAGCGAGCGTATCGGCCAGCTGGTTGGTAAGAAGGCCGATGCAGGTGGAACACGTTGGTGGGCCGGGACAGGCCTTTTTGCTGATAAACGAGTCGAAAAATGAGGAAAACTCTGTAAAAGATGATAAAATGGAGTTAATAGCGTGGCGTGGCCTATTTATGTGAAAACATGACAAAAAAGGAGAGGAAATCAGTTTAAAAGGGCAGATTTGATAACGAAATAAGGGCCAAAAACATCACAAAATTTGGTGTTATCAACTCCCCCAAACTTAGCATTTGGATTGTCCTCAATCAATCTTTAAACTTTGTTGTGTGATGCTTCTTCTTGACCGGTATAGTTTCCAGACCATGGGTTTGAGTGAGCATTGAGATGTCTTACAGAGAATACGGCCCAACCACGAACAACAGACTTTGCATTTCCTACCTTATTTAAGCAAAAAAATTCTCCACAGCTTCGGCGAGACTTGGGTGTATGATTTTGAAGTTAGCTTTCACACCAAACAACTTTTGGGGACAGAAAGTTGTGTGTTTGGGTAGGCTTAAGGCTTTTTGGGGTTTTCTTGCTTCCCATCAGTCCATCCAGGTATGGGTCCGTTAGCGGGCGAGTGGTCCCTGCAGTCCAAGCCAGTTGGCTTTAGAGCAGTGATTTCACATCCTACATACCACTGCCCCGGATCTACCATGCCTAAAGATGGGTACTTTTGGAAGACAAGTGTGTATACATATTTTTTTTATTTGGCACAACTCTCATGCTTTTATTCACTCTCATAAGGTTGTTCTCTCTTTTTGGGATTTTTGTTGGGTAAGGGAAAACAAGAGGAATTTTTTTTGCTATTTGGGCAACTTTTTCCTTCTGCATACACGTCTCTTAGCTGTTGCAAGATTATTTTTCACAATTTTGGCGTGGAAAGTCATAGTCTTTTGTCGTTTGAGGCTGCATTATCAGAAAGACATAACAAAACTTGCATCTCCTTAGTCACATAGAAAATAAACTGGCAAGAAGTTCATATCAGATTTTTACTATATAGTGCCTTTGTACATATGTATGGAGACAAAATAAGAAATTTTTTCAAAATTTTTATATGAGCATGTATATGTATATGTACACATGTTGAAGAAAAAGAACAAGAAGAACAAAAAGGGTGGAGTTTGAAGAAAATTTTTAAATTTTTAAATTTTTGTACCTCCCTCACTGGTACATGGTACCCCCCCAAACTTACTCCACACTCTGTCCCAGAGTTGTGAAGTAGATAAGGTAGGGTAATGTTAACCCATTGAGGGTTAGCTGGTGAGCGCGCCTATGCCAGATAGAAGCTCCCACACATATTCTCCTCGTTTGTTGTGGTAATCGATGTGGTGGAGCTGGTCAGGCGTCTCTTTATTCGATATCCATTCCAGGATGAAGATGTTGCAGTTGTTGGATAGAGGAATTTATTGCGGACTGCGGTGGCAGAACTGGAGCTCGTGCCATTTTCTTACTGTCATATCTAGAAATGGTTGTATCAGCGCCGCCATCTCGTTGTAGTATTTTCGTACTAAGTGCTCGAGGGAGGTCAACACCGTCGATGTACAATGCACTGGATGATCTTTGTTGTTGTCTGAGCTGTTGTAAATATTCCTGCTCGTTGGCGAGTGTACATCGTCAGGAGCGTCTAGTGGTGGTAATGCAGGATGGGCAGGAAGATTGTGCGTGGAACCCTATGCTCCAACTCTGCCAGAAATGATTGCTTTGCTCCTGATTCATCGGCGAAGCAGATGTCGTTGAACAACATTGGATGAGAAATGTATGCATGTTCAAACTTTGTCTGTAGCGTCTGGATGTAGGCGGCTGCCACAGATATCACCAAACATCCTCCATCTTTTACCATGTCCCTTAAGTCATCAACCGGGACTATGACACTTCCTGCCTCGTAGATGACATCCGCTGGGGTAGAATTAGCTAACTTCAGAAGAATTTCATTAACCTGCTCCTGTGTGAGTGCTAACTTCGAAATTGTTGATTAATCCTTTTGATGTTTCAGGCGAAGCAAGGCCTTCGAATCCGTGCACTTCCCGCAGGATCTTTAACTGCTTGCCTACCCCGTAGATGTCTGTTTCCATCTCAGCTTTTTTCTCTAGAGTGCTACTGGGTTGTGAAGATTTGTCTTTTTGATCGTTGTTCAGCAGCATCTCTGGTACCCCTGTGTCTCAGAAATAGCGCCCGTCTTTGATTAGTAGCAGGGCGTATATGCTCCTGATCAGGTGGTAAAAGTTTTGGCCCTGGAGATGCCTTATGTATCCGAATATGTTGAGCAACTCCATGGCGCGTAAGACGATAAAGACACTGTTTCCGCTTCCCTCTTATGCTTGGACAGGGAAGTCTCTGATAGAGAAGAAGTTCCAAATGCCGTTGTGATGTTTGACTCCTTGCTTGATAGCTCGTAGAAGATGCAGCGGTAAAAGCCTCAGATGTTTGTCCTTCAGACGACGTGGAACCTCCTTTTTGCAGCAGCTGAGCAGCTGGACGTCGTGATTCTTGAGGTCTGCCACACATAGAAACCACATGTTCTGGTGCTTGTACAGAGCCAACACGATGTTTGTGTTGTGCTCTTCGATGTGTTGCAGCATGTTGGCCACTTCAATGGAGTCTGGTACTCCCATCATCAGTCTACTTGCCAAGTTCGGGGTGGCGTTGTATATTATTCTCCGGCCTGTCCTGGTGCTGATGTTCTCTATTATTGCACCTTCTAGGACCCTAAAAAGCTTCTTGCCGACGACGGCTGGTGAGCGAAATATGCTTCTGAGCGCTCCCTGTCATACGGAGAAGTACCCATTGCTCCAGACGACGTCTTCTTCATCTGCCTATGACCTTAGGACCTTGTTCAGCAATTTCTGGTCCCTGATCGACAGGTAGCCGATGACCCTTCTATCGAAGTCGGCTATCTCGAAGGAAGGTAGCTCTGACGGTGCAGAGAAAGCGTCTACAGTTGAGCGTCTTCCTCTGGGGGTGTCTTTCGTTGGCAGCACATATGTCCCCCCTCTCCCTTTGATTCATCAGAAGAGTCCTCCCCGACGCTGATGTCTTCGTTGTCATCTTCAGCTTCGTCCAGGGGGACTGAGGGAGCTGTTTCTTCCAGACCGTGGGAGCTCGCCTGTCCTGCTAGAGTTTCATTGGCCAATCTTTGTGGCATCCCTTCCTCGGGCGTTGGGGATGGCCCACTGGAGGAAGAAGAGGATGATGATCCTGACGAGGCTGCTGACGAGGAAGGTTGAGAGCCTGAGCACGGAGGCGACGGAGACCTTCTCGGCTGCCTTGGGCGCGGATGGTCGTCTCCCCTATTCAGCCTCTCCTCGATCACGTCAAGGCACTGGATGGCCTGCTGAAGCGTGGCATTGAGTTCCTCTAGTTGGCCGGGAAGGTCAACTAGAGTCAGCAGTTCCCGTTCTTGGCTATTCAGCCTCTGCTGGAAAAATGAAAACTTGCGGGTTAGAGAAATAAATGTAGCCGAGTGGCTTTCTGTTACCTCCCGCAAGTGGTCGAGTTCGTGCCCCGGCATTTTCCCGAGCGACGGAGGGGCTCCTGCAGATCTCCCTCTCGTCCTCGTGATACTCCTCTCGCACAAGGGTCTACCCGACGAGGTAGAACCTATCTCGATTGTCCGTGAGGTGGATGTGGCTGGGAGAGGCGTCAACGCTTTAGCGGTTGTCTCCGCCTCGCCTTCTTGTGGTGGTGGTGGAGAAGGTCGTGGTGTGGGTGGATGTTGCTCCACCTCTACGTTGTCGGCGATCTCTTTAGCAGCTGCTATAGGGGACATTGGCAGCAGTGTCGGCGTTAGTTGTGTAGCTCCGAGCTCCATCTCAAGGATCTCGGTGAACACCTCATTACTGGCGTCCAGCTGTACTTCTTCTTCTGCCTCTAAAGGCATCACAGAAGCTTCGGGAGCTATGACTGTCTCTTTTGTGACAGTTCCCTCCGAGGCTTGTACTATTGTTTCTGCCCCAGTTGTCTCGACAACCTCGCCGATTGCCAGTTCTTCTTCAGCTACAGCAGGTATTGTCGTGATCGTGGCTAGGGTAGCAGGAGTGACGACAGATCTATCAACTGCTATCGTCGGTGACTATGGATTGGCGGCTGGCTCGGCAGAGGTCGTTGAAGCTTTGTCCTGCCTCGGGTCGATAGGGGTTAATTCTCCTCTCGTGGCCGCCCTCTTTTGAATCCCGGTGGTGGCGGTGTAAGCTGCTTCTACTGCCACAACTTCGATTTCTCCTGCGGTGAATACCAGCTTCTCTACGTCGTAGGCGGCGCAGTGAGGGAGTGGAAAGAGGGTGTTTGTCCTTGCGAACTTGTAGAAATAGCTTCTCCCCTCCTTCTTTATGATGCCGACCCTCATTAGGTACTTGAGGTCGATCAACTCGTCGCCCCTAGTCCTCAAAAGGCTGTGCGGTTCCCTCGGGTATCCTAACCCAACAACAATTAGATTGACGATACCATCCATGCAATATTCCTTGATGGCATCCTTTATCGGGTGTAGCCTGTTCAGTAAGAAACACCCCAGATTGATCACCTTGCCCTCCATCATGTGCCACATTATGTGGAGTTCTTCGGTGTAGACGTTGCTGGACTCGTTTTTGCTGAAAAGTAGGCATACTACCAGCTTGTGCACTATCCTCCAGAAACAAGAGTGAACTGTCGCCACCTTGCTCCCCAGCTTGTATGATGACTCACCGGTCAGCCTCTTCTAGAGCTCCATGGGGTTGAACATGTCTCCTTTGGTGATCCTTTCACTGTTATTCAGCAGCTTCTTCTCCTCCTCGCTGGAAGAGAAGATCTCATTGAGCAGCATTTCGGAGATGATGTGCTCCGAGTTGTACAACCGCCCTTGCAGTCTGTCTGCTCTGCCATATTCTTCAACGTCCTCAGGTGTATTCTTCACCCAGCAGAGAGACAACATGAACTCCCTGGTGAGTTCGGTGTAAAGGCGGAGCGACTGAGGCAGATCTTCCTCAGTCCTGTTGTGGCGAGGACATTCTCCAGTCTTTCGAAAATACCCAATTGAAGGAAGGAAGACTGGTGGCAGAATTTGCTCGGCCTGTAGATTTTCATTGCAAGTTCTGAGTACCGGCGTCCATGCTCGTCATCTCTCGGCACGAACCTTCCTGGTGTATGATCCAGGGGTTCTTCCACTGCGGTTGAAGCGGTTGCTGGAGCCGTCACTTCTCCCGTCCTCGTTCTCTTCTCAGCTGTTGATGGCCCAGCTGCCTCGGGATTCATGCATTTTATCCCGACCGTTGTTGCTTCAGGTGCGGCCTCAGTGTCGATTCTTCTGTCGTGTTCATCAACTTGAACGACAGTTTGCTTTGTACGGGTCATCCCTATCATAATTAAACAAGTTCATTGATTATTTAAATATTCTGATATTAGGTAGGTATAAACTTAAAGTCGATACCGGCGTTTAAGAGAAAACTGATTGTACGATAAAAATTCGGCCCGATACAAAAAGCTACCCAACACCACCGCATCGGGCTTCAACACTGGGCGATATGATGCTTGCCCGATATGCTTGTGTCGGGCGATACAAAGCTTTCACAGAGATCACAGTAGGATCACGCCCAATACGAGGTCCGGGTGTCGCCCATCAAAAGAACACCTAAGGTGATACAGAACTAGACGATACAGAGAAAACTACACGTCATACCCGTTGCCCGACACGAGTGTGTCGGGCGATACGGTCGCATGAAACAAAGTGCCCGACAGGGTCTTCTCGATGGAAAAACGTGTCGCCTAACAACTAGAACAAGCGAGGCGGCACAAGGATGGGTGACACGGTTATCGCCTGATATGGCGTATCGGGCAAACATGTGTTAAAGGCGTGTCGCACGAAACGTGTCGGGCGATACGAAAAATCAACTAAAGTCGTCAGCCCGATACGCTGAGCGCGATATGAAGTTCGTGTCGGGCGAGCGGCTAGTCGGGCTATACCTTTTGTTTTCTTAAGTTTTCTGCGCGACTGGCGCGCTCCCGCTAGTGGCTTACAACGAGTGCAATCCACGAGGTCGGGAGGCACGGGATGAGATGGGATATTTAGCTTTCGAAATTTGTAAGGTCCCGGGCTAACTACCTACTTCTACTAAGAAAATATACCCGCAAGTGCACGGGGTCTTGTCGTAGTACAGATAAGGCGGTAAGTACGGGGTCGAACCTCGGAGATAGAGGGGGCACTAGAGTTAGAGAGGGTGAGCTATGTTCCTAGTGCGGAGAGTAGGGTTTTTAGGGTTTGAAGGTTTGTTTGGTTGATTATGCTAAGTGAGCGAGTAAGGAAAGACAAAATGACACTAAGTTATCAAACAACTAAATTAGCAATTTAAGTTAACAAACTATCTAAACAAGAGCAGGAACGAACTACGCTAGACTAAACAAGCAACTGGCAATTAAGAAACTACACTAAGCACTAATAAGAGCAAAGGCCTGGATTAACACTAGCGAGCAAAACTAGGCAAAAGACTACACTAACTAAAGCAATTGAACTAAGCTAGCATTAACAAGCAAAGCAGGTAATTGGGGTTTTAAACAATTAGATGAGGGAGGTGGGCCGTTTAGGAATGTGACCTTAACATTAGTTGGGGGAAGTCACCATAATAAGCAATTAGCATATCTCATTCTAGATTACCAAACCAAACAACGAGGTAGGTCCTATGAGAATTTACCCTAAGCTACTAATTGGAGAACTAGGGCTAGGTGTAATTCTCATAGGACATACCAAGTCTAGGTCTCTAGGATAAGTGGTATTAGTCAATTGAGGACCAAGGGTGAGGATGGGAGTAGAGATGAGGATATTTGACCTCATGCCACTAGCCACCTCAGCCTTTAGGAAATCCTAGGCAATTGAGCTAATCACACTTATACTAGTCACTTAGAACTCACATTTGTATGTAGGAAGGAGGTGATTATGTAGGAAGATAGGGGGCTAGCTAGGGATCCGAATTAAGGACCAAGGAGCCAAACCTACGATAGCTACATAGAAACCAAAACATCCTAGGGACAAATGTTTTCAAACACCACAAGGCAAGCAATTAAAGTAATTAAACAACAACCACAAGCACAAGTAATGGGAAATGAGATAAAAGCAAAGGCAATCATCATAGAAATGAAATATGTTCATTACAAATTATATCCCCCCAACATGGTATCAAAGTCACATTTTTGTCCCAAACAGCCCACCCAAGGGGGGCTTAGCTACACATAATCAAACTAAGAACAAAAGAAAGGGGTAGAAGAAGGGAAAACGCCATGAAGCTCGATGTAGTTGACTCCTTTTCACCTCCAAGCAGCTGCAGTCGTCCTCACTCCTCCAATGATGCAAAGGTGCATGAAAAAGGCGGGGATTATGGATAGAAACCTAGAGAAACTAGGTTTCTATGGTGGAAATGAGTGGAAAGTGGATGGAAAAGGGGTAGATTGCAAGGAGATGGATGGATTGGAGCAATGGATGCAAAGGAACTGCTAGGGTGCGGCTAGGGGTGCTCTAGAGGTGCCAGCCTCGAGCCCTAGAAGCATCTATTGCTTATATAGGAGCTAGGGTTAAGTGGGGGTAGAATGGGAAAAGCAGTGGAAAAATGCATAGGGTAGGTGGTCACCACGGTCGTGGTGAATGTGCCACGGCCGTGGTGGGGGTAGTGGTGGACGACCGTGGGGTGGTGAACACGGTCCTGGGGTGAAGGTGGTGGTGAAAAAGCAAAGTAGGGTGGTGTCCACGGCCGTGGCAGAGTGCCACGGTCTCGGTGGGTTAGGGTGCACCACGGCCGTGTTGGGTAACACGGCCGTTTTGGAGGAGTCAGGCTGACCGTGGGGAGGGACCACGGGCGTTTTGCTCGTCATTGGCCACGGTCGTGGCCGGGTGGCCACGGTCGTGGGTGAACTCTAAATTCTCCTGTTGCGACCTGTTAAACTTTGGCAATAAAGCCACGACCGTGGCCTTGGGGCCACGGCCGTGTTCTCTTCTCTTGACCACGACCGTGCTGATGGCCACGGTCGTGTTGCCTTCATTGGCCATGGTCGTGGCTGGGTGGCCACGGTCGTGGGCGAACTTTAAATTCTCCTGTTGCGACCTGTTGAGCTTTGTCAATAAAGCCACGGCCGTGGCCTTGGGGCCACGACCGTGGTGAGGCTTGACTTCTTTAATTCTCTTCTAACTTTGTCAATTTCGGATGTCTTTGCTCGGGGATGAGTCTTGGCTACTGGAGATAGGTTGAGGGAGACTTTGGGGCCTTCTTTGGGTCCCTCTCTCCCCCTCGTCCATCTAAGAAAGGTCCAAGTACCTGAAAAACAGTGCAAAGAACATCCATAAGCGTATTTGCAATGATAATCATATTGGGGAGAATAACATGTAATTCTAATGCATTTGAATGTGATAAAGGTACGAGATGACACAAGATACATCCCTAGAATAGGGTTGGATCACCACCCCAAACTTGAAACATACTTGTCCTCAAGTATGCTCCAACTTAATCTCTCTTTTCCGTTCTTTTCAACAAAAACAAATGACAAATGCAAAGCAGCAGAAGATTATTGAATATATATGGTCTTGGAAATGACTAAGTGCATGTGTCTCATATCTCTCCTCTCCTTCTTTTACAACCCCATCATGAACTGAGCACTGAGCATACAAACTTCAAATATAAAGCATAGAAGCACAAGTTGTCCATATGTCCTTTATGTCATTTCGGGTAAACCGTTTCATGTTGATGTTAATCACAGGTGACTAGGAGTGTTGTTTCACTTTCATGCATTCGGTCTTATGCTTCAAACCACACTAGATGATCCACTTGGCTGTAGAAAGGGTAAAGTGAGCTAGATGTGATGTTTTCTAGCTCAATGGGTATAAAAGAAGAAGAAAGGGTTGCGGTAAGATTTGGAGTGCTTTTACACACTCTTCTTTTCTTTATTTGAATGCTCTTAAACAGGAGCATCCTTTTATTTTATTTTTGTTTTTTTTTCTTTTTCTTTTTCTTTCCCTTGGTATAGATAGGGCATATGGTGGATGGAGTGAAGCGGGGAGGTAAAGATGTGGCCACCCCAAACTTTTGGAGGTGGCCACGGCTAATATGTGCACTTTGGCATCTTTTTAATGAGGCGGAGAGGTATGAAGATGATGAAAGAGTGGTCGGATCAAAGAGGGGTCATCAATGTAGTTTTCAACATACGATTCCCTGCATGAAAGCTAATTCAACACTTCACCAAGTAATATCACATCACATGATAGAATTAACACAATATTCATATTTCTACCAAGTGATTCCATTGGCTTTAAGCGTTTGTTGCTTGCTCAATTCATGATTCAACCAACACATTCACAAACTTAAGAGATGTGGTTCACATGTAAAAAGTCACAACCAAGACCATATGTCAATAAGATCTAAGAACGTAGCATGCATTTGTCACAAGAGTAAACTTTTTCATTTTAAACATTGGGGATTAAGTCAAAACATCCTATTGGAGCAAGAATATTCAAGTCTGGGCAAAATTGGCCAAAAAGGTGTCAAATTGCACTAAACCACATTCAAACACAATCTTAGGTAAAAAGCAAGTAAATTCTAACTAAAACATGCAAAAATTAGCAAAAACCTATATGAGATGCAAAAAATTTGAAAAATTACTCAAAAAATGCAGAAATCAACTACATGTCGCGCAAAGATGCAAGCAGACACACCAGGTTAGGGTAATCGAGTATGGAATGTCAGTCAAACTGTTTGATCATCTTGCAAAAATTTAGCACAAGGCATCTAGAGAAAAATGCGGTGAGAGAAGGCTTACCGCCCTACCACCCCAAACTTTTAAATCATGATGTCCTCATCATGAAATAGAAGTTTAGACTAGTAGGGTAAAAAGGGTGTGGGGTTGCGAAAGGAAACCGACGAGAGCTGGAGTGGTCAATGTAATTTTAGGTGAGCAGGGCATGGCCACCATGGTCGTGCTGATCAGCACGGCCGTTCTGGACTTCTTCCTATAGCTCCTCCATTGATTTGCAATCTCTTCTTCCACTTTGACCTCCGCCTTGGCTAAACCCTTCAGTATCATCTTTCCTTCCTTGTGCCTGTGCTAAGATGATTCACAAACAGAAAAACTATCAAGTATAGTGTGTGTGTGTGTGTTTCTTGGAAACCAAAAGAAAGTATAGTAAAATAAGGTTCGAGAATCTCAAACCATGTGGGTTGCCTCCCACTAGCGCTAAATTTTACGCCTTCAGCCGGGCTTGTTGCTCTTTTTCATCATGTATTGACACCCACGGTGCCCTCCTTCTCTTCCACGGTGATCCTGTCGAGTGCTCTGACGACATGTGCTTCGTCCCAAGGAGTGTACATGGAATGGAAGTATGGGCTCGATCTCCATAGCTCCAGAGGGTCACGATAGCACAAACTCTCTCTGAAGTCTTCGTTTTCCAGCTTGTCTCTCTCTTCTTTGGTGAACATGAAGAATTCAAACTTTTTCCTCATATAAGTAACCGTCAGTGTGCCCTTGCGGATGTTGATTTCTGCGCATGCGGAGGATAGGAAGGGCCTACCCAATATGAGGTACTCTTCCCCATCAACAGGTGCAATGTCCACTATCAGGAAATCGGTCACATAGGCAATGTTCACCCTTTCATCCATCGACACTATTGTGTTCTGCATGATTCCCAATGGTCTCCGCTTGGTTCCGTCACCCAAGATAATAGCACACTCCACTGGTTTCATTTTTTTTAGGCCAAGCCGTCGGTACATGCTCCATGGCATGAGGCTTGTCCCTGCACCTAAGTCAATGAGAGCGTGCTCGATGGGCTGTGTGCCAATGTAGCAAGAAATCAGTGGCACTCCCGGATCACCTCTTTTCTCCGGGAAGCCAATGTCATAGATAAAGTTCACAGATTTCGAGGCAACCATCTCCTCGATCGGCAGTAGCACTAACTTTTTCCTTCCCATGCATATGTCCTTCATCAATGAAAAGAGTGATGTAATGCCTATTGCTCTCCGCTTCAAGTTTCCTAGGAGATTCATGCCATTTCCGTCCCTTTTTTGGAGAGTCCAACCTTCATGGGATTGCTTTCCGTCTTCCTCAACTATCTCCACTGTACTTGTTGGGACTTGCGGAGGGGTGATGGTGACGCTCGTCTCATGTAAAGGTCTTGGCTCCCATAAGGATATGGCTTCAAGCGCCGCTATGTCCATGGTGTGTGAAACAGTAGACGTGACACCGTCACCAACCGCTGGCTGAGCTATACCTATTGCAATTTTTGTATCTCCGAGTATGGGTGGAACCAATGAGAGTGCCTCTACATTCGCGTCGGGTGCAGTAGCAATCCGGGTGCACTTAGCATTCCTTAGTGGTGCTTGGGCGGCCATTTCTTCAGAGTGTCCTTTATCTTTGATAGATCTCTCAAGCATCGGGACTTTGCTTCCAACCTCTTTCACTTTCTTTTCCCTTTTTCCAAAACCTTGAGCAGTTTCTTCACCCCATATGATAGTGATCATACTCACTTGCTCATGTGAAGAAGTGGGAGCTTGTGAGGATGGAGGTGGTGGCGGTCTTTGTTGGGGGGGATTAGGATTTTGGAGTATGCAAGTTGGTTGTGGTGGAGGTGGAGGTTGGTAAGTATGTGGAGGTGGTGGTGGGTATTGGTAGTTTGGTGGGGGTTGGTGAGATGGCGGAGCATATGGGTGTGGTGGTCCTTGATATTGTGGAAGTGAGGTTGCTTGGCCACGTGGTGGAATGTATGCGGCTTGGGTGGTGTTCACATAACTACCATCGCTGTTAGGATTGGTTATAGGTTGAGATGGTAGTCTCCCCTCTTCACGACGAGCAAGTGAAATAGAAATTTGATCGAGCCTTTGCTTAAGACGGCTGATGTTTTGTCCTTGAGAAGACACCTCTCTCTTTACCTCATCTAGATTCTTCAATCTTCCAAGTACTTCCTCTTCGAACTTTGAATAGTAGTGTGGCTTCTGTTGTCCCTGCCCTTGTCCATCTTCATTTGATTGTTTCCAAGAGAAATTTGGGTGGTTCCTCCACTCGGGGGTGTAGGATTGGGACATTGGGCCCTGGTTGTTGCGGCCACCAAAAGAATGTAAGGCGTTAACTTCCTCATCGACAGTCTCCACAGCCATTGCGGGTTGACTAGAAGAGCCACCCACTTGATTCTTCATCATTTGCATCATATCTGCCATCATTTTCATCATGTCGGGGTTGGCGGTGTTGCGTGCGGGAGCCACGGAGGAGGGTGGGGAGGTGTAGTCCCGGCCGCAATGCCCCCCTTTTGTGGAAGCTCGGTGGCGAGAGTTCTCGGCTAGATGCTCAAACAGTGGCCATGAGTCCTCGGGTGGCTTGGCCATGAACGTGCCCCCACAAGAAGAATCGACGTTGTTTTGACTCTGCTCCTCGAGCCCAGTGTAAAAGGCCTGCACTAGCTGCCAAAGAGGGACCTCATGATGAGGGCAGTCGCGAAGTAGCTTCTGGAACAGCTCCCATGCCTCATGGAAGGGTTCGTTCTCTTTTTGGGCGAAGGACGTGATGCACCTTCTCATGTAGGATAACTTGGCTATCAGAAAGAATTTCTTCAGAAACTCATTCTTCACTTCGTTCCATGTGACGAGCTCTGGCCTCGAGATGTACCATTCCTTGGCTTTCTCCTTGAGGGAGAAAGGGAAGAGAGTCCTCCGGATTGAGTCGTCGGTGGCAGCAGGAGTGCGGAAGGTAGAGCATGTCTCCAAGAATGCGTCTATATGGTGATACGGATTTTCATTCTCAAACCCGTAGTACGTGGGGAGAAGCCCCAAGAGTGCCGGTGGGATGGAAAACTGCTGCCCAGGCATCTGATCAACTAGTGTGGCGATGGGGGAATTGTAGTTCCCCGGCGTGAAGTACTCGTGAAGCGGGCGATGTGGCGGTGGAACATCCGGTGGTGGTTCGTTGTCGGCCATCTCGGTCCTTCGGTGTAGATTGCGGCGCGCTTGACGTCTCCTTCTCCCAATCTCGGGGTCGTAAACCACCAAGTCGGTGCAGGTCGAGCGCGTGCTACGCATGCACAGCTGTCACCTGCGCAAAGCACAAACAAACAACAAGGAACCAAGTTAGCACACCAATATGCAAAAGTAAGACAAAGAATAAACAATAGCAATGGTGAGGGCAAAAGGAAAGGCTAAGCTACACTATCTAACTAGGCCGAGCGCCTCTATCCCCGGCAACGGCGCCAGAAAGCTTGGTGCGCTCCCGCTAGTGGCTTACAATGAGTGCAATCCACGAGGTCGGTAGGCACGGGATGAGATGGGATCTTTAGCTTTCGAAATTTGTAAGGTCCCGGGCTAACTACCTACTTCTACTAAGACAATATACCCGCAAGTGCACGGGGTCTTGTCGTAGTACAGATAAGGCGGTAAGTACGGGGTCGAACCTCGGAGATAGAGGGGGCACTAGAGTTAGAGAGGGTGAGCTATGTTCCTAGTGCGGAGAGTAGGGTTTTTAGGGTTTGAAGGTTTGTTTGGTTGATTATGCTAAGTGAGCGAGTAAGGAAAGACAAAATGACACTAAGTTATCAAACAACTAAATTAGCAATTTAAGTTAACAAACTATCTAAACAAGAGCGGGAACGAACTACGCTAGACTAAACAAGCAACTGACAATTAAGAAACTACACTAAGCACTAATAAGAGCAAAGGCCTGGATTAACACTAGCGAGCAAAACTAGGCAAAAGACTACACTAACTAAAGCAATTGAACTAAGCTAGCATTAACAAGCAAAGCAGGTAATTGGGGTTTTAAACAATTAGATGAGGGAGGTGGTCCATTTGGGAATGTGACCTTAACATTAGTTGGGGGAAGTCACCATAATAAGCAATTAGCATATCTCATTCTAGATTACCAAACCAAACAACGAGGTAGGTGCTATGAGAATTTACCCTAAGCTACTAATTGGAGAACTAGGGCTAGGTGTAATTCTCATAGGACATACCAAGTCTAGGTCTCTAGGATAAGTGGTATTAGTCAATTGAGGACCAAGGGTGAGGATGGGAGTAGAGATGAGGATATTTGACCTCATGCCACTAGCCACCTCAGCCTTTAGGAAATCCTAGGCAATTGAGCTAATCACACTTATACTAGTCACTTAGAACTCACATTTGTATGTAGGAAGGAGGTGATTATGTAGGAAGATAGGGGGCTAGCTAGGGATCCGAATTAAGGACCAAGGAGCCAAACCTACGATAGCTACATAGAAACCAAAACATCCTAGGGACAAATGTTTTCAAACACCACAAGGCAAGCAATTAAAGTAATTAAACAACAACCACAAGCACAAGTAATGGGAAATGAGATAAAAGCAAAGGCAATCATCATAGAAATGAAATATGTTCATTACAAATTATATCCCCCCAACATGGTATCAAAGTCACATTTTTGTCCCAAACAGCCCACCCAAGGGGGGCTTAGCTACACATAATCAAACTAAGAACAAAAGAAAGGGGTAGAAGAAGGGAAAACGCCATGAAGCTCGATGTAGTTGACTCCTTCTTCACCTCCAAGCAGATGCAGTCGTCCTCACTCCTCCAATGATGCAAAGGTGCATGAAAAAGGCGGGGATTATGGATAGAAACCTAGAGAAACTAGGTTTCTATGGTGGAAATGAGTGGAAAGTGAATGGAAAAGGGGTAGATTGCAAGGAGATGGATGGATTGGAGCAATGGAGGCAAAGGAACTGCTAGGGTGCGGCTAGGGGTGCTCTAGAGGTGCCAGCCTCGAGCCCTAGAAGCATCTATTGCTTATATAGGAGCTAGGGTTAAGTGGGGGTAGAATGGGAAAAGCAGTGGAAAAATGCATAGGGTAGGTGGTCACCACGGTCGTGGTAATGTGCCACGGCCGTGGTGGGGGTAGTGGTGGACGACCGTGGGGTGGTGAACACGGTCGTGGGGTGAAGGTGGTGGTGAAAAAGCAAAGTAGGGTGGTGTCCACGGCCGTGGCGGAGTGCCACGGTCGAGGTGGGTTAGGGTGCACCACGGCCGTGTTGGGTAACACGGCCGTTTTGGAGGAGTCAGGCTGACCGTGGGGAGGGACCACGGGCATTTTGCTCGTCATTGGCCACGGTCGTGGCCGGGTGGCCACAGTCGTGGGCGAACTCTAAATTCTCCTGTTGCGACCTGTTGAACTTTGGCAATAAAGCCACGACCGTGGCCTTGGGGCCACGGCCGTGTTCTCTTCTCTTGACCACGACCGTGCTGATGGCCACGGTCGTGTTGCCTTCATTGGCCATGGTCATGGCTGGGTGGCCACAGTCGTGGGCGAACTTTAAATTCTCCTGTTGTGACCTGTTGAGCTTTGGCAATAAAGCCACGGCCGTGGCCTTGGGGCCACGACCGTGGTGAGGCTTGACTTCTTTAATTCTCTTCTAACTTTGTCAATTTCGGATGTCTTTGCTCGGGGATGAGTCTTGGCTACTGGAGATAGGTTGAGGGAGACTTTGGGGCCTTCTTTGGGTCCCTCTCTCCCCCTCGTCCATCTAAGAAAGGTCCAAGTACCTGAAAAACAGTGCAAAGAACATCCATAAGCGTATTTGCAATGATAATCATATTGGGGAGAATAACATGTAATTCTAATGCATTTGAATGTGATAAAGGTACGAGATGACACAAGATACATCCCTAGAATAGGGTTGGATCACCACCCCAAACTTGAAACATACTTGTCCTCAAGTATGCTCCAACTTAATCTCTCTTTTCCGTTCTTTTCAACAAAAACAAATGACAAATGCAAAGCAGCAGAAGATTATTGAATATATATGGTCTTGGAAATGACTAAGTGCATGTGTCTCATATCTCTCCTCTCCTTCTTTTACAACCCCATCATGAACTGAGCACTGAGCATACAAACTTCAAATATAAAGCATAGAAGCACAAGTTGTCCATATGTCCTTTATGTCATTCCGGGTAAACCGTTTCATGTTGATGTTAATCACAGGTGACTAGGAGTGTTGTTTCACTTTCATGCATTCGGTCTTATGCTTCAAACCACACTAGATGATCCACTTGGCTGTAGAAAGGGTAAAGTGAGCTAGATGTGATGTTTTCTAGCTCAATGGGTATAAAAGAAGAAGAAAGGGTTGCGGTAAGATTTGGAGTGCTTTTACACACTCTTCTTTTCTTTATTTGAATGCTCTTAAACAGGAGCATCCTTTTATTTTATTTTTGTTTTTTTTTCTTTTTCTTTTTCTTTGCCCTTGGTATAGATAGGGCATATGGTGGATGGAGTGAAGCGGGGAGGTAAAGATGTGGCCACCCCAAACTTTTGGAGGTGGCCACGGCTAATATGTGCACTTTGGCATCTTTTTAATGAGGCGGAGAGGTATGAAGATGATGAAAGAGTGGTCGGATCAAAGAGGGGTCATCAATGTAGTTTTCAACATACGATTCCCTGCATGAAAGCTAATTCAACACTTCACCAAGTAATATCACATCACATGATAGAATTAACACAATATTCATATTTCTACCAAGTGATTCCATTGGCTTTAAGCGTTTGTCGCTTGCTCAATTCATGATTCAACCAACACATTCACAAACTTAAGAGATGTGGTTCACATGTAAAAAGTCACAACCAAGACCATATGTCAATAAGATCTAAGAACGTAGCATGCATTTGTCACAAGAGTAAACTTTTTCATTTTAAACATTGGGGATTAAGTCAAAACATCCTATTGGAGCAAGAATATTCAAGTCTGGGCAAAATTGGCCAAAAAGGTGTCAAATTGCACTAAACCACATTCAAACACAATTTTAGGTAAAAAGCAAGTAAATTCTAACTAAAACATGCAAAAATTAGCAAAAACCTATATGAGATGCAAAAAATTTGAAAAATTACTCAAAAAATGCAGAAATCAACTACATGTCGCGCAAAGATGCAAGCAGACACACCAGGTTAGGGTAATCGAGTATGGAATGTCAGTCAAACTGTTTGATCATCTTGCAAAAATTTAGCACAAGGCATCTAGAGAAAAATGCGGTGAGAGAAGGCTTACCGCCCTACCACCCCAAACTTTTAAATCATGATGTCCTCATCATGAAATAGAAGTTTAGACTAGTAGGGTAAAAAGGGTGTGGGGTTGTGAAAGGAAACCGACGAGAGATGGAGTGGTCAATGTAATTTTAGGTGAGCAGGGCATGGCCACCACGGTCGTGCTGATCAGCACGGCCGTTCTGGACTTCTTCCTATAGCTCCTCCATTGATTTGCAATCTCTTCTTCCACTTTGACCTCCGCCTTGGCTAAACCCTTCAGTATCATCTTTCCTTTCTTGTGTCTGTGCTAAGATGATTCACAAATAGAAAAACTATCAAGTATAGTGTGTGTGTGTGTGTTTCTTGGAAACCAAAAGAAAGTATAGTAAAATAAGGTTCGAGAATCTCAAACCATGTGGGTTGCCTCCCACTAGCGCTAAATTTTACGCCTTCAGCCGGGCTTGTTGCTCTTTTTCATCATGTATTGACACCCACGGTGCCCTCCTTCTCTTCCACGGTGATCCTGTCGAGTGCTCTGACGACATGTGCTTCGTCCCAAGGAGTGTACATGGAATGGAAGTATGGGCTCGATCTCCACAGCTCCAGAGGGTCACGATAGCACAAACTCTCTCCGAATTCTTCGTTTTCCAGCTTGTCTCTCTCTTCTTTGGTGAACATGAAGAATTCAAACTTTTTCCTCATATAAGTAACCGTCAGTGTGCCCTTGCGGATGTTGATTTCTGCGCATGCGGAGGATAGGAAGGGCCTACCCAATATGAGGTACTCTTCCCCATCAACAGGTGCAGTGTCCACTATCAGGAAATCGGTCACATAGGCAATGTTCACCCTTTCATCCATCGACACTATTGTGTTCTGCATGATTCCCAATGGTCTCCGCTTGGTTCCGTCACCCAAGATAATAGCACACTCCACTGGTTTCATTTTGTTTAGGCCAAGCCGTCGGTACATGCTCCATGGCATGAGGCTTGTCCCTGCACCTAAGTCAATGAGATCGTGCTCGATGGGCTGTGTGCCAATGTAGCAAGAAATCAGTGGCACTCCCGGATCACCTCTTTTCTCCGGGAAGCCAATGTCATAGATAAAGTTCACAGATTTCGAGGCAACCATCTCCTCGATCGGCAGTAGCACTAACTTTTTCCTTCCCATGCATATGTCCTTCATCAATGAAAAGAGTGATGTAATGCCTATTGCTCTCCGCTTCAAGTTTCCTAGGAGATTCATGCCATTTCCGTCCCTTTTTTGGAGAGTCCAACCTTCATGGGATTGCTTTCCGTCTTCCTCAACTATCTCCACTGTACTTGCTGGGACTTGCGGAGGGGTGATGGTGACGCTCGTCTCATGTAAAGGTCTTGTCTCCCATAAGGATATGGCTTCAAGCGCCGCTATGTCCATGGTGTGTGAAACAGTAGACGTGACACCGTCACCAACCGCTGGTTGAGCTATACCTATTGCAATTTTTGTATCTCCGAGTATGGGTGGAACCAATGAGAGTGCCTCTACATTCGCGTCGGGTGCAGTAGCAATCCGGGTGCACTTAGCATTCCTTAGTGGTGCTTGGGCGGCCATTTCTTCAGAGTGTCCTTTATCTTTGATAGATCTCTCAAGCATCGGGACTTTGCTTCCAACCTCTTTCACTTTCTTTTCCCTTTTTCCAAAACCTTGAGCAGTTTCTTCACCCCATATGATAGTGATCATACTCACTTGCTCATGTGAAGAAGTGGGAGCTTGTGAGGATGGAGGTGGTGGCGGTCTTTGTTGGGGGGGATTAGGATTTTGGAGTATGCAAGTTGGTTGTGGTGGAGGTGGAGGTTGGTAAGTATGTGGAGGTGGTGGTGGGTATTGGTAGTTTGGCGGGGGTTGGTGAGATGGCGGAGCATATGGGTGTGGTGGTCCTTGATATTGTGGAAGTGAGGTTGCTTGGCCACGTGGTGGAATGTATGCGGCTTGGGTGGTGTTCACATAACTACCATCGCTGTTAGGATTGGTTATAGGTTGAGATGGTAGTCTCCCCTCTTCACGACGAGCAAGTGAAATAGAAATTTGATCGAGCCTTTGCTCAAGACGGCTGATGTTTTGTCCTTGAGAAGACACCTCTCTCTTTACCTCATCTAGATTCCTCAATCTTCCAAGTACTTCCTCTTCGAACTTTGAATAGTAGCGTGGCTTCTGTTGTCCCTGCCCTTGTCCATCTTCATTTGATTGTTTCCAAGAGAAATTTGGGTGGTTCCTCCACTCGGGGGTGTAGGATTGGGACATTGGGCCCTGGTTGTTGCGGCCACCAAAAGAATGTAAGGCGTTAACTTCCTCATCGATAGTCTCCACAGCCATTGCGGGTTGACTAGAAGAGCCACCCACTTGATTCTTCATCATTTGCATCATATCTGCCATCATTTTCATCATGTCGGGGTTGGCGGTGTTGCGTGCGGGAGCCACGGAGGAGGGTGGGGAGGTGCAGTCCCGGCCGCAATGCCCCCCTTTTGTGGAAGCTCGGTGGCGAGAGTTCTCGGCTAGATGCTCAAACAGTGGCCATGAGTCCTCGGGTGGCTTGGCCATGAGCGTGCCCCCACAAGAAGAATCGACGTTGTTTTGACTCTGCTCCTCGAGCCCAGTGTAAAAGGCATGCACTAGCTGCCAAAGAGGGACCTCATGATGAGGGCAGTCACGAAGTAGCTTCTGGAACCGCTCCCATGCCTCATGGAAGGGTTCGTTCTCTTTTTGGGTGAAAGACGTGATGCACCTTCTCATGTAGGATAACTTGTCTATCGGAAAGAATTTCTTCAGAAACTCATTCTTCACTTCGTTCCATGTGACGAGCTCTGGCCTCGAGACGTACCATTCCTTCGCTTTCTCCTTGAGGGAGAAAGGGAAGAGAGTCCTCCGAATTGAGTCGTCGGTGGCAGCAGGAGTGCGGAAGGTAGAGCATGTCTCCAAGAATGCGTCTATATGGTGATACAGATTTTCGTTCTCAAACCCGTAGTACGTGGGGAGAAGCCCCAAGAGTGCCGGTGGGATGGAAAACTGCTGCCCGGGCATCTGATCAACTAGCGTGGCGATGGGGGAATTGTAGTTCCCCGGCGTGAAGTACTCGTGAAGCGGGCGATGTGGCGGTGGAACATCCGGTGGTGGTTCGTTTTCGGCCATCTCGGTCCTTCGGTGTAGATTGCGGCGCGCTTGACGTCTCCTTCTCCCAATCTCGGGGTCGTAAACCACCAAGTCGGTGCAGGTCGAGCGCGTGCTACGCATGCACAGCTGTCACCTGCGCAAAGCACAAACAAACAATAAGGAACCAAGTTAGCACACCAATATTCAAAAGTAAGACAAAGAATAAACAATAGCAATGGTGAGGGTAAAAGGAAAGGCTAAGCTACACTATCTAACTAGGCCGAGCGCCTCTATCCCCGGCAACGGCGCCAGAAAGCTTGGCGCGCTCCCGCTCGTGGCTTACAACGAGTGCAATCCACGAGGTCGGGAGGCACGGGATGAGATGGGATCTTTAGCTTTCGAAATTTGTAAGGTCCCGGGCTAACTACCTACTTCTACTAAGACAATATACCCGCAAGCGCACGGGGTCTTGTCGTAGTACATATAAGGCGGTAAGTACGGGGTCGAACCTCAGAGATAGAGGGGGCACTAGAGTTAGAGAGGGTGAGCTATGTTCCTAGTGCGGAGAGTAGGGTTTTTAGGGTTTGAAGGTTTGTTTGGTTGATTATGCTAAGTGAGCGAGTAAGGAAAGACAAAATGACACTAAGTTATCAAACAACTAAATTAGCAATTTAAGTTAACAAACTGTCTAAACAAGAGCAGGAACGAACTACGCTAGACTAAACAAGCAACTGGCAATTAAGAAACTACACTAAGCACTAATAAGAGCAAAGGCCTGGATTAACACTAGCGAGCAAAACTAGGCAAAAGACTACACTAACTAAAGCAATTGAACTAAGCTAGCATTAACAAGCAAAGCAGGTAATTGGGGTTTTAAACAATTAGATGAGGGAGGTGGGCCGTTTGGGAATGTGACCTTAACATTAGTTGGGGGAAGTCACCATAATAAGCAATTAGCATATCTCATTCTAGATTACCAAACCAAACAACGAGGTAGGTGCTATGAGAATTTACCCTAAGCTACTAATTGGAGAACTAGGGCTAGGTGTAATTCTCATAGGACATACCAAGTCTAGGTCTCTAGGATAAGTGGTATTAGTCAATTGAGGACCAAGGGTGAGGATGGGAGTAGAGATGAGGATATTTGACCTCATGCCACTAGCCACCTCAGCCTTTAGGAAATCCTAGGCAATTGAGATAATCACACTTATACTAGTCACTTAGAACTCACATTTGTATGTAGGAAGGAGGTGATTATGTAGGAAGATAGGGGGCTAGCTAGGGATCCGAATTAAGGACCAAGGAGCCAAACCTACGATAGCTACATAGAAACCAAAACATCCTAGGGACAAATGTTTTCAAACACCACAAGGCAAGCAATTAAAGTAATTAAACAACAACCACAAGCACAAGTAATGGGAAATGAGATAAAAGCAAAGGCAATCATCATAGAAATGAAATATGTTCATTACAAATTATATCCCCCCAACATGGTATCAAAGTCACATTTTTGTCCCAAACAGCCCACCCAAGGGGGGCTTAGCTACACATAATCAAACTAAGAACAAAAGAAAGGGGTAGAAGAAGGGAAAACGCCATGAAGCTCGATGTAGTTGACTCCTTCTTCACCTCCAAGCAGCTGCAGTCGTCCTCACTCCTCCAATGATGCAAAGGTGCATGAAAAAGGCGGGGATTATGGATAGAAACCTAGAGAAACTAGGTTTCTATGGTGGAAATGAGTGGAAAGTGGATGGAAAAGGGGTAGATTGCAAGGAGATGGATGGATTGGAGCAATGGAGGCAAAGGAACTGCTAGGGTGCGGCTAGGGGTGCTCTAGAGGTGCCAGCCTCGAGCCCTAGAAGCATCTATTGCTTATATAGGAGCTAGGGTTAAGTGGGGGTAGAATGGGAAAAGCAGTGGAAAAATGCATAGGGTAGGTGGTCACCACGGTCGTGGTGAATTTGCCACGGCCGTGGTGGGGGTAGTGGTGGACGACCGTGGGGTGGTGAACACGGTCGTGGGGTGAAGGTGGAGGTGAAAAAGCAAAGTAGGATGGTGGCCACGGCCGTGGCGGAGTGCCACGGTCGTGGTGGGTTAGGGTGCACCACGGCCGTGTTGGGTAACACAGCCGTTTTGGAGGAGTCAGGCTGACCGTGGGGAGGGACCACGGGCGTTTTTCTCATCATTGGCCACGGTCGTGGCCGGGTGGCCACGGTCGTGGGCGAACTCTAAATTCTCCTGTTGCGACCTGTTGAACTTTGGCAATAAAGCCACGACCGTGGCCTTGGGGCCACGGCCGTGTTCTCTTCTCTTGACCACGACCGTGCTGATGGCCACGGTCGTGTTGCCTTCATTGGCCATGGTCGTGGCTGGGTGGCCACGGTCGTGGGCGAACTTTAAATTCTCCTGTTGCGACCTGTTGAGCTTTGGCAATAAAGCCACGGCCGTGGCCTTGGGGCCACGACCGTGGTGAGGCTTGACTTCTTTAATTCTCTTCTAACTTTGTCAATTTCGGATGTCTTTACTCGGGGATGAGTCTTGGCTACTGGAGATAGGTTGAGGGAGACTTTGGGGCCTTCTTTGGGTCCCTCTCTCCCCCTCGTCCATCTAAGAAAGGTCCAAGTACCTGAAAAACAGTGCAAAGAACATCCATAAGCGTATTTGCAATGATAATCATATTGGGGAGAATAACATGTAATTCTAATGCATTTGAATGTGATAAAGGTATGAGATGACACAAGATACAGCCCTAGAATAGGGTTGGATCACCACCCCAAACTTGAAACATACTTGTCCTCAAGTATGCTCCAACTTAATCTCTCTTTTCCGTTCTTTTCAACAAAAACAAATGACAAATGCAAAGCAGCAGAAGATTATTGAATATATATGGTCTTGGAAATGACTAAGTGCATGTGTCTCATATCTCTCCTCTCCTTCTCTTACAACCCCATCATGAACTGAGCACTGAGCATACAAACTTCAAATATAAAGCATAGAAGCACAAGTTGTCCATATGTCCTTTATGTCATTCCGGGTAAACCGTTTCATGTTGATGTTAATCACAGGTGACTAGGAGTGTTGTTTCACTTTCATGCATTCGGTCTTATGCTTCAAACCACACTAGATGATCCACTTGGCTGTAGAAATGGTAAAGTGAGCTAGATGTGATGTTTTCTAGCTCAATGGGTATAAAAGAAGAAGAAAGGGTTGCGGTAAGATTTGGAGTGCTTTTACACACTCTTCTTTTCTTTATTTGAATGCTCTTAAACATGAGCATCCTTTTATTTTATTTTTGTTTTTTTTTCTTTTTCTTTTTCTTTGCCCTTGGTATAGATAGGGCATATGGTGGATGGAGTGAAGCGGGGAGGTAAAGATGTGGCCACCCCAAACTTTTGGAGGTGGCCACGGCTAATATGTGCACTTTGGCATCTTTTTAATGAGGCGGAGAGGTATGAAGATGATGAAAGAGTGGTCAGATCAAAGAGGGGTCATCAATGTAGTTTTCAACATACGATTCCCTGCATGAAAGCTAATTCAACACTTCACCAAGTAATATCACATCACATGATAGAATTAACACAATATTCATATTTCTACCAAGTGATTCCATTGGCTTTAAGCGTTTGTCGCTTGCTCAATTCATGATTCAACCAACACATTCACAAACTTAAGAGATGTGGTTCGCATGTAAAAAGTCACAACCAAGACCATATGTCAATAAGATCTAAGAACGTAGCATGCATTTGTCACAAGAGTAAACTTTTTCATTTTAAACATTGGGGATTAAGTCAAAACATCCTATTGGAGCAAGAATATTCAAGTCTGGGCAAAATTGGCCAAAAGGTGTCAAATTGCACTAAACCACATTCAAACACAATTTTAGGTAAAAAGCAAGTAAATTCTAACTAAAACATGCAAAAATTAGCAAAAACCTATATGAGATGCAAAAAATTTGAAAAATTACTCAAAAAATGCAGAAATCAACTACATGTCGCGCAAAGATGCAAGCAGACACACCAGGTTAGGGTAATCGAGTATGGAATGTCAGTCAAACTGTTTGATCATCTTGCAAAAATTTAGCACAAGGCATCTAGAGAAAAATGCGGTGAGAGAAGGCTTACCGCCCTACCACCCCAAACTTTTAAATCATGATGTCCTCATCATGAAATAGAAGTTTAGACTAGTAGGGTAAAAAGGGTGTGGGGTTGCGAAAGGAAACCGACGAGAGCTGGAGTGGTCAATGTAATTTTAGGTGAGCAGGGCATGGCCACCACGGTCGTGCTGATCAGCACGGCCGTTCTGGACTTCTTCCTATAGCTCCTCCATTGATTTGCAATCTCTTCTTCCACTTTGACCTCCGCCTTGGCTAAACCCTTCAGTATCATCTTTCCTTTCTTGTGCCTGTGCTAAGATGATTCACAAACAGAAAAACTATCAAGTATAGTGTGTGTGTGTGTGTTTCTTGGAAACCAAAAGAAAGTATAGTAAAATAAGGTTCGAGAATCTCAAACCATGTGGGTTGCCTCCCACTAGCGCTAAATTTTACGCCTTCAGCCGGGCTTGTTGCTCTTTTTCATCATGTATTGACACCCACGGTGCCCTCCTTCTCTTCCACAGTGATCCTGTCGAGTGCTCTGACGACATGTGCTTCGTCCCAAGGAGTGTACATGGAATGGAAGTATGGGCTCGATCTCCACAGCTCCAGAGGGTCACGATAGCACAAACTCTCTCCGAAGTCTTCGTTTTCCAGCTTGTCTCTCTCTTCTTTGGTGAACATGAAGAATTCAAACTTTTTCCTCATATAAGTAACCGTCAGTGTGCCCTTGCGGATGTTGATTTCTGCGCATGCGGAGGATAGGAAGGGCCTACCCAATATGAGGTACTCTTCCCCATCAACAGGTGCAGTGTCCACTATCAGGAAATCGGTCACATAGGCAATGTTCACCCTTTCATCCATCGACACTATTGTGTTCTGCATGATTCCCAATGGTCTCCGCTTGGTTCCGTCACCCAAGATAATAGCACACTCCACTGGTTTCATTTTGTTTAGGCCAAGCCGTCGGTACATGCTCCATGGCATGAGGCTTGTCCCTGCACCTAAGTCAATGAGAGCGTGCTCGATGGGCTGTGTGCCAATGTAGCAAGAAATCAGTGGCACTCCCGGATCACCTCTTTTCTCCGGGAAGCCAATGTCATAGATAAAGTTCACAGATTTCGAGGCAACCATCTCCTCGATCGGAAGTAGCACTAACTTTTTCCTTCCCATGCATATGTCCTTCATCAATGAAAAGAGTGATGTAATGCCTATTTCTCTCCGCTTCAAGTTTCCTAGGAGATTCATGCCATTTCCGTCCCTTTTTTGGAGAGTCCAACCTTCATGGGATTGCTTTCCGTCTTCCTCAACTATCTCCACTGTACTTGCTGGGACTTGCAGAGGGGTGATGGTGACGCTCGTCTCATGTAAAGGTCTTGGCTCCCATAAGGATATGGCTTCAAGCGCCGCTATGTCCATGGTGTGTGAAACAGTAGACGTGACACCGTCACCAACCGCTGGCTGAGCTATACCTATTGCAATTTTTGTATCTCCAAGTATGGGTGGAACCAATGAGAGTGCCTCTACATTCGCGTCGGGTGCAGTAGCAATCCGGGTGCACTTAGCATTCCTTAGTGGTGCTTGGGCGGCCATTTCTTCAGAGTGTCCTTTATCTTTGATAGATCTCTCAAGCATCGGGACTTTGCTTCCAACCTCTTTCACTTTCTTTTCCCTTTTTCCAAAACCTTGAGCAGTTTCTTCACCCCATATGATAGTGATCATACTCACTTGCTCATGTGAAGAAGTGGGAGCTTGTGAGGATGGAGGTGGTGGCGGTCTTTGTTGGGGGGGATTAGGATTTTGGAGTATGCAAGTTGGTTGTGGTGGAGGTGGAGGTTGGTAAGTATGTGGAGGTGGTGGTGGGTATTGGTAGTTTGGCGGGGGTTGGTGAGATGGCGGAGCATATGGGTGTGGTGGTCCTTGATATTGTGGAAGTGAGGTTGCTTGGCCACGTGGTGGAATGTATGCGGCTTGGGTGGTGTTCACATAACTACCATCGCTGTTAGGATTGGTTATAGGTTGAGATGGTAGTCTCCCCTCTTCACGACGAGCAAGTGAAATAGAAATTTGATCGAGCCTTTGCTCAAGACGGCTGATGTTTTGTCCTTGAGAAGACACCTCTCTCTTTACCTCATCTAGATTCCTCAATCTTCCAAGTACTTCCTCTTCGAACTTTGAATAGTAGCGTGGCTTCTGTTGTCCCTGCCCTTGTCCATCTTCATTTGATTGTTTCCAAGAGAAATTTGGGTGGTTCCTCCACTCGGGGGTGTAGGATTGGGACATTGGGCCCTGGTTGTTGCGGCCACCAAAAGAATGTAAGGCGTTAACTTCCTCATCGATAGTCTCCACAGCCATTGCGGGTTGACTAGAAGAGCCACCCACTTGATTCTTCATCATTTGCATCATATCTGCCATCATTTTCATCATGTCGGGGTTGGCGGTGTTGTGTGCGGGAGCCACGGAGGAGGGTGGGGAGGTGTAGTCCTGGCCGCAATGCCCCCCTTTTGTGGAAGCTCGGTGGCGAGAGTTCTCGGCTAGATGCTCAAACAGTGGCCATGAGTCCTCGGGTGGCTTGGCCATGAACGTGCCCCCACAAGAAGAATCGACGTTGTTTTGACTCTGCTCCTCGAGCCCAGTGTAAAAGGCCTGCACTAGCTGCCAAAGAGGGACCTCATGATGAGGGCAGTCGCGAAGTAGCTTCTGGAACCGCTCCCATGCCTCATGGAAGGGTTCGTTCTCTTTTTGGGGGAAGGACGTGATGCACCTTCTCATGTAGGATAACTTGGCTATCGGAAAGAATTTCTTCAGAAACTCATTCTTCACTTCGTTCCATGTGACGAGCTCTGGCCTCGAGACGTACCATTCCTTGGCTTTCTCCTTGAGGGAGAAAGGGAAGAGAGTCTTCCGGATTGAGTCGTCGGTGGCAGCAGGAGTGCGGAAGGTAGAGCATGTCTCCAAGAATGCGTCTATATGGTGATACGGATTTTCGTTCTCAAACCCGTAGTACGTGGGGAGAAGCCCCAAGAGTGCCGGTGGGATGGAAAACTGCTGCCCGGGCATCTGATCAACTAGCGTGGCGATGGGGGAATTGTAGTTCCCCGGCGTGAAGTACTCGTGAAGCGGGCGATGTGGCGGTGGAACATCCGGTGGTGGTTCGTTGTCGGCCATCTCGGTCCTTCGGTGTAGATTGCGGCGCGCTTGACGTCTCCTTCTCCCAATCTCGGGGTCGTAAACCACCAAGTCGGTGCAGGTCGAGCGCGTGCTACGCATGCACAGCTGTCACCTGCGCAAAGCACAAAAAAACAACAAGGAACCAAGTTAGCACACCAATATGCAAAAGTAAGACAAAGAATAAACAATAGCAATGGTGAGGGCAAAAGGAAAGGCTAAGCTACACTATCTAACTAGGCCGAACGCCTTATCCCCGGCAACGGCGCCAGAAAGCTTGGCGCGCTCCCGCTAGTGGCTTACAACGAGTGCAATCCACGAGGTCGGGAGGCACGGGATGAGATGGGATCTTTAGCTTTCGAAATTTGTAAGGTCCCGGGCTAACTACCTACTTCTACTAAGACAATATAGCCGCAAGCGCACGGGGTCTTGTCGTAGTACATATAAGGCGGTAAGTACGGGGTCGAACCTCGGAGATAGAGGGGGCACTAGAGTTAGAGAGGGTGAGCTATGTTCCTAGTGCGGAGAGTAGGGTTTTTAGGGTTTGAAGGTTTGTTTGGTTGATTATGCTAAGTGAGCGAGTAAGGAAAGACAAAATGACACTAAGTTATCAAACAACTAAATTAGCAATTTAAGTTAGCAAACTATCTAAACAAGAGCAGGAACGAACTACGCTAGACTAAACAAGCAACTGGCAATTAAGAAACTACACTAAGCACTAATAAGAGCAAAGGCCTGGATTAACACTAGCGAGCAAAACTAGGCAAAAGACTACACTAACTAAAGCAATTGAACTAAGCTAGCATTAACAAGCAAAGCAGGTAATTGGGGTTTTAAACAATTAGATGAGGGAGGTGGGCCGTTTGGGAATGTGACCTTAACATTAGTTGGGGGAAGTCACCATAATAAGCAATTAGCATATCTCATTCTAGATTACCAAACCAAACAACGAGGTAGGTGCTATGAGAATTTACCCTAAGCTACTAATTGGAGAACTAGGGCTAGGTGTAATTCTCATAGGACATACCAAGTCTAGGTCTCTAGGATAAGTGGTATTAGTCAATTGAGGACCAAGGGTGAGGATGGGAGTAGAGATGAGGATATTTGACCTCATGCCACTAGCCACCTCAGCCTTTAGGAAATCCTAGGCAATTGAGCTAATCACACTTATACTAGTCACTTAGAACTCACATTTGTATGTAGGAAGGAGGTGATTATGTAGGAAGATAGGGGGCTAGCTAGGGATCCGAATTAAGGACCAAGGAGCCAAACCTACGATAGCTACATAGAAACCAAAACATCCTAGGGACAAATGTTTTCAAACACCACAAGGCAAGCAATTAAAGTAATTAAACAACAACCACAAGCACAAGTAATGGGAAATGAGATAAAAGCAAAGGCAATCATCATAGAAATGAAATATGTTCATTACAAATTATATCCCCCCAACATGGTATCAAAGTCACATTTTTGTCCCAAACAGCCCACCCAAGGGGGGCTTAGCTACACATAATCAAACTAAGAACAAAAGAAAGGGGTAGAAGAAGGGAAAACGCCATGAAGCTCGATGTAGTTGACTCCTTCTTCACCTCCAAGCAGCTGCAGTCGTCCTCACTCCTCCAATGATGCAAAGGTGCATGAAAAAGGCGGGGATTATGGATAGAAACCTAGAGAAACTAGGTTTCTATGGTGGAAATGAGTGGAAAGTGGATGGAAAAGGGGTAGATTGCAAGGAGATGGATGGATTGGAGCAATGGAGGCAAAGGAACTGCTAGGGTGAGGCTAGGGGTGCTCTAGAGGTGCCAGCCTCGAGCCCTAGAAGCATCTATTGCTTATATAGGAGCTAGGGTTAAGTGGGGGTAGAATGGGAAAAGCAGTGGAAAAATGCATAGGGTAGGTGGTCACCACGGTCGTGGTGAATGTGCCAAGGCCGTGGTGGGGGTAGTGGTGGACGACCGTGGGGTGGTGAACACGGTCGTGGGGTGAAGGTGGTGGTGAAAAAGCAAAGTAGGGTGGTGGCCACGGCCGTGGCGGAGTGCCACGGTCGTGGTGGGTTAGGGTGCACCACGGCCGTGTTGGGTAACACGGCCGTTTTGGAGGAGTCAGGCTGACCGTGGGGAGGGACCACGGGCGTTTTTCTCGTCATTGGCCACGGTCGTGGCCGGGTGGCCACGGTCGTGGGCGAACTCTAAATTCTCCTGTTGCGACCTGTTGAACTTTGGCAATAAAGCCACGACCGTGGCCTTGGGGCCACGGCCGTGTTCTCTTCTCTTGACCACGACCGTGCTGATGGCCACGGTCGTGTTGCCTTCATTGGCCATGGTCGTGGCTGGGTGGCCACGGTCGTGGGCGAACTTTAAATTCTCTTGTTGCGACCTGTTGAGCTTTGGCAATAAAGCCACGGCCGTGGCCTTGGGGCCACGACCGTGGTGAGGCTTGACTTCTTTAATTCTCTTCTAACTTTGTCAATTTCGGATGTCTTTGCTCGGGGATGAGTCTTGGCTACTGGAGATAGGTTGAGGGAGACTTTGGGGCCTTCTTTGGGTCCCTCTCTCCCCCTCGTCCATCTAAGAAAGGTCCAAGTACCTGAAAAACAGTGCAAAGAACATCCATAAGCGTATATGCAATGATAATCATATTGGGGAGAATAACATGTAATTCTAATGCATTTGAATGTGATAAAGGTACGAGATGACACAAGATACAGCCCTAGAATAGGGTTGGATCACCACCCCAAACTTGAAACATACTTGTCCTCAAGTATGCTCCAACTTAATCTCTCTTTTCCGTTCTTTTCAACAAAAACAAATGACAAATGCAAAGCAGCAGAAGATTATTGAATATATATGGTCTTGGAAATGACTAAGTGCATGTGTCTCATATCTCTCCTCTCCTTCTTTTACAACCCCATCATGAACTGAGCACTGAGCATACAAACTTCAAATATAAAGCATAGAAGCACAAGTTGTCCATATGTCCTTTATGTCATTCCGGGTAAACCGTTTCATGTTGATGTTAATCACAGGTGACTAGGAGTGTTGTTTCATTTTCATGCATTCGGTCTTATGCTTCAAACCACACTAGATGATCCACTTGGCTGTAGAAAGGGTAAAGTGAGCTAGATGTGATGTTTTCTAGCTCAATGGGTATAAAAGAAGAAGAAAGGGTTGCGGTAAGATTTGGAGTGCTTTTACACACTCTTCTTTTCTTTATTTTAATGCTCTTAAACAGGAGCATCCTTTTATTTTATTTTTTTTTTCTTTTTCTTTTTCTTTGCCCTTGGTATAGATAGGGCATATGGTGGATGGAGTGAAGCGGGGAGGTAAAGATGTGGCCACCCCAAACTTTTGGAGGTGGCCACGGCTAATATGTGCACTTTGGCATCTTTTTAATGAGGCGGAGAGGTATGAAGATGATGAAAGAGTGGTCGGATCAAAGAGGGGTCATCAATGTAGTTTTCAACATACGATTCCCTGCATGAAAGCTAATTCAACACTTCACCAAGTAATATCACATCACATGATAGAATTAACACAATATTCATATTTCTACCAAGTGATTCCATTGGCTTTAAGCGTTTGTCGCTTGCTCAATTCATGATTCAACCAACACATTCACAAACTTAAGAGATGTGGTTCACATGTAAAAAGTCACAACCAAGACCATATGTCAATAAGATCTAAGAACGTAGCATGCATTTGTCACAAGAGTAAACTTTTTCATTTTAAACATTGGGGATTAAGTCAAAACATCCTATTGGAGCAAGAATATTCAAGTCTGGGCAAAATTGGCCAAAAAGGTGTCAAATTGCACTAAACCACATTCAAACACAATTTTAGGTAAAAAGCAAGTAAATTCTAACTAAAACATGCAAAAATTAGCAAAAACCTATATGAGATGCAAAAAATTTGAAAAATTACTCAAAAAATGCAGAAATCAACTACATGTCGCGCAAAGATGCAAGCAGACACACCAGGTTAGGGTAATCGAGTATGGAATGTCAGTCAAACTGTTTGATCATCTTGCAAAAATTTAGCACAAGGCATCTAGAGAAAAATGCGGTGAGAGAAGGCTTACCGCCCTACCACCCCAAACTTTTAAATCATGATGTCCTCATCATGAAATAGAAGTTTAGACTAGTAGGGTAAAAAGGGTGTGGGGTTGCGAAAGGAAACCGACGAGAGCTGGAGTGGTCAATGTAATTTTAGGTGAGCAGGGCATGGCCACCACGGTCGTGCTGATCAGCACGGCCGTTCTGGACTTCTTCCTATAGCTCCTCCATTGATTTGCAATCTCTTCTTCCACTTTGACCTCCGCCTTGGCTAAACCCTTCAGTATCATCTTTCCTTTCTTGTGCCTGTGCTAAGATGATTCACAAACAGAAAAACTATCAAGTATAGTGTGTGTGTGTGTTTCTTGGAAACCAAAAGAAAGTATAGTAAAATAAGGTTCGAGAATCTCAAACCATGTGGGTTGCCTCCCACTAGCGCTAAATTTTACGCCTTCAGCCGGGCTTGTTGCTCTTTTTCATCATGTATTGACACCCACGGTGCCCTCCTTCTCTTCCACGGTGATCCTGTCGAGTGCTCTGACGACATGTGCTTCGTCCCAAGGAGTGTACATGGAATGGAAGTATGGGCTCGATCTCCACAGCTCCAGAGGGTCACGATAGCACAAACTCTCTCCGAAGTCTTCGTTTTCCAGCTTGTCTCTCTCTTCTTTGGTGAACATGAAGAATTCAAACTTTTTCCTCATATAAGTAACCCTCAGTGTGCCCTTGCGGATGTTGATTTCTGCGCATGCGGAGGATAGGAAGGGCCTACCCAATATGAGGTACTCTTCCCCATCAACAGGTGCAGTGTCCACTATCAGGAAATCGGTCACATAGGCAATGTTCACCCTTTCATCCATCAACACTATTGTGTTCTGCATGATTCCCAATGGTCTCTGCTTGGTTCCGTCACCCAAGATAATAGCACACTCCACTGGTTTCATTTTGTTTAGGCCAAGCCGTAGGTACATGCTCCATGGCATGAGGCTTGTCCCTGCACCTAAGTCAATGAGAGCGTGCTCGATGGGCTGTGTGCCAATGTAGCAAGAAATCAGTGGCACTCCCGGATCACCTCTTTTCTCCGGGAAGCCAATGTCATAGATAAAGTTCACAGATTTCGAGGCAACCATCTCCTCGATCGGCAGTAGCACTAACTTTTTCCTTCCCATGCATATGTCCTTCGTCAATGAAAAGAGTGATGTAATGCCTATTGCTCTCCGCTTCAAGTTTCCTAGGAGATTCATGCCATTTCCGTCCCTTTTTTGGAGAGTCCAACCTTCATGGGATTGCTTTCCGTCTTCCTCAACTATCTCCACTGTACTTGCTGGGACTTGCGGAGGGGTGATGGTGACGCTCGTCTCATGTAAAGGTCTTGGCTCCCATAAGGATATGGCTTCAAGCGCCGCTATGTCCATGGTGTGTGAAACAGTAGACGTGACACCGTCACCAACCGCTGGCTGAGCTATACCTATTGCAATTTTTGTATCTCCGAGTATGGGTGGAACCAATGAGAGTGCCTCTACATTCGCGTCGGGTGCAGTAGCAATCCGGGTGCACTTAGCATTCCTTAGTGGTGCTTGGGCGGCCATTTCTTCAGAGTGTCCTTTATCTTTGATAGATCTCTCAAGCATCGGGACTTTGCTTCCAACCTCTTTCACTTTATTTTCCCTTTTTCCAAAACCTTGAGCAGTTTCTTCACCCCATATGATAGTGATCATACTCACTTGCTCATGTGAAGAAGTGGGAGCTTGTGAGGATGGAGGTGGTGGCGGTCTTTGTTGGGGGGGATTAGGATTTTGGAGTATGCAAGTTGGTTGTGGTGGAGGTGGAGGTTGGTAAGTATGTGGAGGTGGTGGTGGGTATTGGTAGTTTGGCGGGGGTTGGTGAGATGGCGGAGCATATGGGTGTGGTGGTCCTTGATATTGTGGAAGTGAGGTTGCTTGGCCACGTGGTGGAATGTATGCGGCTTGGGTGGTGTTCACATAACTACCATCGCTGTTAGGATTGGTTATAGGTTGAGATGGTAGTCTCCCCTCTTCACGACGAGCAAGTGAAATAGAAATTTGATCGAGCCTTTGCTCAAGACAGCTGATGTTTTGTCCTTGAGAAGACACCTCTCTCTTTACCTCATCTAGATTCCTCAATCTTCCAAGTACTTCCTCTTCGAACTTTGAATAGTAGCGTGGCTTCTGTTGTCCCTGCCCTTGTCCATCTTCATTTGATTGTTTCCAAGAGAAATTTGGGTAGTTCCTCCACTCGGGGTGTAGGATTGGGACATTGGGCCCTGGTTGTTGCGGCCACTAAAAGAATGTAAGGCGTTAACTTCCTCATCGACAGTCTCCACAACCATTGCGGGTTGACTAGAAGAGCCACCCACTTGATTCTTCATCATTTGCATCATATCTGCCATCATTTTCATCATGTCGGGGTTGGCGGTGTTGCGTGCGGGAGCCACGGAGGAGGGTGGGGAGGTGCAGTCCCGGCCGCAATGCCCCCCTTTTGTGGAAGCTCGGTGGCGAGAGTTCTCGGCTAGATGCTCAAACAGTGGCCATGAGTCCTCGGGTGGCTTGGCCATGAACGTGCCCCACAAGAAGAATCGACGTTGTTTTGACTCTGCTCCTCGAGCCCAGTGTAAAAGGCCTGCACTAGCTGCCAAAGAGGGACCTCATGATGAGGGCAGTCGCGAAGTAGCTTCTGGAACCGCTCCCATGCCTCATGGAAGGGTTCGTTCTCTTTTTGGGCGAAGGACGTGATGCACCTTCTCATGTACGATAACTTGGCTATCGGAAAGAATTTCTTCAGAAACTCATTCTTCACTTCGTTCCATGTGACGAGCTCTGGCCTCGAGACGTACCATTCCTTGGCTTTCTCCTTGAGGGAGAAAGGGAAGAGAGTCCTCCGGATTGAGTCGTCGGTGGCAGCAGGAGTGCGGAAGGTAGAGCATGTCTCCAAGAATGCGTCTATATGGTGATACGGATTTTCATTCTCAAACCCGTAGTACGTGGGGAGAAGCCCCAAGAGTGCCGGTGGGATGGAAAACTGCTGCCCGGGCATCTGATCAACTAGCGTGGCGATGGGGGAATTGTAGTTCCCCGGCGTGAAGTACTCGTGAAGTGGGCGATGTGGCGGTGGAACATCCGGTGGTGGTTCGTTGTCGGCCATCTCGGTCCTTCGGTGTAGATTGCGGCGCGCTTGACGTCTCCTTCTCCCAATCTCGGGGTCGTAAACCACCAAGTCGGTGCAGGTCGAGCGCGTGCTACGCATGCACAGCTGTCACCTGCGTAAAGCACAAACAAACAATAAGGAACCAAGTTAGCACACCAATATGCAAAAGTAAGACAAAGAATAAACAATAGCAATGGTGAGGGCAAAAGGAAAGGCTAAGCTACACTATCTAACTAGGCCGAGCGCCTCTATCCCCGGCAACGGCGCCAGAAAGCTTGGCGCGCTCCCGCTAGTGGCTTACAACGAGTGCAATCCACGAGGTCGGGAGGCACGGGATGAGATGGGATCTTTAGCTTTCGAAATTTGTAAGGTCCCGGGTTAACTACCTACTTCTACTAAGACAATATACCCGCAAGCGCACGGGGTCTTGTCGTAGTACATATAAGGCGGTAAGTACGGGGTCGAACCTCGGAGATAGAGGGGGCACTAGAGTTAGAGAGGGTGAGCTATGTTCCTAGTGCGGAGAGTAGGGTTTTTAGGGTTTGAAGGTTTGTTTGGTTGATTATGCTAAGTGAGCGAGTAAGGAAAGACAAAATGACACTAAGTTATCAAACAACTAAATTAGCAATTTAAGTTAACAAACTATCTAAACAAGAGTAGGAACGAACTACGCTAGACTAAACAAGCAACTGGCAATTAAGAAACTACACTAAGCACTAATAAGAGCAAAGGCCTGGATTAACACTAGCGAGCAAAACTAGGCAAAAGACTACACTAACTAAAGCAATTGAACTAAGCTAGCATTAACAAGCAAAGCAGGTAATTGGGGTTTTAAACAATTAGATGAGGGAGGTGGGCCGTTTGGGAATGTGACCTTAACATTAGTTGGGGGAAGTCACCATAATAAGCAATTAGCATATCTCATTCTAGATTACCAAACCAAACAACGAGGTAGGTGCTATGAGAATTTACCCTAAGCTACTAATTGGAGAACTAGGGCTAGGTGTAATTCTCATAGGACATACCAATTCTAGGTCTCTAGGATAAGTGGTATTAGTCAATTGAGGACCAAGGGTGAGGATGGGAGTAGAGATGAGGATATTTGACCTCATGCCACTAGCCACCTCAGCCTTTAGGAAATCCTAGGCAATTGAGCTAATCACACTTATACTAGTCACTTAGAACTCACATTTGTATGTAGGAAGGAGGTGATTATGTAGGAAGATAGGGGGCTAGCTAGGGATCCGAATTAAGGACCAAGGAGCCAAACCTACGATAGCTACATAGAAACCAAAACATCCTAGGGACAAATGTTTTCAAACACCACAAGGCAAGCAATTAAAGTAATTAAACAACAACCACAAGCACAAGTAATGGGAAATGAGATAAAAGCAAAGGCAATCATCATAGAAATGAAATATGTTCATTACAAATTATATCCCCCCAACATGGTATCAAAATCACATTTTTGTCCCAAACAGCCCACCCAAGGGGGGCTTAGCTACACATAATCAAACTAAGAACAAAAGAAAGGGGTAGAAGAAGGGAAAACGCCATGAAGCTCGATGTAGTTGACTCCTTCTTCACCTCCAAGCAGTTGCAGTCGTCCTCACTCCTCCAATGATGCAAAGGTGCATGAAAAAGGCGGGGATTATGGATAGAAACCTAGAGAAACTAGGTTTCTATGGTGGAAATGAGTGGAAAGTGGATGGAAAAGGGGTAGATTGCAAGGAGATGGATGGATTGGAGCAATGGAGGCAAAGGAACTGCTAGGGTGCGGCTAGGGGTGCTCTAGAGGTGCCAGCCTCGAGCCCTAGAAGCATCTATTGCTTATATAGGAGCTAGGGTTAAGTGGGGGTAGAATGGGAAAAGCAGTGGAAAAATGCATAGGGTAGGTGGTCACCACGGTCGTGGTGAATGTGCCACGACCGTTGTGGGGGTAGTGGTGGACGACCGTGGGGTGGTGAACACGGTCGTGGGGTGAAGGTGGTGGTGAAAAAGCAAAGTAGGGTGGTGGCCACGGCCGTGGCGGAGTGCCACGGTCATGGTGGGTTAGGGTGCACCACGGCCGTGTTGGGTAACACGGCCGTTTTGGAGGAGTCAGGCTGACCGTGGGGAGGGACCACGGGCGTTTTTCTTGTCATTGGCCACGGTCGTGGCCGGGTGGCCACGGTCGTGGGTGAACTCTAAATTCTCCTGTTGCGATCTGTTGAACTTTGGCAATAAAGCCACGACCGTGGCCTTGGGGCCACGGCCGTGTTCTCTTCTCTTGACCACGACCGTGCTGATGGCCACGGTCGTGTTGCCTTCATTGGCCATGGTCGTGGCTGGGTGGCCACGGTCGTGGGCGAACTTTAAATTCTCCTGTTGCGACCTGTTGAGCTTTGGCAATAAAGCCACGGCCGTGGCCTTGGGGCCACGACCGTGGTGAGGCTTGACTTCTTTAATTCTCTTCTAACTTTGTCAATTTCGGATGTCTTTGCTCGGGGATGAGTCTTGGCTACTGGAGATAGGTTGAGGGAGACTTTGGGGCCTTCTTTGGGTCCCTCTCTCCCCCTCGTCCATCTAAGAAAGGTCCAAGTACCTGAAAAACAGTGCAAAGAACATCCATAAGCGTATTTGCAATGATAATCATATTGGGGAGAATAACATGTAATTCTAATGCATTTGAATGTGATAAAGGTACGAGATGACACAAGATACAGCCCTAGAATAGGGTTGGATCACCACCCCAAACTTGAAACATACTTGTCCTCAAGTATGCTCCAACTTAATCTCTCTTTTCCGTTCTTTTCAACAAAAACAAATGACAAATGCAAAGCAGCAGAAGATTATTGAATATATATGGTCTTGGAAATGACTAAGTGCATGTGTCTCATATCTCTCCTCTCCTTCTTTTACAACCCCATCATGAACTGAGCACTGAGCATACAAACTTCAAATATAAAGCATAGAAGCACAAGTTGTCCATATGTCCTTTATGTCATTCCGGGTAAACCGTTTCATGTTGATGTTAATCACAGGTGACTAGGAGTGTTGTTTCACTTTCATGCATTCGGTCTTATGCTTCAAACCACACTAGATGATCCACTTGGCTGTAGAAAGGGTAAAGTGAGCTAGATGTGATGTTTTCTAGCTCAATGGGTATAAAAGAAGAAGAAAGGGTTGCGGTAAGATTTGGAGTGCTTTTACACACTCTTCTTTTCTTTATTTGAATGCTCTTAAACATGAGCATCCTTTTATTTTATTTTTGTTTTTTTTTTCTTTTTCTTTTTCTTTGCCCTTGGTATAGATAGGGCATATGGTGGATGGAGTGAAGCGGGGAGGTAAAGATGTGGCCACCCCAAACTTTTGGAGGTGGCCACGGCTAATATGTGCACTTTGGCATCTTTTTAATGAGGCGGAGAGGTATGAAGATGATGAAAGAGTGGTCGGATCAAAGAGGGGTCATCAATGTAGTTTTCAACATACGATTCCCTGCATGAAAGCTAATTCAACACTTCACCAAGTAATATCACATCACATGATAGAATTAACACAATATTCATATTTCTACCAAGTGATTCCATTGGCTTTAAGCGTTTATCGCTTGCTCAATTCATGATTCAACCAACACATTCACAAACTTAAGAGATGTGGTTCACATGTAAAAAGTCACAACCAAGACCATATGTCAATAAGATCTAAGAACGTAGCATGCATTTGTCACAAGAGTAAACTTTTTCATTTTAAACATTGGGGATTAAGTCAAAACATCCTATTGGAGCAAGAATATTCAAGTCTGGGCAAAATTGGCCAAAAAGGTGTCAAATTGCACTAAACCACATTCAAACACAATTTTAGGTAAAAAGCAAGTAAATTCTAACTAAAACATGCAAAAATTAGCAAAAACCTATATGAGATGCAAAAAATTTGAAAAATTACTCAAAAAATGCAGAAATCAACTACATGTCGCGCAAAGATGCAAGCAGACACACCAGGTTAGGGTAATCGAGTATGGAATGTCAGTCAAACTGTTTGATCATCTTGCAAAAATTTAGCACAAGGCATCTAGAGAAAAATGCGGTGAGAGAAGGCTTACCGCCCTACCACCCCAAACTTTTAAATCATGATGTCCTCATCATGAAATAGAAGTTTAGACTAGTAGGGTAAAAAGGGTGTGGGGTTGCGAAAGGAAACCGACGAGAGCTGGAGTGGTCAATGTAATTTTAGGTGAGCAGGGCATGGCCACCACGGTCGTGCTGATCAGCACGGCCGTTCTGGACTTCTTCCTATAGCTCCTCCATTGATTTGCAATCTCTTCTTCCACTTTGACCTCCGCCTTGGCTAAACCCTTCAGTATCATCTTTCCTTTCTTGTGCCTGTGCTAAGATGATTCACAAACAGAAAAACTATCAAGTATAGTGTGTGTGTGTGTTTCTTGGAAACCAAAAGAAAGTATAGTAAAATAAGGTTCGAGAATCTCAAACCATGTGGGTTGCCTCCCACTAGCGCTAAATTTTACGCCTTCAGCCGGGCTTGTTGCTCTTTTTCATCATGTATTGACACCCACGGTGCCCTCCTTCTCTTCCACGGTGATCCTGTCGAGTGCTCTGACGACATGTGCTTCGTCCCAAGGAGTGTACATGGAATGGAAGTATGGGCTCGATCTCTACAGCTCCAGAGGGTCACGATAGCACAAACTCTCTCCGAAGTCTTCATTTTCCAGCTTGTCTCTCTCTTCTTTGGTGAACATGAAGAATTCAAACTTTTTCCTCATATAAGTAACCGTCAGTGTGCCCTTGCGGATGTTGATTTCTGCGCATGCGGAGGATAGGAAGGGCCTACCCAATATGAGGTACTCTTCCCCATCAACAGGTGCAGTGTCCACTATCAGGAAATCGGTCACATAGGCAATGTTCACCCTTTCATCCATCGACACTATTGTGTTCTGCATGATTCCCAATGGTCTCCGCTTGGTTCCGTCACCCAAGATAATAGCACACTCCACTGGTTTCATTTTGTTTAGGCCAAGCCGTCGGTACATGCTCCATGGCATGAGGCTTGTCCCTGCACCTAAGTCAATGAGAGCGTGCTCGATGGGCTGTGTGCCAATGTAGCAAGAAATCAGTGGCACTCCCGGATCACCTCTTTTCTCCGGGAAGCCAATGTCATAGATAAAGTTCACAGATTTCGAGGCAACCATCTCCTCGATCGGCAGTAGCACTAACTTTTTCCTTCCCATGCATATGTCCTTCATCAATGAAAAGAGTGATGTAATGCCTATTGCTCTCCGCTTCAAGTTTCCTAGGAGATTCATGCCATTTCCGTCCCTTTTTTGGAGAGTCCAACCTTCATGGGATTGCTTTCCGTCTTCCTCAACTATCTCCACTGTACTTGCTGGGACTTGCGGAGGGGTGATGGTGACGCTCGTCTCATGTAAAGGTCTTGGCTCCCATAAGGATATGGCTTCAAGCGCCGCTATGTCCATGGTGTGTGAAACAGTAGACGTGACACCGTCACCAACCGCTGGCTGAGCTATACCTATTGCAATTTTTGTATCTCCGAGTATGGGTGGAACCAATGAGAGTGCCTCTACATTCGCGTCGGGTGCAGTAGCAATCCGGGTGCACTTAGCATTCCTTAGTGGTGCTTGGGCGGCCATTTCTTCAGAGTGTCCTTTATCTTTGATAGATCTCTCAAGCATCGGGACTTTGCTTCCAACCTCTTTCACTTTCTTTTCCCTTTTTCCAAAACCTTGAGCAGTTTCTTCACCCCATATGATAGTGATCATACTCACTTGCTCATGTGAAGAAGTGGGAGCTTGTGAGGATGGAGGTGGTGGCGGTCTTTGTTGGGGGGGATTAGGATTTTGGAGTATGCAAGTTGGTTGTGGTGGAGGTGGAGGTTGGTAAGTATGTGGAGGTGGTGGTGGGTATTGGTAGTTTGGCGGGGGTTGGTGAGATGGCGGAGCATATGGGTGTGGTGGTCCTTGATATTGTGGAAGTGAGGTTGCTTGGCCACGTGGTGGAATGTATGCGGCTTGGGTGGTGTTCACATAACTACCATCGCTGTTAGGATTGGTTATAGGTTGAGATGGTAGTCTCCCCTCTTCACGACGAGCAAGTGAAATAGAAATTTGATCGAGCCTTTGCTCAAGACGGCTGATGTTTTGTCCTTGAGAAGACACCTCTCTCTTTACCTCATCTAGATTCCTCAATCTTCCAAGTACTTCCTCTTCGAACTTTGAATAGTAGCGTGGCTTTTGTTGTCCCTGCCCTTGTCCATCTTCATTTGATTGTTTCCAAGAGAAATTTGGGTGGTTCCTCCACTCGGGGGTGTAGGATTGGGACATTGGGCCCTGGTTGTTGCGGCCACCAAAAGAATGTAAGGCGTTAACTTCCTCATCGACAGTCTCCACAACCATTGCGGGTTGACTAGAAGAGCCACCCACTTGATTCTTCATCATTTGCATCATATCTGCCATCATTTTCATCATGTCGGGGTTGGCGGTGTTGTGTGCGGGAGCCACGGAGGAGGGTGGGGAGGTGTAGTCCCAGCCGCAATGCCCCCCTTTTGTGGAAGCTCAGTGGCGAGAGTTCTCGGCTAGATGCTCAAACAGTGGCCATGAGTCCTCGGGTGGCTTGGCCATGAACGTGCCCCCACAAGAAGAATCGACGTTGTTTTGACTCTGCTCCTCGAGCCCAGTGTAAAAGGCCTGCACTAGCTGCCAAAGAGGGACCTCATGATGAGGGCAGTCGCGAAGTAGCTTCTGGAACCGCTCCCATGCCTCATGGAAGGGTTCGTTCTCTTTTTGGGCGAAGGACGTGATGCACCTTCTCATGTAGGATAACTTGGCTATCGGAAAGAATTTCTTCAGAAACTCATTCTTCACTTTGTTCCATGTGACGAGCTCTGGCCTCGAGACGTACCATTCCTTGGCTTTCTCCTTGAGGGAGAAAGGGAAGAGAGTCCTCCGGATTGAGTCGTCGGTGGCAGCAGGAGTGCGGAAGGTAGAACATGTCTCCAAGAATGCGTCTATATGGTGATACGGATTTTCGTTCTCAAACCCGTAGTACGTGGGGAGAAGCCCCAAGAGTGCCGGTGGGATGGAAAACTGCTGCCCGGGCATCTGATCAACTAGCGTGGCGATGGGGGAATTGTAGTTCCCCAGCGTGAAGTACTCGTGAAGCGGGCGATGTGGCGGTGGAACATCCGGTGGTGGTTCGTTGTCGGCCATCTCGGTCCTTCGGTGTAGATTGCGGCGCGCTTGACGTCTCCTTCTCCCAATCTCGGGGTCGTAAACCACCAAGTCGGTGCAGGTCGAGCGCGTGCTACGCATGCACAGCTGTCACCTGCGCAAAGCACAAACAAACAACAAGGAACCAAGTTATCACACCAATATGCAAAAGTAAGACAAAGAATAAACAATAGCAATGGTGAGGGCAAAAGGAAAGGCTAAGCTACACTATCTAACTAGGCCGAGCGCCTCTATCCCCGGCAACGGCGCCAGAAAGCTTGGCGCGCTCCCGCTAGTGGCTTACAACGAGTGCAATCCACGAGGTCGGGAGGCACGGGATGAGATGGGATCTTTAGCTTTCGAAATTTTTAAGGTCCCGGGCTAACTACCTACTTCTACTAAGACAATATACCCGCAAGCGCACGGGGTCTTGTCGTAGTACATATAAGGCGGTAAGTACGGGGTCGAACCTCGGAGATAGAGGGGGCACTAGAGTTAGAGAGGGTGAGCTATGTTCCTAGTGCGGAGAGTAGGGTTTTTAGGTTTTGAAGGTTTGTTTGGTTGATTATGCTAAGTGAGCGAGTAAGGAAAGACAAAATGACACTAAGTTATCAAACAACTAAATTAGCAATTTAAGTTAACAAACTATCTAAACAAGAGCAGGAACGAACTACGCTAGACTAAACAAGCAACTGGCAATTAAGAAACTACACTAAGCACTAATAAGAGCAAAGGCCTGGATTAACACTAGCGAGCAAAACTAGGCAAAAGACTACACTAACTAAAGCAATTGAACTAAGCTAGCATTAACAAGCAAAGCAGGTAATTGGGGTTTTAAACAATTAGATGAGGGAGGTGGGCCGTTTGGGAATGTGACCTTAACATTAGTTGGGGGAAGTCACCATAATAAGCAATTAGCATATCTCATTCTAGATTACCAAACCAAACAACGAGGTAGGTGCTATGAGAATTTACCCTAAGCTACTAATTGGAGAACTAGGGCTAGGTGTAATTCTCATAGGACATACCAAGTCTAGGTCTCTAGGATAAGTGGTATTAGTCAATTGAGGACCAAGGGTGAGGATGGGAGTAGAGATGAGGATATTTGACCTCATGCCACTAGCCACCTCAGCCTTTAGGAAATCCTAGGCAATTGAGCTAATCACACTTATACTAGTCACTTAGAACTCACATTTGTATGTAGGAAGGAGGTGATTATGTAGGAAGATAGGGGGCTAGCTAGGGATCCGAATTAAGGACCAAGGAGCCAAACCTACGATAGCTACATAGAAACCAAAACATCCTAGGGACAAATGTTTTCAAACACCACAAGGCAAGCAATTAAAGTAATTAAACAACAACCACAAGCACAAGTAATGGGAAATGAGATAAAAGCAAAGGCAATCATCATAGAAATGAAATATGTTCATTACAAATTATATCCCCCCAACATGGTATCAAAGTCACATTTTTGTCCCAAACAGCCCACCCAAGGGGGGCTTAGCTACACATAATCAAACTAAGAACAAAAGAAAGGGGTAGAAGAAGGGAAAACGCCATGAAGCTCGATGTAGTTGACTCCTTCTTCACCTCCAAGCAGCTGCAGTCATCCTCACTCCTCCAATGATGCAAAGGTTCATGAAAAAGGCGGGGATTATGGATAGAAACCTAGAGAAACTAGGTTTCTATGGTGGAAATGAGTGGAAAGTGGATGGAAAAGGGGTAGATTGCAAGGAGATGGATGGATTGGAGCAATGGAGGCAAAGGAAATGCTAGGGTGCGGCTAGGGGTGCTCTAGAGGTGCCAGCCTCGAGCCCTAGAAGCATCTATTGCTTATATAGGAGCTAGGGTTAAGTGGGGGTAGAATGGGAAAAGCAGTGGAAAAATGCATAGGGTAGGTGGTCACCACGGTCGTGGTGAATGTGCCACGGCCGTGGTGGGGGTAGTGGTGGACGACCGTGGGGTGGTGAACACGGTCGTGGGGTGAAGGTGGTGGTGAAAAAGCAAAGTAGGGTGGTGGCCACGGCCGTGGCGGAGTGCCACGGTCGTGGTGGGTTAGGGTGCACCACGGCCGTGTTGGGTAACACGGCCGTTTTGGAGGAGTCAGGCTGACCGTGGGGAGGGACCACGGGCGTTTTGCTCGTCATTGGCCACGGTCGTGGCCGGGTGGCCACGGTCGTGGGCGAACTCTAAATTCTCCTGTTGCGACCTGTGTAACTTTGGCAATAAAGCCACGACCGTGGCCTTGGGGCCACGACCGTGGCCTTGGGGCCACGACCGTGTTCTCTTCTCTTGACCACGACCGTGTTGATGGCCACGATCGTGTTGCCTTCATTGGCCACGGTCGTGGCTGGGTGGCCACGGTCGTGGGCGAACTTTAAATTCTCCTGTTGCGACCTGTTGAGCTTTGGCAATAAAGCCACGGCCGTGGCCTTGGGGCCACGACCGTGGTGCGGCTTGACTTCTTTAATTCTCTTCTAACTTTGTCAATTTCGGATGTCTTTGCTCGCGGATGAGTCTTGGCTACTGGAGATAGGTTGAGGGAGACTTTGGGGCCTTCTTTGGGTCCCTCTCTCCCCCTCGTCCATCTAAGAAAGGTCCAAGTACCTGAAAAATAGTGCAAAGAACATCCATAAGCGTATTTGCAATGATAATCATATTGGGGAGAATAACATGTAATTCTAATGCATTTGAATGTGATAAAGGTACGAGATGACACAAGATACAGCCCTAGAATAGGGTTGGATCAGCGACACGAGAGCAGAAGTTAGCTGGACGAAACACGAGCAAAAGGAGGAATTACTGCACGATACGGGTAGCTGGAAGAGTAAATGCAGTAGCCCGATACGGTAAAACCTCCGTACTATATATAGCAATCCTAGCAGGGGGTAAAATGGGTAAATCCGGGATTCATGTCGGCCGTTGAGGCAAGTCATTCCCGAGACGGGCGCGTCTTGCATGCCAGCTGAGTCCTTGCCCGATTCGATCAGGAAAAAGGGGATACCTTCCCGATACACATTCTTCAGAACAAAATATAGATGAAAAATTCAAAAACAAGGCGGAGGAAAAAGTGATTGATGGGTAAAACATCATTGGCCTAAGGTTAAGTACCCAGCCTCAGACAGTATTACTCATCAAATGTCCATAAACAGAGCAGTGGCCCATAAAATAGAAGAGTCAGCGCACGTGGCACATGCACTGACTCGGGCCTTAATACAATCCAAATGTTCATAATGTTTTTCATGCAAGAAAGTAAATAACATCCTATTCTAGGAAAAGTAAAAGCTCGGGCTGCCTCCCGAGGAGCACTGTAGTTTGCGTCGCCAACTCGACCGCTCCAGGTCCTTCACTTTTTGCCTCCATCAATGTCCATATCTCGCAAGTTGATCTCTGTCCTTTCTGATCACAACCCTGCCATTTTGGCAGATTCGGTGTTGGAGGGTATCTTTCCCGAGGGATTCTTTATCACTTCGGCCATCTGGGCCAACTGCTGATCAATTTGGCATTGATGTGTCTGCATATCCGCCATCTGGACCTACATGGAGTTCAAAACTCCCGAATTTGAAAGCGCACTCTGCGCCAGCTGGTTATTGATTGTATCTTATCTCTTTACAAAATCAAACAACTGGCCAACCAAGTCTGGTTGGTTCGAAACCTTGTCTTGAACTTGATCCTTAGCCTGACTTTGTCCTTGACTGGTGTTCGCCGCTTGGCGGCCTTGGTACTTTCCTTGACCTTGGAAATTTCCTTCATTTGACTGGAAAGAAGTGGTTCTGGTGAATTGACTTGATCCTCCCCTTTTCTCAAAAACTTGGGGTTGCTTGGTGGGGTTGTGCAGCTAATGCGAGTTTTCAGCTGCATCCTTATTGCCATAACTAAAGCCAGGATGATCGGGCCTCTTGAAAATAACAAAAGAGACATTCTCAGTCTCCTCAGCCTCAGATTCACTTTCGCTCGACTCGTCAGGTCGGGTGTAGATACAGTTATCTACCCCATGTCCACTTTCTCCACAGGTGACACATTTCATGACCTTTTCGACTTGTTTCTTCCCTTTTCCACTAGATTCTTTCAGCTGTTTCACATCAGTGGCTATCCTCTGGATCTGAGAGGTGATAGTTTCCAGAGCCTTGGATTCAAATGAAGGTCCTTCACTAGCCTTATTAGCCTATCCCCTGTCTGATCTATCATAGTCTGTGTCGGCTTGTAATTCGGCCATGTTCTTGATGATCTTCTCGGATCTGCTAGGCTTCTTCCCCATAAAGTCACTGCATGCTGCCGCATTCAGTGAAACCCTTTCCTCAGGGGTTAGACCATTGTAGAAGGTAGTTATCAGGAAACCCTTCTTATAGTTGTGATGAGGGTAGTCCCACTGATATTCTTGATATCGCTCCCAGGCATCATGGAGATTCTCGTTTGGCTTTTGCATGAAAGATGTGATCCTCTATCTATTCCAGATAGTTTTCTCGGTAGGATAGAACTTGTTTACAAAGGCATCTGTCAGTACACTCCATCAGTTCAGAGCTTGGTGGGGCAGCCCCAGGTACCATGATAGAGCCTTATCTTCCAAAGAAAAGATGAAACCCTTGCAATATATCACCTCATGTGGGACTCTCTGCATCTTGACGGTGTCACAGATGTTCTTAAAAGCATCTAAATGGTGATAGGGGTTGTCATTCTTCGAACTCCCTCTAAAGCTTTTATTCTGGATCATGGAGATGATTGATGGCTTTAGCTCTAAGTTGGCTGCATTGAATCTCAGGACGATAACAGGAGATCTGGAATTGTTAGCCTTGGTGGAAGCTAACTCCCTTATGGTATTTTCTTCTTCATTGGTATCATCACTGTCACTGCCTCCCTAGTGTTGTTCTTGATTAATTTGATTCCTTCCGCGCCTCCGGTGATGACGACGTCTATCCCGGCGATGGTCATCCTCGAACTGCTCAGTTTCTGGATCTTCAAGTTGATCATTGTCGTCATAGCGATCATTGTCTTTAGGCAGAGGCGAGTGAGGTCTAGCTCTCGCTTGGCGTTCACCTTCTGAAAGAGGTTGTTCAATGTGAGGCGGCATGTCTGGTGATGTTGGTGCTCAGTTGAGCAGAGCACCTCCCTTCTGAGTAGCCGAATAGCATGAAAAATCAAGTTAGAAAACCTGTGTTAATAATAAGAATTACTCATTTCAGGTTAAGATATAAAAAAGGAAAAAGAAAGTGTTGTCAAGCTCATTTCTAAGCTTGAGGCACCGGGGTATAGTTAGTGGATTCAGGTTCGTCAACAGAGTTGTTTTGTCTTATCCCCGGAAATGGCGCCAAAAAGTTGACCGGCCTAAATTGCGCGTCTGAAAAAAGAAGCGGATTTGAAGTAGTCAGACTTTTAAATTTATAACCCGAAACCTTCTAGGCCCCCACAACTTTGTTTACAGGGTCGAAGTAGATATATGGGGTCGAACACAGGGATAAGGGTGGTAGTGTTGGGAACACGGAATCGACACGGTACACTCCGGTATGGGTAAGGAGATGATAAAGTTCCCCCAAGGGAACAACAGGTTAAGATCGATAAAAAATAAAAGAAAACTATCTCCAACTGGAGCTACGAGGAAAATTAAGGTTTTAAACATTTATCAGTTTTTAGGGTTTTCACGCAACGGAAACAGAGAGAATAAAACTATTGCTTTAGTAAGGAACGAAGGAGAAAGCTTCAGTAAAACAAGCGGCAACAGAAACATCCTGTACCCCTCCTCTCGAAGCGGGTACCTCTAACTAAGCATCAACACCCCTCTCGAGGTTGCTGGACTTAAATTAGAGTGTAAAGGTTACTAAAGCAACTCCGATCCTGGGCACTCTCGTACTCCTGTATCATACCAAACACTAGAGCCACAACACCTCTCTCGAGGCTGCTGCAACGGGAAAACACGATTCGGTAGCTAGTCGAAACGTGATCCAAGCGTACAAGCTAGAGTTCAGATGTTAAACAAAACAATCATCCAACAAAAGGAACCAAACATAAAGCAACAAATAATTAAAACTCTTCTAATTCCATTAGCATAAAAGGGTTTGATTACATTGCATAAGTAAAGAAAGTAAATGACTGAAATAAGCAGAGATAAATGTCGCATTCTTGATTTAGAAGGGCGACATGCAGCAGTAGACCCTCCAGCCCCATACTGGGCAGGGCCTTGCCCGATACACCTGTGTCGGGCGGCACACCCTCTCGGGCGACACGCTCATGACGGGTGGACGTATCGTGCGGGGCGCCCATGCCCGATACACCCATGTCAGGAGGCACCCTCTCGGGCGACACGCCGTGACTGGTGATGTGTATCGGACTTGGTATCGTGTCGGGCCAGAGTATTGCTTCCAGTATCAGGTACTCCTATCGGGCGTCCTTGTTGGCCGATATCGGCCTGCAGCGGTGCCCGAGGCCGACCCTAAGTGAACCAGTCCCTCCCTCTCGGGATGGGGAAGTGCTCACCTAGAATCGCCCGACACACCTCTGAGGCACGACACGCTAGCTCCAGATGCTTTCCTAAGTTGGCTTTCGAGATATTCCGACCTTTCCATCGGAGTCCTGTAGCTATTATTTATAGGCAGCGGTTGGGGGAAGTTATGGTGCTCCGGACGCCATGTGTTCTTCATCAACTCTTATTATCGCGGATTCAGGGGTGCCCGATATGTGCGTTGCCCGTCACAAGGATGTCAGGCTGGGAGCGTGTCGGTCAACGTGACGAGTGGCGCCTATCGGTGGGTGGCTTGTATCGCGCGACACGCTACAACAGTTGTGGCGAGTCCGGCTCCCTATCGGGTAAATGGCGTATCGCTCGTACGCTCCCTCTTGTGTGGAACCCTTGTGTCGCGCGGTAGTGTATCGCACACCCGTGTCGGACAGCGAGCGTATCGGTTAGCTGGTTGGTAAGAAGGCCGATGCAGGTGGAACACGTTGGTGGACCGGGACGTGCCTTTTTACTGATAAACGAGTTGAAAAACGAGAAAAACTCTGCAAAAGATGATAAAATGGAGTTAATAGCGTGGCGTGGCCTATTTATGCGAAAACATGACAAAAAGGAGAGGAAATCAGTTTAAAAGCGCAGATTTGATAACAAAATAAGGGCCAAAAATATCACAAAATTTGGTGTTATCAGACCCAACTGCCGACCCAACTCTTGTTCTTTCTATTAAAGCTGAACTTGAATTCACCAATAAATGTATTGACACCAGATGGAGACAAAGGGCAAAAATAACATGGGCAAAGGAAGGTGATAAAAACACAAAATTCTTTCATAAAATCTGTAACAAAAATTATCGACAAAATTCCATAACTCATCTACATATAAATGGCAGACTCACCTCTCACAAACAATCTATCTCAACTCACATCACAAACCACTTCAAAAACATTTTCAACAACAACCACAACCCCTCCTGCCTTAATGACTTGGATTGGACTAGGATTTGTCATGAAAACATAAAAAACCCCAAGATCTTATAAAACCTTTCTCCCATAGAGAATTGGATTCAACCATATTAGACTTAGGACTAAATAAATCGCCAGGACTTGATGGCCTTAACATAGAATTCTATCAGGCTAAATGGGATCATTACAAAATCGACTTCCTTACTTTTCTGAGATCTTTCTACGAAAGTAGAAACCCCCACAGTATCATCTAGTTCTTAAACAAAACTTTTGATCACTGTAATAAAAAAAACAAGTCAACCCGATCATATCTCCCAATTCAGACCCATTAGCCTTATCAACACCTCATACAAAATCATAGAAAAAACTCTAGCAAATAGAATCAAACCACACATGAACGATATCATTCCCCTCAATTAAAACACTTTCTTTAAAAAATAGAAGCATCCAAGATGCCTATTTGATGGTTAATGAAACCATACATCTCTGCCACAAAAACAGAACCCCCCTTCTGGCCATTAAACTAGACTTTGAGAAAGCATTTGATTTTGTCAACTGGAACTGCTTAACTAAAACTCTCACTGGTTTTGTTTTTCCTGACAAATGGGTCAATTGGATGCATGCATGCATATCTACAAACCAATTTTCAACAATCATAAATGGTGTCCCCTTTGGTTATTTTTAGAATTCAAATGGCCTCAGACAAGGAGACCCACTCTCTCCTTACCTATTTATCATCATCACAACTATCCTTTCTCGTATGATTCATCTGGGAAAATAAAGTGGTCTTATAAACTCTCCTGGGGAATGCAAAGAGAACATCATTCAATTTGCCGATGACACCATAATCTTCTCCTCCCCTGAAGACTCATCACTTCTAAACATCTTCAGAATCCTTGGTATTTTTTCTTATATCTCGGGACTCAAAATAAATCTGCACAAATCATCTATATTTGAGGTCCACCTAAATCAACCTTCTTTAGAGGGATTCAGAGATCTCTTAAGGTGTAAGATTGAAGACTTTCCCATCAAATACCTTGGCCTACCAATCACACCCCACAACATAACACATGCAATATGGTCCCCTATTATAGAAAAAATAAACACAAAACTCTCTGACTGGACAAATAACTTCCTCAATCTTTCAGGGAGAGTTACCCTTCTAAACAGTGTCATCACTCCCATCACCTCACACTTCCTAAGTTGTATCCCTCTCCCATCAAAAATAAAATCTATCCTTGATAAAGTTAGGAGAAATTTCCTTTGGAATAACTTCCACAAATCTGAAAAACCAGGGAAACACTACCATCTAGTAAATTGGAAAACTATAGCTGCTCCACTTGATCAGGGTGGTTGGGGTATCCTAAATATTGAAACCCATGCCTTCTGCCTTATTACAAAAATTATCAACAGCCTGATCCAAAACAAATCAAAAATTTGGTCACAACTCATCAACCACAAATACTACAAAAAATCCCCTCCCTGGCATATAGTCTCTAAAAAATCTGCATCTCCCCTTTGGAAATATATAAACAAAAATATCCAAAAAATTACTCAAATTATCAACACCCCTCCACATTCCCACATGAATATCTCTTTCTGGTTCGATCCATGGTTTGAAAACAATTCAATCATAAATCTTCACCCAAACTGGACCACCCTAAACAATCTACTTAAAATCAAAATTGATAAAGCTCTCCACCTTATAACCAGCAACAGAACAAACTCTCTTAAAAGATGCATCCTCATGCATCTCAGACAAGATGAATTCAGTAATTTAAAGCTCTCTTTGGAAAACAACACCTCAAACAACATAACGTAGAAATGGGGTAACACTTACTCGGTTAAGGGAGCCTACACTTTTCTCACCTACAGAGGCTTCGCCCCATCCACCACAAAAATTTGGAAACAGAAATGGCCGCAAAAATATAAAACATTTCTGTGGCTTCTACTGCATAACAAGCTGCTCACAGGCGAAAACCTTACAAAAAAGGGCTTCATTGGTCCTTTCAGATGTTCTCTATGCAAAATAAATTCTGACTCAGTTGATCACATCTTCTTCAAGTGTACCACCTCACAAAACATCATCTTACACTACACACGCAATTACATTTTAGATATCAAGGAAACAACATTTCCACTACAAATCACACCAAATAGACAATACAAAAACTTCAAGGGAAGCGACATATTCATCACCGTCAGTTGGAATCTCTGGAAAGAAAGAATCAACAGAATGTTCAACAACAACCAAAAAATGAGACAAAATATTATATCGCAAATTGATGCAGATCTTCACATTCTATCAAAATGCAGGTAAACAAACAGAAGAAGGACAAGCTGATTCTGATGAAGGTGAATCGGAAGCCAAATTTTTCTGCGACCTTAAAGCCATGGTGGATGACGAAACAGGAGTCAACATAGTGCAGCAACATCAATGATAACACCTAACTAGGAGCTGAAAATCTTTTTCCTAGACTTTAGTTATTTTCTTCTTTAAATGCTTCTTGAGGCTTGTTAAAGAGGTGCCTCCCCCTCATCATCAGAACTTAAACTTTATCTCCACCCGACCCAAACATTTTTTTTTGTTTCTCCTTCATCTTGTACGAACTCACTAAAGTAGGTGTTTGCTTACTTCGATGTGATTAATTTAAATATATGCTATGACCTTTACCTCAAAAAAAAGCAGGTCGAATAGCCAAGTCCGACCGACGCCAGACCGGCTAGCAAACCGCAACCTCACCCGACGCGCCCGTACCTCCAACTCCAAGCATGAGCCTGGTCTCCCCGTCACCACCATCACCGTAGACAACGAGAGGCTGTTGAAAAGGGCCAATCAAAGGGCGGAACGCGACCACGGCTGAACGCTGACAACCCCTTCGCCGTTCCGATCATTTTCCGAGGTGACTTCCCTCTCTTCCCTGCTTCGTTTCTCCAACATAGGCCGGTTTCTTCTCCTGTTGCCTGGTATTGTCCGATCCGTTTCCTTCCCCCTTTCGACCGGTTTCTGGAGGATATTGCTTCCTGATGCGAGCGTGACCCGCCTTTCATGTTCTGCTCCGCTTACTGGTCTTCTCGAACTTTTCTCCGATAGCACAACGAACGTGATTTTGATTGCTTTCTGAGGCGGGCATAAAAGCATATTAGATTTCTCTACTTTGCGGGGATGGAAACATGCCTTACCATCATCTTGAGGACGGCAGGTGTGGCTTACCTGCTTTCATGGTGTGGTTTTGGTTTCGGAAAGCGCCAGGTGTGTGCTGATCTGGTGGGACTGTAGAAAACTGCAGTTAACTGCAGTTCACTTTGCTCTCCGGGTGAACAGTGAGTGGGCGTTTATAAGTTGCTGCTCGCGTTACTAAATTATAAACCGGGAATTCAGCCGATCAAATTTCATCGGCACTGTGCTCTGAGTGTTTCCTGAGTGAGGTTGAGCTTAGCACGAGGATCAATCTCAGATTCTGTACCAAGAAGAGGTCGAAATAAATAAGAAATTTTACCAAAATGTGGTTGGAATTATAGCAATATGCCAATAGAATATGAAACAGAAGATTCCCACCTTGGAGGGAATTTTTCTGTCACATGTGGTACTAATTTAGCTAAAAATCAAATAATATTGGTACTGTGAACATTCTTGGTGTGAGAATTTTCATGCATTTTGTGGCAAGTGCCTCTATTGCACAGGCCAGACACACCCTTTGGGGCTGCCTTTGGCACCTAAGCCTGTACCTTAACAAGTATGCTAAGGACTTCCTTGCAGAGGTGTGCTATCATGAAAAGGTTTTTGACAGTTGTAGTCCTCAAATGAGGTTCTAGTGAGTAGTGACCCGAACTCTAGTTTTAGATGGGCTTCTGACCACCACATTCAGATTCAATTCTAGACATGCCAGCCACATCTATGATTGTGGCTTCAAGCTCTGCTTGCTTGCCACATTGTCAACTTCTCCCCATCAACAGCCATTATGCTGCTCATTGCTGGTATCAGAATTACTCTCAAATTCACACACCATCAGGCCATTTTTGGCTTCACTTTTAGTCTATCACCTGTATTAATTCCTAATATGAGCAAAACCGTGTAACTTGTACTACATGCAAATATATTCAGATTACAACCCATTCATGAATTTTTGGATCTGATTAAAAAAAAAGACGCTGAACTGGTTTACCATGCAACCTGACTTTTTATATTATTTACTGCACTCAGTCTGCTTCACAGTTTTTGCTCAAAAATCTGGCATTTATATGATTTACTATGTATTCTGATTCTCTAGGTTAAACTTAATGGGGGATGAAGCCAATAAAAGGGAAGATGTATTGAGCCTGCAGTCTCGTTTTTCTGAAAGTAACCTGACCTGGAAGCACGACATGGAACACAGCAAGTCTCAGATAGAGATCTTGCATGAAAAACTTATAGAAGTGAAGGCGAGCGTCCAATGCTCTGAGGATAAGGAACAAAGGGAGTTGGAAACTCTGTGGAGAAGGGTAAGAACTACTGCGACATTGTTGAACTACCTCAAATCTAAGGCAAGAGTCATGGCAGTTCCACATTTAGCTCATGTTTCCTGTGGAATCACTCGCCAAGATGGAGTCGGATTTGTTGACAAAAATGGAGTACCATTATCTGGCTGGTCTAAAGAACTTGATCTTTCTTCATTTGGAATCATAGACGAAGAGACATCACCAGCCTGTGATATGTTCGAGCCATTTGATAAGAATGATGGCACATATATGGGTGACATGTTTAACTCTGTCCAGATGGTGACTGATGTTATGGAGTCTCTTGTTAAAAGGGCTATTGTTGCTGAGAGTGAAACGGCAGCAGAAAAAGAAAAGGTTAACTTTAGCAAGGAAGAGATTAAAAGGAAAGCATTACAGATTGCTACCATGTCAGCAAAAGTTGAAGAGATGGAAAAGTTTGCTGTAGGAACAAACTCTCTTTTGAAGGAAATGCGGCAGAAAGTTGAAGACATGGTACAGGAAACTTCCATACAAAGACAGCGCGCTTCAGAAAATGAACAGGAGCTCACTCGTGTCAAAAGGGACTTTGAATCTCTTAGATCTTATGTTAGTAGTCTCATTAACATAAGAGAAACTCTTATTTCATCTGAGAAGCAATTTCAAACAATGGAGAGGCTTTTTGAGAGGTATGTTTTCTGCACCTTAATAGTTGTCCGGTCAATATTGCTTTGCTATACCAATATACACACATATGTGTATGTGTGTGTGTATGTGATGTGTGTGTGTGTACATATATGTGAAACTAATATTTTCTTTTACAACTTTTGTTGTTATCTTTTTAGATCTCCCTACTGGTCATCTAACCGTAAAAGTATTTTACTGTGAATAAAGACTACTCGATTCTGTATTCTTGTTATTTTCTCTATGACGGATACTTATGATTTCTTTCATTTACATGAATACTATTCTCACACCGTGACGGACTTTGAAAATAATTGTTATTTAGGTAATTAGCTTTTATGTCGTTTATCTAATGAAGCCATTGGATTTGTTCATTGGTGTCCTTCTAAAAGCTGATGTTTTTACTTTATATATTATATTAAAATGTAAATCCTAGTAATCTTTGAACTGCTTGAAACAATTCTGAAATTTTTATGAACTTCCTGAACATTAATGTTGATCTGATTACAATAGGGCATCTAATGCTTCAATCAGTTTGTTTTATATCAAAGAGCAAATTCACAATTGATCTTATTTGCCCCTTCTTTTGCATGAAGTTTGACCCTGATGTAAAAATTGTCTCCTGAAAGATAAAGAATTTTCTTTGTGAGTCATTTATTCTTAAGTTCTATGTTAAAGCTGGAGAAAGTCTTCTTTTGTGATAAAAGTTGGATGTATTAACATTGATCACTGTATTCAAAAACTTTCTGAGCGGCTGCTTAACCGGTCAAGACATTCTGCCGATTGATTTTTCCATTGAGCTTCTGCTTAGTGGATCTAGAAAAAATGACCGCTTAGCCTGCTTTTTCCCGCCTTTTGCCATTCTTTTCCCGCTTTTTGGCCGCTTTGCGCTCGTTTTTTTAGATACTGCTGTACAGCTCTAACATGAAGTAAATTATATGGTCCAAGTATTATCGACTATAATATATTAAACTTATATACATTAAATATTCTATGGTAAGCCGTAGTTCTCATTTAGAATTCATACTTTGTATGTAAGTTGTGACAATAGGGTACTTCTGTAATGTACACAATAAATTACATGTAAGTATTATCTCTTTAGAATGCATACTTTAATCATTCAAATGTACTGCTGTAATGTGTGTCTAAGTGATGATATGCACATATCATCATCATCATCATCATCATCATCTAAGCCTCAAATCCCAACTATGTTGGGGTCGTCTACATGGATCCTTCGTTTCCATTCAGCTCTATCATGGGCCATATTCTGATTGAGATGTAGAGATTCAAAATCTCTCTTTATAAGCTCATCCCATGTTAATTTAGGCCTTCCTCTTCTTCTATTTATAGTGTTTGGCTCAATAGCATTGCTTCGTATATGCGCACTAGTAGGTCTGCATTGCACATGTCCGTACCATCTGAGTCGGCCCTCACGCAACTTGTCCTCAATGCTCGCCACCCCCACTTTATTCCTGATATAGTCATTTCTCGATATGCACATATAATAATAAGTTACTAAGGTATCCATGATAAGTCTATTGTTTACTGTTTAGCTATGTAAACATGTGATGCAAATTTTTTGTTGTATCATGTACATAGGGTGTTTTATCCATGTCAAGTCTATTGTCTACTATATTATAGCTATAACATTGTTTTGTAGTTGTTTTATAAACTATTTGGGTGTTTTATATTGTTGGGTAGAGTGTTTATCTATCTATCTATATATCTATATCTATATATATATATATAGAGAGAGAGGGGGGGGGGCTAGAATACACTCAAGTGTATTCAGAGCAGAATACACTCAAGTAGTTTTTCATGATGCAATATTTTTTTTCAAAAGTCTAATCCGTTGATCTTCTTAAACATCTTTTGAATAGCTCATACGCAAAATTTGAGCACATTTGGACATTTATAGGTCATGTTATAAAGACCGCAAAAATATGCATTTCAAATTAGTTTCGCGCGTCGATTTTGTTGCCCTTGGATGAGTGACTTACACTCATCCAAATGGGCTCAAAATTTGTATGTAGCCTAGTCATAGTATGACGGTGAAGATCAATGGTTTACATTTTGCAAAAAATAGTCTTGATATGCAAACACACTCGAGTGTATTCGTGCGATCTGTACACTCGAGTGTATTCTAGCCTGACTCTCTCTCTCTCTCTCTATATATATATATATAAGAGTTCCAAATAGTATAATATTTATATACATATGTGTGTAATTTTGTATAAAATATATAGAAAATTGAAACCCGTTTTATTCTTTCAAAAATTGCCTGCTTACCGCTTAGCCAGTTACAAGGTGCTGTCCGCACGCTTAGCGCTTAATGTTTTTTACAACATTGACATTGATGGTTCATCATTGAAACAAGAAAGCCTTAAATGGCATTCGCTTGAGAAGAGGAACCGACCTAAATTGGGCTCACTAGGGCTATCAATGGGGAGGGTATTATCCGTTTACCCTTACCCATACCCTGGAGGGTAAGGGTAAGGGTAGAGATTTTTATTACCCTTTACCCATTTACCCATTTCCCATTTTCCCGCTATACTATAAGGGGAGGGTAAGGTATAGACATTATCCATACCCTTTTACCCTTTTACCCGCACATGATATAAAGGTTACACAAAAATATATTCTAAAGGGGTTTATATGTAAATGTTTAACCCTAATACTTTATTCTATCATTGGAAAATGACTTGGTGTTGTGCTTGTAATACTTTCTTGTTGAGGGAAAAACATATATATCTTGCAGAAAATGAGGTGTTGGTGAAACACTTATTTGTTATGCATACTTATGCAAAGGAAAAAATTGATTTATGCATAAAAAATTGTTATTGTGTGAATTGACTTAACTTTACATGGAGAAACATATGATTTTGAATTGGATATAATGTTTTATATGTTGTTATCAATAAATTAGTTATAAAATTATTAAAAATCAACACACAATATGTATAAAACTATTTTTTGTCAAAATTACCCGCTTACCCGCTTACCCTCTCCGTTTACCCTGTGGAGAAGAGGGTAAGGGTAAGGGGAGGGTAAGGAGATTGCTGAGAAGGATAATTATCCTTACCCTTACCCGCTACCCAAAGAGGGTAAGGGTAAGGGTAAGACCTTACCCTCCCCATACCCTCCCCATTGACAGCCCTAGGGCTCACATGCACCTACTACTCATCTAGACCTATAACTTTGAATGTGGACGGGAGAGGTTCGACGAAGAGAGTAGAGGAGAAGAAGAAGTTAAAATAGGAGTAAGAAACAGAAAAGGGAAAGGGAATCACATGCCCATAGAAGGACTCAGGAATCCAACACAAAGTCGGAACCCATAATTTTCATCGCTATGCATGCCTAAATAGATTTGATAGTAATGTGGCAGGGTGGAAGATAAGCTGTCGGGATACTCCCATCACACCACTGTTGTAGTAGGGAATCAATCGGTTTCAACTGAGCGACTATTGAGCAATGAGAACAAAACTCAATTTGCCTAAACACTATAGATGAGTGACCCATCCTCACACCCAATAGCAAAGATATAACCGACCTTGTGAGGATTCGGTAACCCAAGAGGTGTGTTGGATGCCATCCACATGGAAGGAAGATTGCAAACATTGACCTTAATTGCAATAGGAGCCGTGCGAGAGTGAGTCATGGCCGAGGACCCTAGTTTAGAGTTAGTTAAGGGTGACCACCTCAACAGAGGATGGCGTAAAACATGCTGATTGTAGATAGCATCCATGACCATAAAGTATACATAAAGGGTGCACAATTTTTTAGGTTTGGGGCTGTAAGACTTGGAGAGGGCCACAAACACAAAACAAAATGAATCAATGGTGCGACGTCTTGAGCTGAACTAGAATAGACTCTTATAATTAGGCATTAAGAAATGATAGAGAAGAACATAAGGATGGCAATTTTGCCCCCATATGACTCAATTAGGGATGAGCTCAATTGAATATGTCTCCTAATGCCGAATGGAGACAACAACAAAGACTTAGGAGCTGAGTTGACACTCAATCGAAACCTAATGCCCCCCTTAACAAGGCGAAAGGCTTTGACAAATAGATGATGGAGGGTGGAAACCTTACCCTATGACATCAATTATGAAGGAGAGCCAAGCCGAGAAACCCATGACAAGGCCAAGACCCTTGATGAGAGGATAAGTGGTGTCAAACTTCTCCCTAAGGACCTCCTGAGCAGCAGCAAAATAAGCCGAGAGATCCACCACCTAGATAGACGACAGTGGATCGGGAGGTCTTGGAAAAAGGGAGGATGCTGAGTGCAAATTCCCCTCTCTAGAGCAAGGTTTTGGGGTGGGGGATCTATTCCATTGGTTTTAGAAAATTCTTTGCTCACTCTAATTTGAAGAATTGTTTTTGCTCAGTGTGTCTTCTCAAGTTCAGTCATATTCTTAATTTAGAGTTGCATACCAAAATCCAAAGTGTCATATGACTCATAGCTTTACAATTATGGCTAAACCGTTTATGAAAGTTGGTAGTTACGAGGTTGTTTTCCATGTTGAACTTGCAATAAACACACCTCCAATTGCTGTGTGGAAAGATTCAATTACCATGTAGAGGTGTTATATTGAATAATCTCCTTGGGCACTGAATCTCCAAAGTAAGCCATGTTGTGAACACATATTTTGTGTGCTGATGTACTTTGACAAAGAGAGGCCATGTATTTAAGGCTATTGATAACATCATGTATGCTATGGTTTGCATTAGACCAGACATCGCTTATGCAGTCAGTGTGGTTAGTCGTTACATGGCTCATCCTGGAAAGGCATATTAGCTAGTAGTTAAGTGGATTATGAAGTATTTGAAGGGCGTTTCAAATACTTGTTTAGTCTTTCATGGAGCTCAAGTCATAACGACATGGTATACAAACTCAGATTATGCAGGTGACCTTGCTAAGAGGAGATCTCTCACAGGTGACATGTTCACAATGGGATCTACAACTGTTAGTTGGAAAGCAACTATACAAAGTACTATTGCTTTATCTATTGAAGCAGAGTAACGGCGGCAACAGAAGCCGTGGCGGAGGCTTTATGGCTCAAGAGTTTGATGAATCAATTGGGCATGGTTTAAGAACAAGTTATTGTTCATTGTGACAGTCAAAGTGCTATACATCTTAGCAAAAATCAATGTTCCACGAGAGAACAAAGCACATTGATGTCAAATACCACTTCATTAGAGAAGTCACAGTCGAAGGCAAGATTCAAATAAAGAAGATTGGTACATCTAAGAATTCAACCGACATGATGATGAAGACTCTTCCGTTAGCTAATTTTGAACTTTGCTCACAATTAGGTGGTCTTCTTTCTACCCGAGCTTTGTCCGTGAAGGGCATTTGAAGGAGATGGTATTCTTAATTAGTTTCTGATATTGGAGAAGATTGCAACTGCTTTTCTACTTCCATCTTTTGCGAGTTGAAGACAAGGTGGAGTTTGTTGAGAGAGTGTCTTAAACTCCTCTAGAAAAACTTCCTTGATGAACCGTATGTCTACACCAAGCCTCGACATCTTCCGGATGCGCTTCGGGCACCTACATGTGTATTTACGGTCATACTTCAGGCCATATATGGTCTGCCTGGACTGTATTTGCATTTATGGTCCAACTGAACCATATACAGTCCAACACTGGACTGTAAATGTTGCTAAAATAAAAATACAGTCCGTGTTACAGACCGTATACTGTCCAGTCAGACTGTAATGACTTTGTGACTTTAGATATGTGTCTTATTCTTATAAATAGACCCCCAACTTGTCCCAAACATGAAGAGCAACAAAGAGACATTAAAAGACGTCGTTTTTTGAAGACCTAAAGCCACAGACGCACCTAGGCTTTCACGCCTTCAACAACTCCTCTCCTAGCAATCGTCTTTTTCCACGGTTGGGTTTTGGGTGTAAAAGGGGATTGGGTTCTTCTGCTTTCTTCTGTATTCTTCATCTTTGTAATCTCTCTATCAATAATATCATCTTGGCCAGTGGATGTAGGCTCCCACATTGGTAATTTGCCAAACCACTATAAATCTTGTCTTTGTGGTTGCTTGCTTGTTCAATTGTTAATCTTCGTCGTACGTATTCAGTTTGGATTGCTCGATCTCATGCTTCCGCAACTCCGCAACAAGCTTGTTGGGCCTTTTTGTTCCGGTCTTCCATCACCACCATTATCCCAACAAGATGTTATTGTCCTCATCTTTGTCATATGTTTGTGTTGACTGGCGTTACTTTTCATGAGTCCACTCTGTTCTTTAGTGACTGTGTCTAGTGTAACGGGGACCACAACCATGAGTGAAATTACGTCAGAGAATGATAGAGAGCGATAGCCACCACTCTTTGTGTTGTGTGATGACTGATGAGTGTGTGCCAGATACCACTCCTATTATACCACCATCACCACCTACACCACCTATTCAACCTTTTTCACTGGTTTACACCAGGCCAGTAGGGCATCACTCAAAAGATGTAGCGACATCAGTCCAGCAGATTGACTCATCAATTTTCGGATACTCCTAAGATACCTGTTCATATGGAGAGTTCTCTTGATGCTTCTGTCAGACTTACACCTTTCGGTTGCAACTCGTAAAGGTGTTCGGTCTTGCACAATACGACATTTAATCTCTAGTGTTGTTGCTTATCTCACCTATTACTAGCAGCGTGCATGTTTGCTCTTCAGTTCATGGTTATATAGGTGGCTAGGCGGCTAGGCGTTGCTTGGGGACGCCTAGACAGCCTAGGCGGAGGCCTAGGCATTTCTAGTTGTTTTTAATTTTAATTTTTGTAACATATATATACTATATAATATAAGACAATATAATTATACTGTTAAACATATATATACTATATAATATAAGACAATATATACTATATAATATAATATAAGACAATATAATTTTTGTAACATATATATACTATATAATATAAGACAATATAATTTTAATTTTAATTTCTAGTTGTTTTAATTTCCACGTCGTCGATAAGGCGTCGGTATCGACATTTAATTCCTTGCCTCCTGAGAAGCATGTTGTAGGCTGTCGTTGGGTGTATATTGTTAAACAGAAACCGGATGGATCTATTGACCGCTTGAAGGCTAGATTGATGGCCAAAGGGTACACTTGTGGAGTGGACTTCTTTGAGACTTTATCCTGTTGCTCGACTAAATTCTGTATGGATCCTTATTTCTATTGCTACTCATTATAATTAATCTCTTCTCCAGTTGGATGTCAAAAACACATTGCTTCATGACGATCTTCTTGAATAGGTGTACATGAAGCAACCTCTTGGGTATGTTGCAGAGGGGGTGTGTCAGAAAATGTGCAAACTGAAGAAATCTTGTATGGTCTGAAGCAATCACCACTTGCATGATTTGATAAATTTAGTGATGTATTTATACTGTTTGGGTTCGGTCGGTCTTCTACCGGTCACTCTTTATTCATGTGCAAATCCTCTTGTGGCACTATTATTCTGGTTGTATGTGGACGATATTGTCATCACAGGTGATGATTTGACTAGCATTTCACAACTCTAGGAGTGGCTACAAACTCAATTTCAGATGAAAGATTTGGGCAATCTTCATTATTTTCTTGGAATAGTGGTTCTACGTTCCAAGAAAGGCACAAATCTTTCTCAGTAAAAATATGTGTTAGATCTTCTTGTAGAGACATGCATGACACATTGCAGACCATCTCCACACCTATGGGCTATCATACCAGGGCGGCTACTTTTGATGACAGTGATTTTTCAGATCTAGCAAAGTACAAATGAATTGTAGGTAAGCTGATCTATTTAACGGTTACTCGTCCTGATATCACCTATTCAGTGGGAGTTGTTAGCCAATTCATGAGTGCACCCAAGATGTCGCACTGGATGGCAGTCACCTGGATCCTGCGTTATATTAAAGGATCACCATGGAAAGGTCTCACTTATTTCACAAGGATCTCGTCCACTTGAAGCTTATTGGATATACTGATGCTGATTGGGTAGGTGATGTTGGAGATAGACGTCTAACTCAAGATAATGTGTGTTCCTTGGGTCACATTTAGTGACATGGAGGAGCAAAAAACAAAATGTGGTAGCACAGTCTAGCACAAAGGCTGAATATCAAGCAATGACACATGCTTGTTGTGAACTACAATGGATTATGTCCATATTGTCTGAAATGGGAGTGTCTGTTAAAACTCCAACCTTCTCATGTGTTCCATGAGCGAACCAAGCACATTGAGGTGGACTGCCGCTTTGTTCGTGATCTAGTGCTCTCCAAGAAGATTCAGACTCCTCATGTTCACACCAAACTACAAGTTACAAACATCTTCACCAAGCGTCGTATACCTTCAATATTTAGCCATGAGTTCCAAGTTGGGCATTCACAATGTGTACCCTCTAACTTGAGGGGGAGTGTTAGAAAATAGAAGCTATTCATGTAGTCTTTTCTTATTGCTTTCTTTATTGGGTCTACCATGTAAATGTTCTCTTCCTATATAATATAGGCTAACTTGCTACAACAAGGCATCACTTTGGCCCAATACTTTAACAATGGTATTAGAAGGTGTCCTCAAGGTGATGATGTACACCTTGAGGTGTAAGCCCTATTTGTAGAGACATACTGCTGCTACCTAGCTCTGCTATTGCTCCTTGCCTCACTAGGTGGAGGACGTACCATGGAGAAGATGTGGTGGGGGGGTCAAGGTTGGGAAGAAATCGAGGAATTAGAGTTAAGAGAGAAATCAAGTGTGGATGCCTTTTTTGACCTAAATAATTAGATTTGGCTGATTGGATCCATATCACTTTATGGTTGGGAGAGAAATCGGGTTCGAGAGAAGTTAAGTGTCAGTTTTTTGTTTGTTTTCTGAATTAGGGTTGAATGGTTTCCTTTAAATGGTATATGGGCCAAGCCTAACATGTAGACCAAATAAATAGACATGGCTGATTGACTAATATGTTTTTCTTGAGAGAGGGATGGAGGGGGAAGGGAAGGGGGAGGGAAGAGTAGAACACTTTGAGTATAGATGATGCCATACCTTCTGAGTTAGCCAAATATTACATTGTTTTCTTTAAAAATTGAACCAGTGATCTTCTTAAATATCATATGAGTAGTCTATGTACCAAAAATAAACTCATTTGGATGCTTATAGGTCAAACATCTAATGCTGCAAAAACAATGAATTGGGAAAAATACTAGAATGGTGGCTTTGTAGTTCATCGATGAATGTCTTAATATATTTAAGCTAAGATACACTTGAGTGTACCATTGATGCTGTATGCTTAAGTCAATTTGCACACTGCAACTTTTTCTTCCTCCGGTAAATCTAAACCGTTGATCTTCCTAGATTGTGTAATTTACTAATATGCAAGCTTTGAGCTAATATTGCATTTAAAAGTTACATAAATGATGCATTAGAAAAAAAAGTTTCGATGTTTGTTTTGTAGCCTTAGGACGATTGACCTACTAGTGTCCAAATGAGTTCATTTTTTGTATTTCAAGTATTCATGTGGTACTTAATACAATCAATAGTATGGATTTTCCTAGTGGTGGAGGCCTACATTTCCCAATGGGACCGAAATGGGGTTCCACCCCTTTCCTTGCTCCCTTCTCCATGTGAAGTTGTAAAGCCTCCTAGATCTTCTCCCCACATATGATTTACAACAATTGTTAATACCCTAATAATTGTTAAGATTTTGTGAGCCTTATTAGATGTTCACCATAATAACTTGTGTTCAATTCCAAACATACTTGTTGAGGCGCCCGACTAATCGGCGACTGGTCGTTTTGGTGGCCAACGACTGGCCTGCCGCCTAGGTTTTCCATCATTTACAACGTCCGCCCAAACCGACTGGTCGGGTAGTCGGCCGACTAGACCGACTGGTCAGCTAGTCACCCTGTAAGTCGACCGCTTATTTGGTGGGCCCGAAAGTTTTTTTTTTTTAATTTTTTTTGTCATTTAGTCTTATTGTCGACTGAAGTGTTTGTATTTGTCTTGCCAATTGCCATGGAAATAGAAATAAATGATTATGGCATATAACTCCATTCACATTAGTATCTTTAGCAGTTTGGCATATAACTATATATATTACAAATATATAACTATATATATTACTAATATGCATTAATAATATGTAACTAATTATATATCACTAATATATATTACTAATATATAACTATATACATTACTGACATATATAAAACAAATTATATAAGTATATAACTATATACTTATAGTTATATAGTATATATAACTATAACTATATACGCATATAACTATATATATTAATAATATATAAGTATATAACTAGCATACTGTTGTATATAAGTATATAACTATATATATTATTAATATATATAACTAATTATATGAAAAAAAACCCTAGGCCTGGGCGGCCGACTAGTCGGGCTGGTCGGGCTGGTCGGCCTGGTCGCCCAAGGATCCAGGGTGACCGCCTGACCGCCTTGACAAGTATGATTCCAAATAAATTATGGATGTATCATTCATATGTTTGTCGATAAGTTTATTTGCTAATTATTGTTATGTTTTAGACATCACATCTGTTAATATCTTCATCACTTTCATGCAAACATCATGGTTGGAGACACATTTAATAGTTGTTTTGTTATCTTGGAGTGAGCTCATGCCATAATTATATAAGCAAAAAATGTTACTATATATAGAGAAAAATATTCCTCTATGCTCTGCATATGTCGAATGTCCTAAATGCTCTATGTGGTACCCTCTCTAAATGTACATGCTTTTTGGAACATTAATTTCTCTAAAGATTCATGATTTTCTAAAAAACAAATCAAATTGAGAGGAAAAACCTAAAACATTCTTACATCATGAATGATATTGATCTACATCTAGTAATAGAAGACATTCAAATTTAGAGAAAGGTTGCGACTTTTTGCGATTTTTGGTTAGGCAAATGTCCTTCCCAAATGAAATGTAACTCGATACGTTTTCATGACTTTCCCAATAAATATCATAACTTCCTAAGGTCTTTGGTGTGAAAGTGGGATTTATGAGCATCTTTTAACACAGAGAAGTGTTTTAAAAAGCGCCTAGAGTGGCCTAGCCCCTCTGCTGCCTGAAAAGTGCCGTAGGCGCCAGTTGAGCAAGCCAACAAAAAGCTTCCGCTTAATGCTCGCCTGAGCCGCTTAAACGCCAGCTTGAAGACCCTGTTTAATCGCCCACTTCAGCCCGCTTAGTTGAAAAGCGGCTGTTGGTCCCAAAAGAAGGCCCAAATTTGCTATCGACCCAGTAGCGGGTTAAATAAACTTATGGAAAAGCATTCCATGCTTCATTTATGCATCATATTTACGTTATACTCTTGTAACATGTTCTTCTTTAGGCTGCACTTATATTAGTACATACCTTGTTTGTAAATCAAGGTACATCCGTGCATGTACTTGTAAATTATATACCATTATATATAATTGAGTTATATATGTATACAGATGGTATGGATGTGTGTATTACTGCTCTACTATGTACTAATCATATATGAAATGGTCTGTATGTATGTACTACTTTCTGCTATGTACTAATTACATTTTGAATGGTCTGTATGTACTACTGCTCTGCTATGTACTAATTATACCATACACAAGCTCGTACATGTCTCTTGTACAGTTATATATATGCCTATGTACTTAAACTTTCTTCATATCCTAATATTTTATAATTGTTTTCTACTCATTGTTCCACAATTGTGTTATAAATTGTTTACGTTATTCTGTAGGGTGAATTTCACACTTACAGGTTCAAATATCTATAAAAGTGTCTGAATAATGATTAGATATATACTATTAGTATAAGTGGTTCGATGTGTTATTGGGCTTAGGCCCATTGTATTCATGTTCTCTATTATGATATATGTACATTTAAGTGAGGATCCATTTACCACTTAGTGTACCCATGTATTCCTACACTTTTAGTACCTCATTAAATACTCTAATTAGATTGTTGGTTTTTTTATCTACACGGTATCAGCTGCAATTCCCTAACCCTACTCCACCTACCCCTCCCCCCTTCTTCTCTCTTCCTTTCCCTCCTGCTGTCGCCGCCACCACCAGCAGCACAGCCGCCGCCAACCACAATAGCACCGCGGCCGCCAACCACAGCAGCAATGGCAGCCAGGCAGGGGTAGTGGGGCCGCCATCACTGACAACGACAAAAGCATCGGCTCGCTGCCGGTTGCAGCAAGCACCAGCACAACAGCCAAGCCGTGGCCAGTGCACAGAGGTGCACTCCATTGGCCACCAACCCATGTATCTGCTTTGTTCTTCCTCATTTGTCTACAGCAAAAAAAGACCATGTGCTAGTATGTAAAGCACAAAAAAGAGGAGGGAAGCCGCACTATTTTTTTTCCTCTCCATGTGGTTCCCCTAACCCACATGACTGAGTGCTTTTGTTACATATTACAGTGCATGAATTTATGTACTTTTTCTTTCATCCTACCGTGCCTTGAATTCCTATAATGCTTTTTTCTGTCGTAGTCTTGTACCTTTCCTACCGTGCCTGCATTTTGCGGTAGTGCTTTATTAATGTCTATAGTTTGTGTTGTGCCTTCAATCCATTACTATTCTGTATCTTTCTTTCTTTTCATGGCTGACAACAAATTTTTGCCCACTATCATCTTAAAATGACATGCCCCACGTCACCGCTATCAAGCGAAATGGAGATGATTTTCTATTGTGGATGAATGTTGTCCAAACTTTTCTGGAATCGCGTAGTAAACTCAAGTATATCAAAGACGATGCACCTACAACACCCGATGACGCCTGGGTCACCAGAAATGGCCAAGTTTTAACCCAACTCTGGGGGTGTATGAAGTTGATGTTGGGGTCAAATACATGTGGCACAAGATGTCATGACCACGTGGTATGAAATGAAGCAATTTTGCATGCAAGAAGATAATTGTCTGCGCTGCTACAATGCCATGGGCAAGATTTTCTCAGAACAAGAAGGCGATTGTGTGCTGTCAAAGTACTACAATTCAATGAAAACCCTTGCCAATCTGCTGAATTTTTTCCTGCCCACCACCTCTGCGAACTCATCAAAGAGAGACACACTCTCATTACCAAGTGCTTTCTTAACGACCTTAATCCCCACTATGCTGTAATGCGTCAACTCCTAGTCAATGCAACTCTTTCGTCTAACCAGGCATATGCATGCCTGTCTCAATTAGAGATGACCTCCACTAGTGCCTCCCACTGTGATACGTTTGATGCCCAAGCAGCATTGGCTGCAGCCTTCAGGGGACAAGGAGACGAGGTTGTGGCTCAGGATCCAAATGCACATAGTGTGGCAAACTAGGCTATATTGAGAACGTGAATCACTCCAATCATGGCTTGCTTACTATGGTAGAGGACGTGGCAGGGGCTTAGGCTCCCACTCTGACAATTCGCCAATCCCCTCCTACATTGCACATGACTCCTTTGATCAGAATCACTCTCATGTCTTGCTGACAAACTAAGAATATGAACACATTCTTCAAGCTTCACACCAGTTTAGTGAATCTCCTGTTCACAACTGTATGTCAACACCACAACCTCCCCTGACTGACGCATTGGTGACCCACCCAATGCATCATCTCCAACTCACCTAGCAACAACTCGTCCAAGTAATTAATGGACTTCTATGGATTGTGAACTTAGGTGCTACTCAACACATGGCGGGTATGCCACACCTTCTTACATCTTCAAACTCCTTTATTCCACATTCCACTGTCACTATGGTGGATGGGTCGGTCAAACGGGTCCCCAAGTGTGGCACTGCACCTCTCTCACCTAAATTAAAATTATCTGTTGTTCATTTTGTTTCAAATTTCCCTACAGTCTTAATGTTAGTGTCAAAATTAGTTGACTCTCTTCGATGTTTTGTAACTTTTAGTCCTTCTGGTTTTGTCTTGCAGGATTGGCGTAATTTAAAGAGCGCTCTTGGTGATCTTTACTACTTTTCTGCCCCCCACAGTCTCCAATCAATGCTCTTATTGTTGCCTCTCCACTATAAGTGCATTTATGCTTTAGCCGTCATTCACTGGTCAAACTCAAGATTTTAGATAGTTCTGTTTCTTCTTGTTCTTGTATTGTGTGATGCTTACTCTCAAAAGGGGTAAAAGTTCCCTAAGCTATAAAAAAGGGTTTTCTAGGATACCCTTACTCTCAGAAGGGGTAGAAATTCGTTGATACTCTATTCAGTCGCGTTAATATTTCCGTTGATGTCACCTTTCACGAGGACGAGTTTTTCTTCCCTTCATTGTCATCCTCCTCTGATCATATTAATGAAATGGTCTTGCACCCTAGACCCTTTCTCCCAAACCCATCAAATATCATTTTGACTGGACACTTTCCCAATCAGATATCAAGAATGCCTTTCTACATGATGATCTCCTAGACTAAGTCTATGTGCAACAACCTCCAGGATTTCTGGAGTCAGTCTCCTCACAAAGTCTGCCGTATATGACACTCTTTATATGGACTCAAGCAATTCCCAACAGCGTGGTTTAGTAATCTCAACATGGTCCTTTCACTTTTCTCTTCAAGATCCTAAAAAGGACACATTCTCCTTGCTATATATATTGATGGCATTGTGATTAGTAACAGTGAGAAAATTGGCATCCTCAGACTGCAACAATCATTACATGCCCATTTCCACACTAAGGATTTGGAAAATTTGCAATACTTTCTCAGAGTAGAGGTCCTTTGCTCCATCACATGGATCAATTTGTCCCAAAGACGCTATATATTGGATCTACTTCAACAGAGCGAGATGACATATGCTAAACCTGTTTCTACTCCAATGGATTATCACACAAAGGCTCGACATGAAAGGGAGCTCTTCCAATATCCAAAAAAGCATCATCAAGTAGTTGAGAAAATTGATTTATCTAACAATCACTCAACCTGATATCACCTTTGTTGTCAGAGTAGTCAGTCAACATGTGAGTGCACTGATTCAAGCTCACCAGTGAAACATCCAATGCATCCTACGCTATCTCAAGAGTGCTCTAGGAAGATGACTGTTCTATAAACGCCCCAGGAAATGACTTACTATATGTGGATACTTCGATGCAAATTGGGTAAGAGATGCTGAAGACTGCCAATCTTCTAGTTGTTCCTTTATGTTTAGGTAGTCATCCAGTTGCCCGGAGAAGTAAATGTGGTTGTTCGCTCTAGCATTGAAGCCAAATATTGAGCTATGACCCACGCATGGCTGGCCATATAACTTTTGCCAAATATTGAGCTATAACCCACTCATGGCTGACCGTATAGTTGTTCTATACAATTTACTTTTTAATCTGAGTGGGATCTTCTGGTCATACTTTGAATGGAGTCAAGTTGAATGGAATGGATGTACCATTATGTGATAAATTTTGTTCTTGGGTTCTATTATTGTAAAGGAGGGTGACGTCCAAGATGATGTTTGTCACATAATCATAGTAGGATAGTTGAAGTGGAGGCGTGCAACTAGAGTACTATGTGACCAGAAGATCCCACTCAGATTAAAAAGTAAGTTTTATAGAACAACTATACTGCCAACCATGCTATATGGGAGGGAATGTTGGACAATGAATAAACAAGGGCTCAACAAAATGAATGTGGTGGAAATGCATATGCTGAGATGGATGTCTGGAAAGACAAGAAAATATTGTTTGACGAACATCTATATAAGGAACAAAGTGGAGGTGGTGAGCATTGAGGACAAGTTGCATGAAGGCCGTCTAAGATGGTATGGACACGTGCAACGCCGACCGACAAGTGCACCTCTTTGAAGCAAGGTTATTGAGTCGAGCACAATGATAAGAAGCAGAGACATACCTAAATTAACTTGTGAAGAACTTATAAAGCGAGATTTTGAATCTTTACATCTTGACTAGAGTATGGCTCATAACAAACCTGATTGAAAAAGAAGGATCCATGTAGATGACCCTAACATGATTGGGATTGAGGCTTAGATGATGATGATGATGATGACGACCCATGCATGTTGTGACCTACAATGAGTACAATCCATTATGGCTGAGGTTGGAACTTATGTTCAGATTACAACTCTACGTCGTAACAACCATGCCGCTATCCACATCACCAATAATCCAATTTTTCAAAGCACATTGAAGTGTATTTCAATTTTATACGGGTCCTAGTCGAAGCTAAAAAATTGTGACTCCTCACATATGGACTGGTGATCAAGTTGCTGATATCCTGAGCAAACCACTTCCTCCAGCTCTCTTTTAGCATATCGATATTAAGCTGGAACTACACAACGTCTACTCTCTAGAATGAGGGGGAGTGTTAGTATAAGTGGTGTAATTGGGCTTACGCCCATCGAATTCATGTTCTCTATTATGATACAAGTACGCTTAAGTGATGATCTGTTTACCCCCTTAAGTGTACCCATGTGGTCTTGGACTCTTACATATAGGAGACCCAATGCCTCATTAGATACTAATCAAATTGTTGGTCTTCTATCTACATATACATATATGTGTAATGTGTATTAATTATATAAGATATTAAGCACTTGCTTTTTCAAAAAGTGCATGCTTAAGCGCCCACCCGCTGCTCATGCAGTTGCAAGGTGTTGTCCGAACACCTCCTACTTCCTGCTTATTCTAACATTGGCACATAGATCCTAGCAACATTGCTATTGGTGATGATGATATATTGCCAAGATAGTTCCCGTCTCCGAGGCAGTCCTGGAGAATAGATTGTGATCACAAGATGATATGGGAAACCCAAGGTACCAAGAAAATTAGTGAGTTTATTGAACCACACTCTTGATGATTACTTTAGTCCATTAAGGGACCCCCTAGCAATAAAACCCTGAGGTCGCGTCATCTAGACTTCCTCGTCCAGATGACCATGGAATTCAATATGGAAAAGAGGCCGGTCCATATGACCTGCAAGCGGAATGACAATGCTAAAGGTTTGTGTGAATCCCTAGGCAATCAAGCGGTTTTTGAGACATTCAACAAAACCGTATGAGTTGAATTTGACCGATGAAACCCATTAGCATCCAACAATGTTTGTCTTGAGTCATGCAACCTTGTCATATCCTCAAGCATCACATGTTTCCGACCAGGATGTTAGAATGCCCCCAGTTAGTTTTTTGTAAAGCAGGATGAAATTTAAATGCTTGGCTATAGTTATAGCATTTTTAGCAAGTTTAGAAATACATCAAGTATGAGAAATGGGGTCTCCAATGGTGCATGTACGTGTGCCTTTCCAAAGCATCACATGTCATGTAGATTTCTTAAAGTTTGAAAAAGGTGCTGGGAACTTGGAGCGATGAATTCTCTTTTGTCCTTTGGTGATAGACTCGAACAAATCGTTCAATGGTGAGAGAAGACGCCAGAGGCGGGGGTGGAGACAAAGGTGGAAGCGTTTGTGATAAACCATACATAGCAAGGACAAGATCAATTAGATCTTAAAGATCTACATCAAAAAATATATTCAATAGCATAAGCAGAGCATGAGTAACAAAAAATACTAGATTCATGGAAAGTGACATCGGTTGAAACATACATCTAGTGAACGATAGGGTTGTAGCACTTGTAACCATTTTGAAAGGCAAAGTAGTCGAGAAAGATAACCTTAATGGGTTGCGAATCATGTTTGTCTACCTCAGGGTCAAAATTGTTAACGACAGTATAACCAAAAACTCGTAGAGGATAGTGGAAAGCTTTGTCTTTGCAATGGACAATGGAGAAATGGATGTTGTTTTGAAGGATAGACCAAGGTTGGCACAAGGTTTTCAAACCCGACCCGGAGGTCGATCCGAAAAAGCTCATGGGTCACGGATCTCTGGTTCAACCGCCGGGTCGACCCGGTTGACCCAATGATGTCAGCTCACCACCATATACATAATATTATTATATACAAGCATGTATATGCGTGTATGTTACAATAATATGTATGTCCATACATATATTACTATATAACTTTGTGTATATATGTACATAATCTACTGTATGAAACCATGAGATGATGAATTATGAAACACCAAACATGGAAAACTAAGTATCTATTCAAAAAGAAGCAAACAAATGGTCCTGCAATACTTTAAACAAGTAGCAAAATACAAATAACTGTATATATCGATGTATGGAAAGTTATGGCTGCTTGAAAGGACATTAAAATAAGTCAAATGGTCATTTAAGGAAGAAAAAATAAAACCAACAAAACCCGGTCGAGTCTTTGACTCGAGGTCCGGGTCATCGGGTTGGCTGTTGAACCGGCCGGGTCACCGGGTCAACTCTGGGTCTTGGCCAGAAGTGGGTTTTAGCCCCACCCGACCCGCAAAACTTGCCAGGTGAAGGTCCAACCGGTTAAACCGGCCTGGTCGGGTGGGGTTTCAAAACTATGGGTTGGCGAATGATGAGGTAGCAAACAATATACGAGGTATTGATATTGAAGCTATTTTGACAACATGGAAATAGGTATTCGGTGGCAAGGAATGAGGTTTCGTCGAAACTGGCAAAATTTCGAAAAAATTCCAATTTTGATGGTATCTGCCACGAAATCATCTGAGTGTGTCGACTTCTATTGAAATTGCTACCAAGATTGCATGTATCAAAATTTTGATAAATTTTTTGCCGACTTAGATGAATTTTGTCAATTTGGATGGATTTCGAGGTTTTTGTGTACAACTAAAAATTTTTGATAGATATTTTGATCAGAATTCCAATAAGTGCAATCCTTGGTGATATTGTTGCTGTTTGAAGAGAAGAAAAGGGAAATTGGGGTAATTTCACCATTTAGTACTCATACATAGTATATAACTATATATACTGATCGTATATTATAATTGCATTGCGTTCCTTAATATTTGCTATTCAATGTATCAAATAATAATGCAATGCATGCTACATGTTGGTTTTTATTTTCTTCAATGCGTACGACATGCTTTTTGGGTGGTGTTTTATTAGATAGTGACGGTGCTATGAAGTCAACCACACCCAAATATAATGATTTTGCTCGGAAACATTGCACTATTGTTCTTGAGGCGAATGAAATGGTTCACTGTTTAGTTAATATCAACAATAAACTATCAAAACCCAAGTAATATATGTGGGGGGGGGTGCCCTACTTATCCAATATTTGATATTGTAGCACAAACAAGTAAATGCATGTATATAGCTCATACTTGTAAATTTATCTTACTTAATTCCTACATTTCGTCATAGAACTCCCCAGTAAATAGGAAAGTTTCCTTACCGCCCACATGAAGGACCCCTCCCAACTAGAGTTCTGAAACCCGATTCGACCCGGCCGGATGAAACGTCACCCAGAAGGCTGGGCGGGTCGGGTGGCTGCAAAACATGTTTTTTTGGGGTAAAAAAGGATCATAACCGGTGACCCGGCGATCCGTCGACCCAGCCTCGGGTTCCTTGAACCGGCCAGGTATTTGCTAAACGTTAGATACAGACTACTAGTAATCCGATTCTCTTTCTGTCTTCCCTCTATTTCTCCTATTCGTGTCTACCTTTTTCCTAATCTCTTCCCTTCCTTCTACCTTGCAACTTCTACCTCCTAATTCCAACTGTCATTCATCATTAAAATTTGAACATTGCTGTCAAAGTCTCAAACAAACGTGCTGTTGGGAGGTGATAGGGACGCCAAAGTTATTTTCTGCTTCTATTGGTGTTAAATTGGAGGTCTACATTACTCCATTTCAAGTAATAACTAATAATCAGCCTCTGACCTATGCCTATACGTGTTATATGTTTGCTGTAGTTTTGTTTGAATTGATTGAATCTTACTGCTGGTCCTTTTTTTCCTTCAAATTTCCTACCGTGTTGCTAGTTGCTACTCGCTAGTAATAACTAATAATTATTGCTAATCCCATTGTTTGTGATATGTTTGTAGTTCACTAGTTTGTATTCATGTGTGATCATTTTGTTTCCAAACAATTGACTATGGATGAACGCTAGACTTGATAGTCTTTTTTGTGTATGAGACATTGAGAATTGAGATTATGAGTTATGACTCACGTATGATCCTTTGCGATTTGCATGAACATATTGCTCGATTGCATATTTATTTGTCGTGCACTCATTTGAAACTTTCAGCAATCATTGATGACATTATGTAGTTCTATTTTTAGTTTGTATATCTGTAGTTCTACACACACACACACACACACACACACACACACATATATATATATATATATATATATATATATATATATATATATATATATATATATATATATATATATATGGTTCGACCCGGCGATTGAACCAGAGACTCGTGACCCGAGAGCCAGTTCGGGTCAGGTATGAAAACTTTGCTCCCAACCTACCCCCATATAAAATTGTATTGCAAAAGTGATGAATTTAGTTGTGGAGATCATGCCTGCAATTCGTGGCTTAATTCGTTCATTTTAGTGATGGAACATGCACAATTGCATTTATTGAAATTTCCATTTTCACGCCGTCAACACGATATCGAAATTGGATACCTCATTTCTTGTATACTAGTATACAAATGAAAATTTTGATGTATGCAATCCTAGCTGTTTCAATGTCAGAATGAACAAATGAAATCAAGATATTTTATAGGTGTAATCTCTACAACTAAATACATCGTTGTATGCAGTAAAATTCTATATTGAATATGGGGGGGAGTCATTCATGTGGGGATGTAAGGAAACTGCCTGTTTTACTGGGCATTTTGAGGACAAAATGTAGGTATTAAGTGATTAATGTTACTAGCACAACACCAAAACTTAAGTACACAGTTATGTAAAATATCACAATTTCGATATGTGGGGTGTCATCCCCAATGTCCTGCTTGGTTGATACTTAATAGTTGTCAAACTGTTATTTTGACACTGACTTGACAATAGAATTGGAAATAACCCGTTTGCTCCCAACCTGTTTCTTCTTTATGAGTATCAAATCAAATGTGCTCCCGTATATGAATATCCAATATGTTCTGGTTGTGGTGGTGGTTGAACTTGATATCCATAATGCCCATACCTTAGTGAGAATGAGATGGGTAGGGTTGTTCTTGTGTTTGTAAAAATAACATATCACCATATGAATTTTGAGATTGAGAATTAGAAATACTCGTGCTCTCAGATGAATCAACAATATCAGAACAATACTCACTAGTGCAGGTGTTGTAGTTGTAGCCTCAGGTGGTAATGCACTGATCTAGTCTTTCCCTGTTGAAGTTTTCCTCTCTTGAAAGGTTTTGTCAATCATGGGATATTCTTATTCTCTTGGAAAAGAAGGTGCAACACTAGAATCATAGAACGACCATCATTCTTAGGGTCAACAGTAGGGGGATATTTTAGAGAGTGCTCACCACTGCTTTCATCATTGCCGCCATCAATAGACTTAGATATTGATCCATATGTAGTTTTTGAAGAAGAATTTGTGCTACCAACTCTTCTTGCACTACTCTATTGATTTCCATATCAATGTTTTCATGCTCAGGCTCGGACTCAAAAGTCTTTTAAGTGAGATTTAATCAACATCAATATCAAAATCTGACTCAAATTTCTCTTCGATGTATGGATATGGATGGTCATCTAGTTTATCAAGAATGGGACCACCTATCTCATTCTTCCATTCCTCTAAAGGATCTTCTAAATCATCAACTTCTTCTATGCCTATGCGTCTGGATGGGTTGAATGTGTATGTGGTGTCGATGGGATCATGGAAAACATCAAAATTCATTTCCTTATAGTTGGCATCTCATATGGTTCGAGCCGTCAACCGCATGTTGTCTGAATGTAGACCAGATCTCTCAGCCTGTTTCCTCCCAACTTGTTCCTTCTCAGCCTATATGTTCTTGTTGTTGACCTAGATGGTGAAGAAGATCAACCTGTTCCTGTTGTTCCAATCTCAGAAATCGCGCAAAATCATCAAGCTTTTCCACTCCAAACAGCAGCAAGAGCTCAAGGATTGCAAATGGCAATGTGTCAGGCGATATACCATCGAAATTGCCCTGTATCAGTTGGTAAGTGGTGCATTATGCACAAGTACCCCTGATATGTGGCGATATCGGTGGTAAGTCCACCAAAGTTTTGGTATTTGCGATCCTAACGACATGCACACATGTTTCCATAGAAAACCTCGTCGATATCGCTATTTCGGTCGAAATATTATCGATATCGACATCTCGTTCTTTGCAATAGCCACATATCGAAAAATTAAATGAGATTTATTTATGCATCTCTATGTATATGGTCAGACTGTATCCACCAAGTATCCATGCCGTATCCACTCTGTAAGAAATAGAAAAACCCATATACGTCCGGAGAAGTATCCGTCCTTTAAAAAACCGGGATATGTCCAGAAAAGTATCTCATACACATCTGGGAGTATCCCAGGAGTAATAGTATCCAATGTGTATCAGGTACGACTTCTTTTGAAGTATCCGTGCTTCCAAGGTTACTACCATTCTCTGTCACAATCTAAACCACATTTTCAATACAAATATGCTTATATGTTTTCATCAGCCTTTTGGTAAGTCATGAATCCCTGATTTCACTTAAAGCATGTACAAAGTCAAGAAAAAAATTGATCCACGATAATTACAAGAAAGTTAATTCTCTGTTTCCTATTCGTATTGGTCCATTCATCACACATTAGTGTAACACCATATTCAAATCACAAGAGTTTTTGGCCTTTTATCCATCCTTGTAGCTCCTATTTTTGTTTGGGTAGATAGCAGTGCGGGCCTGAATTCCCTTACCAAACTCCCCTATCACATATACCATATGTTCCACATATATTTAGTTGTGACTGGTAATTGTGAGCAAATAACTTACTGAATGAATTCCCAACCTTCTCTTTTGGACCAGTGTACATTACTTTTAGGTTTTTTTTGCCTAGCATCAGGCTTCCTAACCCTTAGCTTGTTGAAGTTCTTCAAACTGGTGCTAACAGAACGGAAAAGTGTATCAATCAGCCTTTCTTTCTTTTATGTTGAGCAGTTGATCTTCCTCACCGTTTATGTCAACAACATGAATAGGTGCATCCTCACTGCCTCCACCTACACCAGATACATTTCTCCTCATTAGTCTTGCTGCCTCCCTATTCCACTCACTTTTGTGAGTTTCTCTGTCAGCCCACCTATATATACGACGTGAATGCACTGTATCACACCCCAGAATATATGCCATGTCATCATTAAACTTGATAGAAGAACCAATGGGCCTTACATTTATTTATTTTGTTTGTCTTTCTTTGCAACTATCAGCTTTTTGAAATCATCCCTAGCACTTTTAGGGTAATTCTGAAACATTGCCACACACAAACATATATAAAAAACTACAAGAACATATTTTAAATTAATTTTCAGCAATTTTACTAAATAAAAAGATGATATATATATATATATATATTTATATATATGTCTGACTTGTTCGTTTACATATGTTCATATTACTCTATAGCAGAACTTATTCTACGAAACCTAAATAACTAATTATAATAGCACAAACTGTATTATTAATAGTAATTAGATAAATGACATCATAACAGTAGTTATTAATGTAGTAATCATGGACCATGGTCAGTGTTTTAAAAAGGCTGCACGGCCTGTATAAGCGGTGCGTATACTTAGCCGCTTATAAGGCAGATTAGTTGGCGACTTTTAGATGGACATTTGTTATCTCAGTCCAAACTAGATTATATTTTTATTGATAACATTCTCTTGATGGAATATTTTCTTGTATGTTTTTTACATGAGTCGCATGCTTATTTAATGTTTGTTGTTTTGGACCTTTAGAACATGTGGGCATCTTTTTGTATGATTTGGTTAGTCTTCATTATTATGTACTTGTGTTAAATCATTTCGTGTGTGCTTCATTGGAGTTTATGCTTAAATGATTCTAGAATGCATTCTAAATGGCACTTTACTTTTTATTGAAATTTTATGTTTAAATCTATCTTAAATTTCAGGGTCTAAATATGTAATTGTACAAATTAAATGTGCAATTGTGTGATTGATTTATATATAATAATTACGTTATTAAAAAAATCCAAAACTGCATATACTTCCACATATATTTCCGCATATACCCTATACGGTGACCCTCCGCATGCATGACACATACTGCTTTTTAAAACACGTCATGGTTTAAAAATTTTGATTTCGACGTCGTTTCCAAATATTTCAATGAATATTTCGATATTTATGCTATTGTCGGCACAAGATTTCGAACTTCTTTGTATTGCCGAACACCTACTGTTATACTAAAATTTGCAAGTTTATCGATGCACACGCTTGTTTCTATATTAGATGCCATTGACATTAGTATTTCTGGCGATATACTATTGCTACCGTCGAAATTACCTTCCTTGGCAGGTGGTGAGAACATCTTCAAACTAGTTAGGTTTAGGCATTTATCTAAGCCTCAATCCCAACCATTTTGGGGTCAACTACATGGATTCTTCTTTTCCAATCAGCTTTGTTATGTGCCATACTCTGGTCAAGATGTAAAGTTCAAAATCTCACTTTATAAGTTCTTCCCAAGTTAATTTAGGTATGCTCCTGCTTCTTTTCATTGTGCTTGACTCATGACCTTGCTTCGAATAGGTGCATTTGTCGATCGACTTTGCACGTGTCCATACCATCTTAGACGACCTTCACACAACTTGTCCTTGATGCTCACCACCCCAACTTTGTTCCAGATATGGTCGTTCCTCAAATGATCTTTTCTTGTCTTTCCACACATCTATCTCAGCATACGCATTTCTGCCATATTCATCTTGTTGAAACCTTGTTTCTTCCCAACCCAACATTCACTCCCATATAGTATGGTTGGCCGTATAGCTGTTCTATAAAACTTACTTTTTAATCTGAGTGGGATCTTCTGGTCACATACTGCTATAATTGCACTCCAGTTCAACACTCTTGCTTTTCAATAATAGAAATCAAGTAACAAAATTTATCACATACTGGTACATCCATTCGATCCAACTTGACTCCACCATTCACAATTCAAGATTGGCTAAAGTTGCAATGCATGTATTCAATTTTTCTTCCATGGATCATAAATCCGTTAGATTCCAATGCATTTTTTCATAGTTCAACTTTATCATTCAATGTTTCTTTTCTTTCATCAATCAACACAATATCATCAACAAATAATATGCACCTAGGGATATTATCTTAAACATGCTTTGTCAACTCATCCATAACAAGAACAAATAGATATGGGCTGAGTGTCGATCCTTGACGCACCCCAACGGTGATAGGAAAAGTCTGTGTCTCTCCTTCAGGAATCCTAGCACTTGCAGTTGAGTCATCATTAATGTCTTTAATCAGGTCAATGTATTGAATAAGCACACCCTTTTGATGCAAAAAACCTCCATAACACTTCCCTGGGTACTCGGTCATATGTCTTTTCCAGATCAATAAAACACCATATGAAGGATTATTTTATTCAACAATTTTATTTCATTGTGAAGTGTGCGAGCAAGATCTTTGGTTGATCATCCCATTATTAGGACCTAATTTGGACATTGATCTAAAGATATACTCCAAGCTCCAAAGTATTAATATATTTATTTATATTGCTGCCTTTATATTGTGTTCTCTTTTAGTGCCCTATTTTTTATCCTGTATTGGTGACCTATGTAATGAGGGACTCCTATCCTATATAAAGAGGGTGCTTATGCTTTGTATATTTATCTCAATTACTGGATTTCTATTCCTAATCACATGGTATCAGAGCGTGATCCCTAATCTTCTTTCTTCCCTCGCCGCAACCCTCCATGTCTTCCTCCGCTCCCTGTGTTCCGCAAGCTTCCCTGTCTTCGTTCCACCCTCAAGCCGTCCGTTGCCACTTTCCGTTGACAACACCTGCCGCTCCCCTCTCCTGTCCCTCCCCTATTTCCTATTCCCTCTCCCTTGATCACCCCCTCTTCCCCGATCCCTCTCTTGCCCACCTTCCTGATCCGCTACCCCTGATCACCCCCTCTTTCGCTTCCATCGTCAACACCCCACCACTCACCCAATCCAGCCTCCCCAATAACCACTGTCCAACACCCAACAACCCCCGTCCAACACTTCCAACCCCATTAACCTGCCGATCCAGCTACCTATCCACAACCTTCCCGCCGCTCCAGCCAACTCTCCACCAACAACCCGCCACCAACATACCCGCCCAACAACCTTCTTCAACCCATTGCTAAGTTGCTTCGTCTCCTACTATGCCCCTACCACTCTGCCCCCTCTTTGCCAAAATCATCCAACATGCTTGAATTGATTTAATTGGAAACCTGCTATCTATATAAATTAGCCGTCTCTCGGCTCCACTTAATTTTTTGGGAGGGACTCGCTCCCTGCCATCAACCTTTGTCAACATGCTAGTCTAATATGACGATGTGACGTTGGTATCTTAATTAAAACCATCTTAATGCCCAATTTGTGGGCTTCTGAATTTCTTCAATTGATTCTTGTGTGATGCTTCATGCCTGGTTGAACTAAGAACTTGTGCGGACTACTCTCAAACTATTCATCACAATGGCCTGTACGAATAATTTCAGAACTTTCTGTGTGACTACAGTTAAACTCGATGGTTCTAATTACCATACATGGTCAACTTCTTTTGAGTGTACGTCAAAACTCAAGGCCGATACTCATCTGATTACAAAAGGACATGTTCTTCCGTCTGAAAATGCTGATGAGAAAACTAAATAGGCCTATGACTTGTGGGCCAAGGATGACTTTGGCGTAATGACCTGGGTGGTCAGCAATGCATAATCGAAAATCAGTTAGTCCCCTTTACGCCTTAGAATGGCCAAGGCTACATGGGATCAATTAGCACATTTGTATTCACATCAACAAAGCCCTAAGAAAGTGTTTGAAAAAGTTAAAGATCTAGCTAAAAAGGAATTCACTACTAATACTTTTTTGGAAGATTATTGTAATCAATACTGTGCTCTATGGGATGAATTTGAAATTTACCATCCCCTCACTTCCGATATCACCTAAGTTTAGTCTTTAGAGACAGGATGAACTTCAGTCGGTACAGTTCCTTGCTGGATTACATGCCTCTTTTACAGGAGTCGTGGATCAAATCCTATCTAGTGATCCACTCCCTATGCTTCAGGATGTTCTCAAATGGGTCCAACGACTACCATCAGTTTCTTCTTGTTCTTCTGCTGAGTCCACAGAGGCATCAACACGTCCATTTAGGTGACCCTAGCCGTGGCTGAGGCTTATGCCGTGGTAGAGGACGTGGTCGTTTTGGCTGTCCGGACCTGGACGTGGTCAACCTTCTCCTGGACCAGGACATGGTCAGTCCTCTGCTGGACTAGACAACGCCCATCCTCCTAGACCTCGTTATTGCAACAACTGTGGTCGTGACAATCATACTGAGGATAGATGTTACCAGAAACATGGCTACCCCAACACCTGGGCAAATCAAACTTCTACTGACTACACCGAGGATGCACCGACCCAACCTTCCATTGCTTGTACAGATTGAGTCCGAGCTGAATTCGAAAAGCTTTTCCAAGAACGACTACAAACTCGCCATTGACATGATGACCAGATGGCGATTCTGCCTTCCTTGCGTCCTCAGCTCCTTACAGTAAAAACAAATGGATTTTCGACTCTGATGCTTCTACCCATATTTCTGACAATTCGAAGTTATTTCCTAAATTAACTGCCCAAATGGGCAAACAAACTCGTCTCAATTTTTCAAAGAAACCATGTATTGGTTCAAAAAAACCTTTTGATATTGTGCATGCTGACGGTTTGGGACCATGTTCTGTTCCGAGTACATCTGCATTTCAATACTTTATGAGCTTTATTGATGACTTTTCTAGAACTACATGGATGTTTTTAATAAAAGACCAATCTCATATGATAGATACTATCACCTCCTTTACTGAAATCCATACACAGTTTGACACACCCATTAAGATTTTTCGCACGAATAATTCCCTATAATTTGTGCAATCCCCTGTCAGTCAGTTTTGTCGCAAGATTGGTACTATTCATCAAACTTCCTGTTCGTATACCCCCAACAAAATGGGGTTGTTGAGTGCAAGAATTAGGTCTGATCCTGCCAAATTAGGGCCCACTTAGGTTAATGTAGGACAAACGAGGAGAAGTTATGCTTGATTAGGTCATGTTATGCCAAAATAGGTCTAACCTAAGCCAAATTAGGGTATACTAAGTTAAATTAGGTCTAATTTAGATCATGATAGGTCAAATTAAGGCCGGATTGGTCTAGCTTAGGTCATGATAGGTGTGATGTAGGTGAAATTATGATTGATTAAGCTTAGGGATAACCAATACAATTGTATATGTTGATGTATATATTTGAGTATAGCTAATTATATACACAAAATCATATATATATATATATATATGTAAAATATAAACAAATATGAAGAATGCCTAGAAACGCCTATGCTCCCGCCTAGGCACCTAGGCCTCCTAGGCTTCCCTTGGATGGAAAGGACCGCCTAGCCTCCTAGACAAGTATGAACGAAACCCTATCAACTGCCTTTTCGTCGTCTAAGTGTAAGGCGACCAAAGCCTTGCTTTTGCGTATTGGTGGAAGGAGGCATGTGCAGAAGGAGGTGCCGACAAGTGATGAAGCCAATCACAACCGCTTTCTGCTACAATAAGCATCAAGGAAGCACCAAAGTTAGTTGTTGGAGGTGGAGATCAATGCTTGTTAGTGGACTTTTGTCTCCCCTCATTATTTTACTAGTGTAATATATACCAAGAAAATTTCACAATTCCATAGTGAACAACAAAGTTACAACATTCATCTAGTGTTTCGAGCTATGCTACGTTGTATAAATAATTGTATTTATCTAACATATTTTTCTAAAGTTGTTCCCTGTTGTGTATTGCTGGACTTAAAAACTTTTTCATAGCTCTATTGAGAAGTGTCAATTATCTAATGATGCATCATTGGTCTAACAGAAGACACCAAGATGGTTAGACACTCGGTTTGTTAGAGAGAGGTCCCAGGATCAAGCCTAGGCCACGGGATGAATAGAATGGCCAATTTTTTTTTTTAAATAGTCCTTAACGTAGATGTTAGTCACTAAGTATTTTTAGTAATTACAACTTGCGTCCGTTGCCACCTATGCTATCAGCAAATGCTACTGGCAAGTGAACTTGGAATTGTCTAAACTTGAGATGTTAATTATGAACAATAACTCTGATTCTATACTATGTAATTTGTACATTTCTAATATCATAATATGGTCAAATAATGTTGGCATTTAGGTTTAAGAAACACCTTTTACTACTTTCTAATATTATTTGGGATATGATTTATATGTTTTTCAATATAATGGCCTTTTTCAAAAAGCGCCCGCTTCAAATCCGCTTCCCTCTTAAGCGCCCAAGAAGACCTGACCACTCACTTCATGTTTTGCAAAACCTAGGGGGGAATCAACAAGCTTAGAGTCTGACGTCAAATTAAAGTCTGAAATGTAGTGAATAGAACAAAGTTGGTGATTAGATGAGATATTTGTACTACAATATTGCTAGACCATTTTAATGGACCCGTCAACCATAGATCTAAATGTCGTCGACATTAGGCGAAATTTCGCCGATAATGTCGATGTCGACGGTCAGCGACGTCGAATGCATGTAAACATCTTTATTCTACAATATCCTCGACATTTCGTCAAATATGTCGACATTTCCCCATATGTCGGCGAAGTTGGCCCAAGTCCATACAAAAATTCCACAATGTCCTCGACATTTATCGAAGTCGTCGAAGTTGGCGACATATTTCAGGGATTTTGTGGAGTTGGCTGTGTGAGGTGGAAAAAGTGTTGGAGCTTGAGGTAAGATGATTTTGATGTTATCTTTTACTATTCTAAGCTAACAGTAATAGACCGATCCTCTCTCTGCTAAATCTACCATAGATTTACACTGTTTTATGTAGTTTGTTTATTGTCACAAACTTTATATATGGAAGAACTCTGTAGTTCGGAGACGACTGTATGTAAGCGTGCATTTATCTACATATGTAAACCTGTATGGATGGCTATATGTAAACATATATTGTGTTTTTAAGCTAGATTTGATGAAATCTGTCGATTTTCATCACAAAATGGCTATTTTTAGCTTAATTTTTGTCGAAGTTGCGTCGAAACTTTGGTTGTAAAAATCCTCGACATTTCCTCGACATTTCCAAAACTTCTGTGTCCACACCTGTCGAAGTCGGCTCGAAGTCGAAGTCCTGTTCCATGCCGTCAACTATGGTGACAGAAGAATGGGGTATATGGGATTCAAAAGTGGAAAGGATGTTTTTTTATATCCATCCATCTTGTGTTGAGTGGCCTGGAGTCACAATCTAGGGAAAATTGGAGGCTAACATGGAGGCCCCCACATCACCTTAGTTGGTGGCTAAATGTGCTATGGATAGACCTGTAAATGGATTGAATACAAAGCAAATACTGCTCATCCGAATTCGAATCCAAAAAATTGTTCGATCCGATATCTGACCCGATATCTGAGAGATATTATATGAAACATTCAAATCCGATCCAAACGGATAATATCGGAATTTAGATAAATATCTGGTCCGAGCCAAAAGTCATATATTTAATGTCAATAAATATACTATATATATATATGAAATGTTGGTATTACATTAAATATATATTCTAAATGTCTATTTTTATATAAATTATATGCATTTCGTAATAAATGTGTATATTTGTCGAATTTGGATATTCTTCGGAGCGAATATAACAATATTCTAGATCCAATCCCGAAAATTTCGGATCTAAATTCGATATCCTAAATCCGATCCAAATTTGATGGATGCCAGATTTTTTTTCTTTCAAATTTACGACTTGAATCCGGATCAAACATGTGGATTCTGGATATCCATTTATAGGTTTAGTTGTGGATGTTGTAGCAAGCTACAAAGTCATGAAGTCCCTGGAAGCTTAGGTTTTTATTGAGATGCGTGCAGTGTTCGTACTTGGCGGAATAGATGGTGACTTGCAAAGAGTGTTCTGCGTTTGGGCAACATGAGCTGACTGGTCCCGTTACCTTGCTTGTATGGATGTATGTGATTTCAGCAACAGTTCTCTAGATTTTGTTGCAGAAGGCACATTTAGTTTTGGGGCCGCATCCATGTCCATACCTAGAGGCACCAATATCCATGCCATGTTGTCATCATGGTATTATAAAACCCTCCTCGAGGCTTTAGAGGCTTACGACTCGAGGCGAAGCTATCCGATTTACGTCTCGAGGCTTACCCTCAATGTCCTTGACTGAGGCTTACGCCTCAAAATGTCTAAGGCTCGCCTAACAACATTGAGGCTCTCAGGCTTAAGTGAGGCGCATGCCTCAATTATGGAGGATTATGTCATGTTAACCATCAAGTTTTTTGCATTTGAGACAATTACATACAATTTCTTTGCTATCTCTTTATTTGCATTGATGTCTCATTTATTTCTGATTTGCTAAGATTCATTTTAATATTTGGTGATCATGTTATTAACATTGCTCTTAATCCATGTTTCTCCTTGTCAACTTTAGAAAAAGCTTTCTGTTTTGTTTTACTTTTTCTTATTCATACATAGTTATATTATAAGTAAACACATTTGTACATATATATTTATACACAATAACAGATACATATATCTCCTTGTTAACATACATGTGTATATATTTCAGTATGAACACCTCCTACATATTTGAGGTTTACCCCTCAAACGCCTTAAGGCTTACGCTTCGCCTCGTTGAGAGAAAAATGCCTTGTTACGTTGCACACAATTTACAACCTTGGTTGTCATTCAGGCATAATAGTAGAAGTGAGTTGTGGGCGTACATCAAACTATTATAGGCGGGACTACCCCCCTTCTAGAGTTGGACACTAATCTCCAGCCAGGATGACGCTGTCGATGGGGGCACACCATGGAATGAAGTTTTCACAAAATCGACAAAATTTCACAAAAAAGTTCGATATCTGTATCCTCTTCTACTGAAGCATGTGACTGTATCGATATCAACCAAGACTTCTAACTAGATTGCATTTATTGAAATTTCATAAAAATTTCTATGAATTTTGCCATTCCGATGGATTTTGAGGTTTTGTGCACAACTTGAATATTTATGATGAACGTTTTGTTAATTGCTTTCCTTGGTGTTGTTGCCGTTTGAAGAGGAGAAAAGGGGGATTGGGGTGATTTCACCATTTAGTACTCATACAATCATACCCACTTATATTAATTCATAATTTCATTACATTCCCTAATATTTGCTATGCAATGTATCTAATACTAATGCAATGCGTGCTTTATGTTGTTTTAATTTTCTTTAGTGTGGATAACATGTATTTGTGTGGTGGTTTATTAGACAATGAGGGTGCTAGGAAGCCAACCACCCCAGAAAATAATGAGTTTGCTTGGAAACATTGCACTATTGTTCCTAGGGCCAGTGAATGGTTGATTGTCAAACTATCAACCCAAGTAAAATACATGGGGGGATGCCCTACATATCCTATATGTGATATTATAACACAAACAAGTACATGCATGCATGTAGCTCATGCTTGCAAACTAGCATAACTTAGTTCCTACATATTGTCATCAAAATCCTTAGGAAACATGACATTTTCGTTAACTCCCACATGAAGGACCCACACACCTACCCCCATATAAAACATATTGCATAAAATGTTGCATTAGATGTAGAGGTCGCGCCTACAAAATTTCATGGCTTAATTTGTTCATTTTGGCATCAAAACTGACAATTGCATTTATTGAATTTCATCAAAATAACCGACCAAAAGAATTTCATTAAAATTTATGTAAATTTCATTTTGACGCCGTCAAAATGACATTGAAATCGGATACCTCATTTCTTAGGGCACATGCAAGATGAAGCTCATTCAAAAACTTTACAGTGATGAGACCAACTCATTCTTTTATTTGTTCGTCAGATATAGTCAAGTAACTGTAAGAAAGAATTTTGTTGTTGTGATAGATCAAGTATAGAATCATTGTAATTGTGGAAGTGTGCCGTTTCTATATTATTATAATGGGAAAACCTTACTCCTATAAATAGGAGGCGCCCGTACAAGGAAGCAAACTGAAAAAACCTAATGGGCCTCTTATACAAAGGCCCATGTTACAGGATACTTAAGTAAGAAAGAAAAGACTTAAATAGGAAATACATCAATATATCTCAATGCTCCCCCTCAAGTTTTTATAAGGATCCATGTCATAGAAAGAGTGACAATTTAGCTGACCCCACCATCGTTGGGATTGAAGCTTATATGGTGATGACTCCCCCTCAAGTTGGAGCATAGATATCAATCATGCCCAACTTGCAACATAGTTCCTCAACCCTCTTGCCAGAGAGAGGCTTAGATATATCTGCAATTTGCTCATGTGAAGTAAAAAAAAGAGTAGGAATTTATCCAGTACATCATCTCATAGAAAATGACAGTCGACTTCAATATGATTGGTCCTCTCATAGAGGACATGGTTACTAGCAATGAAGGTAGCAACACAATTATCACAATACGTCGGGATGGCATAAGTGATAGGAAATCCGAAGTTTGCAAGAATAGATTTAATCCATAACATTCACAAGTAGTATGTGCTATTGCACGACACTCATACTCTGCACTAGATCTGACAACAACATTTTGTTTCTTACTTTGCTGAGTAACTAGATTACCTCCTACAAAGGTAAAATAACCAGAAGTAGATCTCCTGTCAGACTTACACCTTGCATAATTAGCATCAGAATATCCAATTACATCGAGGTGTCCATTTCTTTTGTAAGACAATCATTGTCCATGTGTGTTCTTCAAATATTTCAAGACACGACATGTTGCCTCCCAGTGACACTGCCTAAGGCAATCCATTAACGAACTAAGAACTGCCACAACAAAGCATATATCTCGCCTAGTAAAACCAATTGCTTGTAGCAATATCTATCTTCTAAGGATTGAGTGGACTCACCCTATTGATCATGTGCTTGATCCATAGGCAAGACTGCATGTCAACAACCCAACATTCCAATTTCAATTAGTAAGTCTAGAGTATACTTCCTCTGCGATAGAGATACTCCATCCTTGTTGCGTGATACCTCAATGCCAAGAAAATACCGAAGGCGCCCAAGATCTTTGGTTACAAAGTGCTTCATAAGATATTTCTTTGTATCAGGAAACCCTATGTCATCACTACCAGACAAAATGATATCATCCACATAAATAATGAAAATAATAATAATAGAGGTAGTGGTCTTGATAAAATAGATAGCGATGTTCAAAATGACGTTTGTCACATGATCACAGCAGGATGGTTGAAATGGAGGAGTGCAACTGGAGTTTTATGTGATCGGAAGATCCCTCTTTGGTTACAAAGTAAGTTTTATAGAACAACTATACAACCAACCATGCTCTATGGGAGTGAATGTTGGGTGGTGAAGAAACAAGGTCTCAACAAGATGAACGTGGCTGAAATGCGTATGCTGAGATGGATGTGTGGGAAGACAAGAAAAGATCGCCTGAGAAATGACTATATCAGGAATAAAGCGGGGGTGGCGAGCATTGAGGACAAGTTGTGCGAGGGCCAACTCAGATGGTATAGACATGTGCAACGCAGACCGACTAATGCGCCTATACGAAACAATGCTATTGAGTCAAGCACAATAAATAGAAGAAGAAGGCCTAAATTAACATGGGATGAGCTTATAAAGAGAAATTTTGAATCTCTACATCTTAACCAGAATATAGCCCATGATAGAGCTGAATGGAAACGAAGGATCCATGTAGCCGACCCCAACATAGTTGGGACTGAGGCTTAGATGATGATGATGAGTGGTCTTGATAAAAACAAAATGATTACACAAAGACCATATGAAATCAAATTTGAGCTATATATGCGATAACATGTCAAACCATGCTCGGGGACTCTGCACTTGAGGCCATAAATAGCCTTCTTAAGAAGGCAAACTTTCCTAGAATGCTCCCTGTAAGCAACGTAACCCAGAAGTTGTGACATATAGACAGTCGCTCCTACAAGTCACCATATAGAAAGGTGTTCTTGACATCCAACTAATGCAAATGCCATCCTTGATTAACAACAACAGTAACAAGAATGCAGACGGAATTAAGACGAGCAACAAGAGAAAATGTTTTAAAGTAATCAACCCAAGAATCCTGTGTGTATCCCTTAGCAACCTTCTAGCCGTCAGACGCTCAACCGTCCCATCAAGCAAATATTTAAACAGTAAATACCCGACAACAACTAACAAATTGTTGCCCATAGGAAGATCAACAAGTTCCCATGTCCCACGAGATTGGAGAGCATCCATCTCCTCATTCATAGCCTGTGTCCATCCAGGGTGTAGGAGATCCTCCTGAATGTTCTTTGGGATAGAAACAACAGATAAAACACCTGTAAATTGAGCCATAGAAGCATTCAGATGGGCTGTAGAAACATGTTGAGAAATACAATATTTGGTGCCAGACCGCTGTCCTTTTCGTAATGCAATAGGAATATCAAAATCAGAATTTGGAATAGAGCATTAGTATTACCATCGTCTTGTGGTGGATCATCAGTCTTAGAACAGGCCGTAACAAGGGATAATGTAGGTAGAGGTGTTTTGTTTTGCCGCTCATGCACTTTCAGAATAGGGGTAGAAGACTTGTCAAAGGGAGGGATAGTAGGAAGTGACACATGTTGACTAGGTTTAGAAAAGAAGGATGTGTCATAAAGAAAGGTGACGTTCGCACTGACATACAATTGACTTGCAACACGATCAAAATATTTGTGTTCGAGAACAACCAAGGAAACAACAACGAAAAGCGAGTTTGGGCAATTAAGCGAGGAGATCCACCGTGGATTTAGGGGCCAACAAAGTCTTGAAGGAGGAGTCGATTTCTACTAAAGGGCCAAAGCACCTGTGACTACTAAATGATGGCCTAGACAACTTCGGCGGCTGCTCTCCCTGCCTTTAGTGGGTCAACGTCTGCCTGTCTGTTAGTAGTCGGCGGCTGACTCTAGGTAGAGCTTCTTGTGATAGAGCTTGGCTCCTCTTGTCCGTGGCAGCCTGTTGCAATTCCTATTGGGCAATGGTGGCGTTGCTGAGAGGGCCTACCGCTGCTGGTCCTCAAGGGCCTATAATGTCTGCTCAAGGGCCTACCGCTGCTGGCCTCCTCAAGGGCCTATAATGTCTGCTGCGGTCCTCCTTGGGGGTTACAGAGGTCACACTGTCTTGCGGCACCCATTGTTGTGCTGGTTGGTATAGTGGACGGTTGGGTTGTCGTTTGACCGCCCGGGGAAAGAAGGGATGAGAGGATGGGGGAAGGGGGTGCTCTAGTTTAAGGTTTGGAAGACATGCTCTCATACATTGCTATAATAAAGGGGTCCTATATATAACAAAGGAGCAATGTATGCTATGAGGAACAACGCAAGATAAGATAAACCATACTAATGGGCTTAGTTAAGCTAGACCCCTTTACTCTAACAA